>JZKD02S1616077.1:654015-726917 GCA_000966675.3 Picea glauca
AGGAGGTTGCCCCCTCGAAGAGGCTTATTATCTGAAATTATCTCTTTTTCAAGGCGTTGAGTACTTTTTCTGAGGTTTTTCTATGCTATATTGATATTTGGTTCTTAACATCGTCAAACAGTTAGGATTATCGACAACACCACACCCATAGCCATACAACATCGGGTGGCTTCGCCAAGGACGAGATCTTTGTGTTGGCCAACAATGTCGATTGTCATATGGCATCCAATGCTTCAAGGATGAGGTATTATGTGATGTTGCCCCACTAGATGTTTGTGATGTTCTCTTGGGCCAACTTTATATGTGGAAGCACCATGCTGTTTATGAGTCTTGACCTTGCAATGTCACTGTTTCTATAGGGGGTTATCTTTACAGAATACCAGAGGTAGTTTCGACTATTGTTCCACCTAAAAAGTGCCGCAAGGTAGTATCTCATACTGCAATTTCAACTTCTTCACAATATGTTCAAAAGGGAAACATAAGGACACTGGAACCACTACAACCTCGCCCCAAGCACCTTCTATCCAACAAAAGCAGGTCGAAAAGGTTCCAACAAAGCGCAAAGATTCCTTCTGCACACCATCCTCTTAGGTAGCCCAACTTGTTGAACAACCTCAGCCTCAACAGGTTCGTGACAAACTTCCACAAACTGAGCAGCGCGACGTCTCCAACAAGGCAAGCAACTCACCAAGATGCAGATTCAACAAACGCTTTTCCCTCTCCCCCGAGAACTCAATGCAATGGAGACCATTGCTTCCTAAGGAGGGAGGATTGATCCAGGTGGATATCGGTGGCCACCTGCCTCTTCCGACTGGCCTAAAACAGTTTTCTGGCAATTTTGGCAATTTACTATTTTTAGCAGTTTTTAACTTCTGGGTCCAATTTGAGGGCCCAAATGAAGGTTTTTCGAGATTGAGGTTCCCAATTATACCTTATGACATGATTGAGCCCCCAAAATGAATCTCCTCGATGATACCTTTCCAACGAGCTATCATATGCCTAAAACGAAGATCGTATGCAAAAGTTACGACCCCGGGAAGTTAATGTACTAACTTACCCAAACGGGGCCCACATGGCTTTTGGTGCTTCATATCCTAGGGTTAGGTTTTTGGATGTCTAGCGTTTTGGAATTTCTATTTATTGTAAAAAAGGCCTTCATAGCCTCATTGTAATCATCTTTTTGCGAATGAGCACAACCGTCACATCTCTTCTTAGAGATAAGCCGCCACCATTCTAGCGAGTCTTTACTCTGTATTTTTACAGTCTCTCTACATTTCTTTGATTAATAGAAATCGTGTATTACTGTATATCTGTGTTTATGGTTGCATCTCTGATACATTTATGTTAAATTATTGAATATTTGTGATATCTCTATGCATTTCTTTATTATATCTCCGCTCTCGTTTCGTGACGAAAATAATACGGATCACCCCTAATCACAAGTTTGGCTGACACTTAATAGGGTAGGTTTCAATTTTTCAACAAGCAACACATCCTTGGATTTGTCTTTTCCCAAACTCACTGTGCCTTTCCCAAGTATGTTACCTGAAGCATTGTCACCAAATGTAGCTTTACCCTTTTGTTTCTTTAAGTTCAAAAACTTGTCCTTGTTTCCTGTCATATGTTTTGAGCACCCACTGTCAACATACCAAATATCTTCTTTATCTTGGGCTTTCAAGGCAATAAGACATTCCTCTTTTGATATTTTTTCTTTCCAAAGCTTCTTTTTCTCTCTATTGAACTTTGGTTTTTCGGAGACTTCCATTAATCTACAGTTACTTGCTTTATGTCCATAATTATGACATTTGAAGCACTCTAGGTTCTCTTCTTGTATGGGTGCAAAGGAGTTATAATTTATGCTTTTAACTTGATCTACTATTTGGTTATGTTTAAGGTTATAGTTCTTAATCCTCAAGTTTTTCCTTGCATATGCACTACAATTCATAGCTTTGTCTCCGAAATTAGAGCATGCAAAGCAATAACCAAAGAAAATGTGAGGAAACCTATTTTGATAAACCTTCTTTGGTGTTGTCTTATATTCCTTCTTGATGGGTGGAAGCAATCCTCTGGAGTTCTTATAATTACTTGTCTTTTCTTCATCTTTCTTCTTGAATGTACTGAGGAGAGCAACTGCATAATATTTTGAGTTAAATTGGTTTTCTTCTTGAGAATAACCTACTCCATTTTTGTTACTTGAATCCCTTTGTGTGGTAATAATCTTATCTAATATTTTAGAGCTATTTTCATATCTTGTTTGAATAAGTTTTGCATCAAGTTCTTTTCTTAGGTGAACTAATTCTGCCTCCATTCTTTCACAGGTTATTTGTTTCTCTTTAAGAGACTTTTCCAGACTTTCTTCCATCCTATTTGCTTCTAGGATTTGTTTTTTCAGATTTCTCATGAGTTTCTCCATCACTTTTTCTTTCTGTTCATGTTTTTCCTTTTGTTCAACTACAAATATTTTCAGCTGTCTATATCTGTTTTTGTATCTTCTTAATTCATCCAAGGCACTGAGAAGTTCTTCTTCCATATTAACCTCTACTTCATCTTTTGATTCTTCCTCATGCTCAATTTCTTCTATCTCATTAGGTTCTTCAATACCTAGAAAAAGGACTTCATCATCATCACTGTCACTAAACTCTGATGAAATGTTGTTTTCTTCTTTTGAGTAAAAAATATTTTTCCCTTTGTAATACTTTTTCTTGTAGTTGGGTTTTCCCTTCTTCTTGTATTGTTTATTTGTGTCTTCTTCATCTTCATGGTACTCCTTGGGATAGGGACACTTGGCCGTAAAGTGGCCAACCTTGCCACAATTAAAACATTTAAAAGGCAGCTTGCCTTTGTACCTCCCTGATCCTTTCTGAAGTTTTTTAATAAAATTGGCTTCTTCTACATCAGATTCTTCATGATGGCTGGGTTGGGGTTTTTGCTTCAGATTTTTTTTTTCTTGAGCACCTTGAAGGGTGCCTCTCCTTTTGGGAGGCTTTCATGACCTAATCTTAACTCATAGGCTGTGAGGATTCCATACGATTCATCCATGGTGAGTTGATCTATATTGTCTCGATCTTCAAGAGTAGAAACTTTAGGATTATACATCATAGGTAGTGTTCTTAATATCTATTCAACTAACTCATTGTCTGACACTTCTACTCCCAAACCTCTGATTGCATTAACAACATTATCAACTCTTTCGAAGTACTCTGAGATATTTTCTTCATCCTTCATTTTTAGACCTTCATATTGTACTTTGACAGTCTGAAGTTTGGCCCTCTTTACCTTGGAATCTCCTRCATATATAGTTTCCAATTTATCCCAGAGTTGTTTTGCATTTTTACAGTTTAGTACTTTAGCAAGGATCTTCTTACTCAGTTTGACTTGTAGTGTGTTTAAAGCCTTTGCATGTGCCCAAAATATCTTCTTGTCTTCTGCTTCTGTGGGAGTGACTTTTGGAACATCATATCCTTTTTCAACTAATGTCCATACTTCCAGTCCAATGGACATCATATAGCTTTTCATTCTAACACTCCAGAAAACATAGTCTTCACCAACAAATAAGGGGAATTCTAATGTCATCTTCAATTGCTGATCCATTCCGATGTATATTTCTCTTCAAGTGATTTAAAACTTTAGTGAAGAGACCCGCTCTGATACCAATTGAAGGATCACATCCTCTCACTGAGAGGGGGGGGTGAATCAGTGACACAATCTAGTCCTTCAATTTTTTTTCTTTTCTTAATGCAATCAAAATTTTAACACAATATTTTATCGTGGAACCCAATTGGGAAAACCACAAACACTTTTCTATTAACTGCAAAATTTTGTTTTACAAGTTACATAGAAGGAAGATATTCTTCCTCTTAGATCAACACCCACTGATCAGGATGCACCCACACCCTTGTTCACCAGCTCCAACTGGTAGGAGGTTACAACCCCATGTTTAGTCAGCTGCAACTGACAAGGAAGCACCTACTCCCTTGTAGGCTCCAACCTTCCCTTGCACCTCCCAACCACCCTTAATATTTGAATCTGGAAAACTTATGTATCATGTCTTGACTGCTCCTCTCTCTGATTATGTCTTTGATCTTCAATTTATATTCTGCATTCCAATAAGGGTATTCTATATCAAACACTAGAAATCATAACTGCTGCAAAGTATCTTTTTGTATTTTGATCTTCAGTGTCTCTGCACTAGTTCATCATCTCATTCACATCTTAGTTATATTTACAAGTCTTTAAAATCTATTAGTCAATCTTTAATCAACATAACACAATTATCATTCTTCATCGATTTAGTTCCATCTTTTAATGCATAATTGATTTAACTAAGATTCAATCTAACTGTGTCTTTTTGGTTTTCGTGCAACTTACTGTTCTTTGTGTTACTGCAGGGTTTTATTAATTTTTGTGATCATCTGAAAGCATGTAGACCATTCAATAGTTATGGTGAGGTTTTTATAGCCTCTACTATATTCTTCGTGTGATCCATGTTTTCCATGCTCTTTATCATTTTACATAATTGTGACTGTGAAATCTGTGGTGTTGTATAGAGTTTTAACATGTTTTTGGTGAACCTCCACAAATGGCAATATGCCAAAACTCTGATAGGAAGAGCGGTCTCAGCATCCGAACATTTATACACTTGGTAGCAAACTTTGGTGACCCTTTAGACTTGGCGTTATGCCAAATACTCCGACAATTAAGAATTTTCTCTTCCAACTGACACAACGAACTCTCATAAGCCCATGGTCGCTCATATGACCATTGTGCCACACAATTATAAAAAAATATTACTTCAGTGGTCGCAGTCGCTTCTTCCAAAAGGCAGGGGGACTGACAGGTCGTCCCGGGCTTCGAGATGGTGATCTTCATGTGAAGTCCAAGCACCCATAGCCCCCACCACACCCTTACACTACATGTTGATATGCTATGGAGAGAGTTATGGTTATAAACCACTATAATGTTTTTCGCACTTTCAATGTGGGATAAGTCCCACTACAGGATTTAGTGCTCACCATCCATTGCTCGATTTGAAGGCTGCTGAGTCTCCTCACTGGTCGAACCCCACGATGTGCCTCTCTTCCTTGTGAAATAATTCCTCCTTCCCATAGTAGTTAGGGCGGTGTTCACCACTTATTTCTCTCAGGGCCGACTCCACCACGATTGACTTCGAGCTCTGCCTATCATGACAACTGCTTATTGTGTTTGGTCCAAGTGAGTTGTGGTAAGGTATTTAAAGTGTGTTTTTTCTATTATGTTTGTCTTCGGCATTTTCGTCAGAGATCTCAAAGCCATGAGGTAAAGCAATTGGATTCAACTTGGCCACACACATCAACATTCGTCGAGAGTATACTTGATCTACACAATCATACGTTTTATGAAATTCTTTCTTGTAATGCAGGTCATAAACATCCTTCACGCACTCTCTCATGTTTTGCGTCGAATAACTGGTCAACTCTCTCAGGTTTGGTTTCCATAGGTACTTCTCGTTTGGGTTAAGGATCAACATGGCATTGCAGGTGCATCCATGTATGGACTTCCTATAGAAGACTAGATTGCAGTCCTGTATTTGAGGAGTCCTTACTTGGGATCTTCTCTTCAATCCTAGCTTATATTTGAGTTTCTTTGTCCCTTTGATACGATGATGATCTCACAATATTGTAGTTAATATACCATATGTAGATGGCCCCAATCGCCATAAAAAAGGATGCATAAGCCATTCCATAGTCCATACACATACCGACATCTCCAAACAGACTGAATTTTTGTTCACAAATTGCAGGAATGATAATCAGAAGCAAATTTCCAACGTTTCCCGCAACACAATTTTCAATAACAAGGCCACTTAAATTCCTTGGAGTTCTTGTAATTTTCACAATGATCCACCCAAAGAAACCTCCAATAAAAAATGTTAGAAGAAGGTTAATTGGCATGTACCACCAATCCCTGAATGTATTCCACAAAAGCCTCTTTGTATCTCTCATAGAGTTAAGCCTCTTTGTATTTATGGTAGGGTTGGTGTGAGTAGTCATATTAGTATTTCTGTGTGCACATATTGTAAATAGCTTTATAAATCAATGCATATTACCGAAAATGCTTCTTGTAAAGCCTTTAAAAATACATTGATCATTTTGAAATGCATGCTTTACACAATCCAGATACGTGTCATATATTTCAATAATCTTCTGCACAAATTCATGTTCTTGTATGCCACATACATCCCTTGTATTAACAACAACTCTATCATCACAATCATCTACTATGTCTTCTTTATTGTTCAAGTCTACTACCTGATTACACTCACTACATCTTCACACTTCAACAAATTGCATGGCAGAGCAACAATTTGTATCTGCAAAATAATGCACTCCATCTTGTGTTTTGTCTCCACCTCTTGGTAACTCCTGAAAGAATTGTTTATACTTATTTCTATCATTTCCACTATAATTCCTCCTAAAAAAAATATTCTCCATTGCCATGAGATCCATCCTAACCTCCTTTCCACCTTTTGAACTCTTTGTAGTAACTTGATAAATACCAGGAACCTTTGCAAGGCATGTGGGGCTCTTTGTACTTAAAGAGTCTAAAAGATATTTGAAGCATTTATCAAGCAGAGGTCTACTGGCAAACATCTCAGTTGTAAGGTCAATAATAGGATAGTCAGTATGAACACCAGGATAGGCAAACACTAGCAATGGAAATCAAAGGTCTCATCACTGGCTCTATCAACATAGATATTCCATCATGTTCTTCACATCTATCAATGTCATCACAGTTACCATAATATCAACATGTATGAACTATATGCAACCTTAGTATCCCTATATCAGTGATGATTACGCGGTAGAGTTAATATTGTCAATGCCAACCTGTATTGCCATATTTCCAACATAAAGAGGTGTTTTAGGAACTACAAGGCCAAATTTGTATAGAAGATGGTGATGGTAAGGATGACTAGCATCTCCATAATGGGTTGCTATACAAGCTAGAAAATATTTGTGTTCCTAAAGGTGAAATATTGCAACTTATCAGAGAGGCTCATACCTCCAAAGTTGCAAGACATTTTGGTGTTGGGAAGATGATTTCTGACTTACAAAAATATGTGTATTGGCCCATAATGCAAGAAGATGCATGATTTGTTATACCAACAAGCCCAATAATAGAAAGCAAGATTTAGACCATCCCTTGCATGCACCCACTCGAACTTGGGAAAGGATTTCCATGGATTTTGTGGGTAGTTTTCCAACAACTAGGAGGGGGCATGACTATATGTTTGTGGTAGTTGACAAGTTCAATAAGATGTACATCCTCATGCCTGGTAAAAAAACAATTAAAGGACAAGAAGCGACACGAATTTTCTTTGAACATGTTAGGGTGCACTTTGGGATACCAAGGAGAATAATCTCTAACATGGATACTAGATTTCTCAGTGCCTTTTGGAATACACTACGAGAGAAGATGGACACCAAGTTGAAGAGATCTACAAAATCCCATGCACAGACATATGCACAAACATAAGTAATCAACAAAATTTTTGTTGAATTTTTTTGGGGTTACAACTATAAGCATTTGAAGAGTTGGGATGAAAATATGATCTACATTCAACACTCTTACAACATAGTACTCCATACCTCTACATGTAAGTCCCATTTAAAAACTTGTTTTGGGTATTTAACACATTCACCCTCGGATGTTGTGTATGGAAAATAAGGAGGAGTGAGGAAAAACATCATTGGAGAAGCATTGAAAGCAAAGAATTTTGTTGAATAAATTAGGCAGATCCATTTGCAAGTACATGAGGCGGTAAATAAGTCAAAGGTAAGGTTACAATTGAACAAGGAAATACTAAAAGGTCCCGGTAAGAAGATTTAGGCTCTGCAATATAGTCCTTTTTAGGTATTGGAGAAGGTGGGTGATAAAACCTACAGACTCAGTTTACCCCCATGCATGCACATTTACTCAGTAGTGAATGTGGAGTATCTGAAACTCTATGAGCCTTCCATGTTGGATAAGGAAACTGAGGAGCATGTCCTACCTACAATAGAGGACTTAGCACTAGAAGCTCATACATAGTTGGTGGAAGATACAATTTTGTAGAAGAAGTCCAAAACTATTAGACATATGCAATGTGATCTTTGTCAGATTTGGTTGAAAGGACAACTTCTAGGGAAGGCAAAGTGGTAATCCAAGGATAAGGTAGAGGAAAAATTTCCTCACCTCATTCAGTAAAATATTTTGGGGAACAAAAATCTCCCTAAATGGGGATGATTGATTTGGAATGGATCATTATATAATTTTCCATCCATCCCGGTACTTTCTAGGTGGAAAATTTGGAGGAATTGGCTTGTAGGGCCCATTTTAGAGGTAGGTCCCAATTTGGAGATTTGGGGTCCAAAACCTTCCAGATACATTTTGAGGCATCACATGAAATTTTTTGGGGATAATTTTTTTTGAGAATATCTCACAACCCTTTGATGTTATTCTGCACATCGAGACCTTTCCAACAGTGTAAAAATCGCTTCAAACGGAGCTCATATGTGGAAGTTATGACTCTTGCAATTTGACCTACCTTGTTGACCACCATGCTACGAGTGGATGCCACATCAACCCCATTACTCACACATGTGGGGATAGCCATGTGTGAAATTTCGAGAAGATTCTATAAGGTCCAAAACGTTATCACTAATTGAGGGTTGAGGATGCAAAAACCCTAACCCTAGATGGGTATCAGACTATGTTAAGTACCGAGCCACTAAGAAGAGAGGGGGTTCCATTCTCTAGCATCGTAATTGTTCCATAGTTGAGCATAGCCTCTAAGAGTGGGATATGAGAGCATAAAAGAGGTAGGAAGACGATTGTGTAGCATCCATTCAGACCACAGAGCTACAAACAACTCCATAGCGAGTGCCCCTTTCTTTGCATTTTGCATTTTCATAACCGAAGAAAAGAGATCAAAACATATGTGTCACCTTCTAGTTGGTTTTTTCTCCCATATTGGATTTCTCAGGATACATCTTCTGTTCAATTGTGTGTATATTTGCAGGTTCTTTCATTTTTGTATTCAGTTAGTTTCATAAATCTGAGAAATAAGTTAGTAATAATTAATATGGGATCTAAGGAAATAAATTGCATAATCTAAGATTTCATAATATTATAAGCTCTGTTGTGACAAACTATTCTAGTGGAATATCCACAACAGTTACAAATTCATTAACAATAAACAAATTTTTTTAAAGAAAATAATTGGTACTAGTATTAATTATTTCACGTATTTCCATTTCCATCAACCAATGAGAAGGTCACTCATGGTGTTTCAACAAAACTTATTACTAATCATAGTATTTGTTGTGTTATTAGAGAAAAAGTCATAGTAGTTTTGTAATCTCACAATAGTCATAATAGTTTTGTTATGGGAAAAACAAGTTCCTCTATTATATTCTATATGTATGTCCATAAGTGCCACATGGGTTAAAATCTAAAACCTCTCTTGTAGTATCCTGGCCTTGATCCTTTGGATGTTTTGGACCGAATTGTAAATAAGTGGATATAATTACCTGAGTTAGGTTATATAAAGGCTCCCATGTGTAAATGAATCCAATATGCTAGTATGAATTCCTAGTGCGGAGCTCAAGGCTAAGGCAACTAGTGAAATTCTAGGCTTGTATTTTTCATTAATATGCTTTCAACATACCATGAGGTAGAATTTCCATGGTATTCTTAAACTATGTAAATATTATTTAAAGGTTAATATGAAAGGTCCAAGGTTGGCCGTGAAAGAGCACAAGAGGGAATTTGTTGAGAAATAATCATAAACTTCATAAGTTTCCTAACCTTTGTCTTTTCACCACGTGCCTTATTAAAATCTCAACCATCAATCGTTAAATATAAGTGGTGGTTGGTGGGGAAGTCCATATTCAATAGTTTCAAGAGCATGGGGATTGAGTACAAGTCTGGAGGAATGTAAGAGACTCCATCTCCATAGGGATTCGAACTACATGTATATTCGAACCATCTTTTCACCCATGTTGTAAGGTACCATATCTATTATAATAGCAGAAAACATAAATACTGAAGAGAGTAACAACAGAACAACACAATATATGAAACCACAACACCAAAATAATACCTTTATTGATAGGAAACAATGTTCACTTGCCTCTTTGAGGGGGACACCTCCAGCAGAGCATTGCTCAATTACAATAATTCTCAAGACAAAAACTTCTCATGCCACAATTCCTATTTATACTAATCTATCTACCAAAAGAACAATCTAGAGGAATATCATGTAGAAGTAGAACCTTCTATTAGGTCTTCTTACATTTGACTTATTCTTCCTTATTACTAGGCCTTATTAATATTGGCCTGTATTAGATGGAAAATTTATTATTCTACCTACGTGAGGGGTTAGGGAGGTTAAGTACCTAACATGCCATAACCCTTAAAAAACAGGCTTGAGATGAGGAAATTGTTGCAGAAAGGTAGCTGGTGTTGATGGTTGCAGCTTCATGAGACATTCTCCAGGTTGTTATTATCTGGACTGAGTTGAGACGATCTGTGAGAACGCCCATGTGATGGGTGAGTCATACTTCTCTAGACAGAATCGAGATGACGTGTGTGGTCTCTTGTCGTGCTCCTCTATACTGAGTTGAGATGACTTGAGATGGTCTCCTGTCGGACTCTTATGGACTTAGTTGAGTCGACTTGAGATGGCTCTCCAGATAGTACTTCTATTGACTTAGTTGAGTTGATCCATTGAGAGTGACGTCCTTCTGGCTGAGCATAGGTGGACATGTCCTTAGTGGTAGAGCATGAGAGGATGTGTGAGATCCCTTGCTATATTGTCAAAGAGTAAGACTTTGGTAAAACCCTAATTTGTATTGTACAAGTCGGCCCCACCATGTAAAGATAATTAATATTGTGTAAAGATTAATTTATATTTCTAAGTTGTACAAGTTGACCCTATTGTGCCAATAGACACATCCATTTGATGTGCTTGGTCATGTATAAATAAGAGTTAGATCCCCATTGTGGATCACTCCCTCTCTCTCACTCATTATCTCGACGCCTACTTGTAGGGATGAAGTGCGCACTTATCTCATGTGCAAGTTTTCTTGGTCATAGAGCACCCCATTGTGTGCACTAGGGTTTGTGGTGAAAGGGTGATCCTCTATAGCAAAGGATTGTTGGGTTTTTCCCTTGGTTGAGAAGGGTTTTCCCAGGATAACTTCTTGTGTTCTTGTGCATGGTTATTCTTCTCGTGATATTGGTTACTGCAACTATTTTGTATTGTATTGTTGCATTGTTTATGGTTCAAGTTCATGCTAAATTGAAATAAACTAAATGTTCTTGAGATAAGCATTAAAAATTCAACATGGTTTCAGAGCAAAGTTCCTAAAGAGCCATTGCATAAGCTATTCCAAGCTAGTCGTCACCTTCTTGCTGCAACTACAAAAATGACCCCCTCCATTTTCCTTGTCAAGATAGTTTTAGCACTTTCCCCTTGAACGCTGAGCCTAATTTTTTAAAAGGAAGGCACGACCTAGTACATCACACCACCTGCAACTCTTAGATTGGAAATTGAAGAATTTTGGATTTTTGGCCCAAGGGTTTCTGCAGAATTTTGGTTTCTGAGTTTCTACGGAACATTGGAGAATTTTTGCACCTTGCTGAGGTTCCTTTGACACTCTAGGGT
Organism: Picea glauca; assembly: GCA_000966675.3. NCBI lineage: Eukaryota > Viridiplantae > Streptophyta > Pinopsida > Pinales > Pinaceae > Picea > Picea glauca. The sequence goes on from JZKD02S1616077.1 coordinate 665,705, forward strand.
TTCTTGTTGGCAGTTATGAGTCCAAAAAACCCCCAGAGACCTCCTCTTAAAAAAATGCTAGGGTTTATAGCCTAGCCATTAGGGTTTGTGAAGAATCTACAAGTCATGAGCAACAAAACTATGGTAGAAGATAAGGTTGATGGATCAAGCAACTTCAACTCCTAGAAGTCAATATTACAAATCACTCTATAAGAGAGTGACCTATTGAGTTTGATAGAGAAGACTCTACCAACAACAACAACCGATGGAGAGAAGGTTGAATGGAAGGCTGATGATGTCAAAGCTAGGAAGATAATCATCTATTCAGTAAGAGATCATCTACTACATTGCATCTCTACCTTGAAGACAACTTATCAAATGTATGATGCACTGAAGATGATGTTTGAGAGCAACAACACTAACAAAGATCTCACATTGAAACACCAACTTCAAAATCTTAAGATGACGAAAGTTGACACCATTGCTACTTTCTTCATGAAGATTTCAAAGATCATAGATCAATTAGGTTCCATTGGAGAAACCACCACAGACAAAGATCTTGTCATGATTACTCTCAATGTTGTTCCAAGACATTGGGAAGCATTCATTCAAAGTATCACTGGAAGAGCAGACTTACCTCAGTTTGATCATCTATGGGAAGATTGCACTCAGGAGGAAACAAGACTTATAGCCAGAGGTGTGAAAGACTTACATCATGATGACAATCAATCCCTTGCTTCTCATACAAAGAGAGGTAGAAGAAATAGAAGAAGTTTCGACAAAGCATTCAAAGACAAGAAAACTTCAACAACTTTAGGTCATGAACATAGAAAAGACATTTCAAAGATTCAATGTTTCAGATGTAATAAGTATGGACACATTGCGAGAGATTGTCCTACCAGGAAGAAAGAAAGACAACATGCATCCACTACCGATGTTGATTCAGAACCACATCAGAGAGATGAAGACATAAAAGATGAAGCATTCTTCTTCATATCAACACTCTCAAGTATGGTCCCTACTGATAGTGATATTTGGTTGATTGACAATGGTGCTTCCAGACACATGACTGGATATAGAGAACATCTTGCAAACCTTGTAGAGAAAGAGTCTTGTCTTCATGTTGTACTTGGTGATAATTCTAAATATACTGTGAAGGGAGTTGGAACTTCTTCTTTCCAACTAGATTATGACATACCACTCCAATTAAGTGAGGTATTATATGTGCCTGGGATGAAAAGGAACCTTGTCTATGTTTTTGCCTTAGAAGATAAAGGCTACAAGGTTACTTTCTCTGAAGGAAAATTTCTCGCATGGCACAAGAACTCACACATGGATTCTGCCTGGGTGATTGGTGTTCGAGAAAACAGTTTGTACAGATTGACTGTCCGACCATTCCAAGCCTTATTACATGATACTATTAGCTTGAGTGAGCTATGGCATAGGAGACTTTCTCATTTACATTATATATCCCTTCCCGCTCTAGGGAATATGGTTATAGGTCTTCCATAGATACATATAGAGCATGATGGATTTTTCATAGGTTGTGATCTTGAAAAGAATGTCAAGGGGTCCTTTTGGAGAAGTGGCAGTAGATCCAAGGGGATCTTGGACCTGATACATACAAAAGTTTGTGGACCCATGATTGTTGCTTCCTTGAATGGATATTTTTACTATGTGCTCTTCATCGATGATCACTCTCAAAATACGTGGATATACTTTTTGAAAACCAAGGATGGAGTCCTTGTGAGATTTCAAGAGTTTAAAGCTCAGGTTGAGAACTTGACCGAGAGGAAGATCAAGGTTCTAAGATCAGATAATGGAGGAGAGTACGCCTCTAGAGATTTCAGTGATTTCTGTAGTGAGGCATGGATCAAGAGGGAGTACACAATTCCTTATAACCCTCAACAGAATGGGGTTGCAAAGAGGAAGAATAGATCCATTATTGAGGCAACCAAAGCGATGATACATGATCAAAATATACCGATGATTATGTGGGCAGAGGCATCCATGACAGATGTGTACGTTCATAACAAGAGTCCTCATAAGATTTTGAAGAACATGATTCCCAAAGAAGCTTTCACCGGAGTGAAGCTTGAGGTTGGACACTTCAGGATATTTGGGTGTCTAGTATACATTCATGTACCCAAGGAAAAGAGGACCAAGCTAGACCCTTCAGGAAAAAAGGGTACATTTGTGGGGTATAGTGAATCTTCAAAGGAATACTAGATCTACATCCCTGGTCAGAGACAAATCAAAGTTAGCAAAGATGTCACCTTTGAGGAAGAGATAGCCTTTCAAAGATCCAAAGAACCTCAAATGGAGATTAACAACAAGAAGAAATAAGAGACAATACTTTCTCCCCCTTCAATAGTTCAAAGGGAGACAATTATTGATCTAGTTGATCTCGTAGCTCCAATTGATGTTCCTAGAGACATTGTAGTAGGTCATAAGAGGTCTGCATGGGCTCGACAGAATCTGTAAGAGGCAGAGGGACATGCAACTCCTCATGGTACATTCCGAGAGAGCAATATACCACATAGATTTTAGAGCTATGTTTCAGCTATGAGCCACATCATTGATACTGAGCCTTCTTGTCATGGAGAAGCAGCAGGTCAGCAGGTTTGGAAAGATGCCATGACTGAAGAGTATCAGTCCATCATGATGAATGATGCGTGGGATATTGTTTCGAGACCAAAAGGGAAGTCTGTAGTGACTTCCAAGTGGATCTATAAGATCAAACATGCAACTAATGGAAGTGTCGAGAAGTACACAACGAGATTTGTGGATAGAGGATTCTCTCAGGTGGAGGGAATAGATTATGAGGAGACATTCGCTCATGTTTCCCGATACACTTCCATTCGTACGATTATTTCCCTTGCTGCATCTATGGGTTGGAGACTACATCAAATGGATGTGAATACAACCTTTCTCAATAGAGAGATTGAGGGAGAAGTTTACATCAAGAAACCAGATGGATTCGTGATACATGAGAAGGAGTCTCATCTGTGCAGGTTGAAGAGAGCCCATTATGGACTAAAGCAGGCACCTCATGCATGGTATGAGAAAATTGATGGATACTTAATGAGTTTAGGCTTCAATAAGAGTGTTGTTGATCCAAACCTATACTACAACATTGTTGGTGACGGGTGCCTGATTTTGGTCCTATATGTTGATGAATTATTCCTCGTCGGTTCATAAAGCCTTATTGTTGAATGCAAGCATGCATTGGATTCTGAATTCGAGATGAAGGACCTTGGTATGATGCACTACTTCTTAGGACTAGAAGTGTGGCAGAGGACTGATGAGATTTTCTTGAGTCAAGGAAAATACATAGTGGAGATATTGAAGAAATTTGGGATGACAGACTGCAAGTTCATGCCTACATCGATGGTGATGAATTTGAAGAAACTAAGTGAGACTTCTTTTGATTCAGGTGAGATTGATCCACATATTTACAATTAGTTTATTGGATCATTGATGTATCTAGTTAACAACAGACCTGATATATGCTATGCAGTAGGTGTACTGAGTTAGTTTATGAGTCAGCCGAGACAAACACATTGGAAAGCAGCGAATCATGTGTTGAGATATTTACGAGGCACAGTTGGTTATGGCTTGAGATATGCCTCTAGTGTAGACATGAGAATGCAAGGATATGCCGATGCAGATTCGACAGGGAGCACAGTGGACTGGAAGAGCACCTCTGGTTGTTGTTTTACTTTGGGATATGCCATGGTTTCCTGGTGCAGCAAGAAACAAACTTCTGTGGCTTTGAGTACTGCATAAGCAAAGTACATTGCATTATGTGTGGCAATCCACAAAGTAGTGTGGCTTCACAAGCTCCTTGCATACTTATTTGGAAATGATATGGATTCCACCGTTATCCATTACGATAACCAGAGCTGTGTGAAGCTCTCCAAGAATCATGTGTTTCACGATAAATCAAAACACATCGAGATCAAATACCATTACATGAGAAATATGGTGTAGAGGAAAGAAGTACACGTGCAATACCTTTCTACAGATGAGCAGGTTGCATATGTATTCACCAAACCACTTGCCGGAATGAAGTTCGAGTACTTTCGTGAGAGACTTGGCCTGGTGCAAAATGCCTCCCTAGCTGAGAGGGAGTGTTTATGATTGTAGCTTCATGAGACATTCTCCACGCCATTCTCCTCTGGACTAAGTTGAGACAATCTGTGAGAATTCCCATGTGATGGGTGAGTCATACTCCTCTGGACTGAGTTGAGATGACATGTGTGGTCTTTTATCATGCTCCTCTAGAGTGAGTTGAGATGACTTGAGATGGTCTCATGTCGGACTCCTATGGACTTAGTTTAGTCGACTTGAGATGGATCTCCAGATAGTACTCATATGGACTTAGTTGAGTTGATTTGTTGAGAGTGAGGTCCCTATAGCTAAGCATAGGTGGACATGTCCCTAGTGGTAGAGCACCAGAGGATGTGTGAGATCCCTTGCTATATTTTCAAAGAGTAAGACTTTGGTAAAACCTTAATTTGTATTGTAAAGGGTAAAAGTTGGCCCCACCATGTAAAGATAATTAATATTGTGTAAAGATTAATTTATATTTCCGAGTTGTACAAGTTGGCCCTATTGTGCCAATAGACACATCCATTTGATGTGCTAGGTCATGTATAAATAAGAGTTAGATCCCCATTGTGGATCACTCTGTCTCACTCACTCATTATCTCAACGCCTACTTGTAGGGATGAAGTGCACACTTATCTTATGTGCAAGTTTTCTTGGTCATAGAGCACCCTCTTGTGTGCACTAGGGTTTGTGGTGAAAGGGTGATCTTCTCTTGACTCTATAGTAAAGGATTGTTGGGTTTTTCCCTTGGTTGAGAAGGGTTTTCCCAGGATAACTTCTTGTGTTCTTATGCATGGTTATTCTTCTTGTGATCTTGGTTACTGCAACTATTGTATATTATATTGCTGCATTGTTTATGGTTCAAGTTCATGCTAATTTGAAAGAAACTACATGTGCTTGAGCTAAGCATTAAAAATTCAACAACTAGCTCCCAGGTGGCATCTATTGGAGTTGTATCTTTCCAATGTACTAACACTTCCTTTATGGTGTGTTGATGGAGACGACGCTCACGCTAGTCCAAGACTACTTGTGGCTACAATCAGATTGATCCTTCTCCATCCAACTCGGGAATACTGGTTTGAGTTTGACACTTTGTTTTGATCACCTTCTTTAAGAAGGAGACAAGAAAAATAAGATGGAGCTTAGAAAGAATGGGCAAAGCTAACCAATAGGCCACTTGTTCCATGCACTTGAGAACTGTATGAGGACCATAAAATTTGGGCACCATTTTCTGAATATGGTTAGCCTTGAGTGAAGTCTGCTTATAAGGTTGTAGTCAAAGAACCACATGATTCCCTTCAACAAATTGACGTTCTGAGTGACCTTGATCTACTTGTTGCTTCATGTGATTACGAGCCATGACCAAATTCTCTTTGAGGGTACAAAGAATAGCCTCTTTAACTATAAGAGTTTGGTCAACCGCCTGACCTTCGATACACCGGGCATGTATGAGAGAACTGAAGGTGGATTTTGTCCATATGTTGTTTCAAAAGGAGCCATGCGAGTAGTTGTATGGTAAGAAGTGTTGTACCACCATTCAACTAGGGGTAACTATTGAGCCCATTGATTTTGCCTTTCAGATCCAAAGCACCTCAGATATGTTTCCAAACACTTATTGACAACTTCAGTTTGACCATCAGTCTAGGGATGATAGGCTGTGATAAGATGCAATTGGGTGCTCTGTAGCCTGAACAATTCTTGCCAAAAATTGCTTGTGAAAGTGGGATCTCGGTTACAGATAATGGAATGAGGCATGCCATGAAGCTTGAAAATATTATCCATGAAAAGTTGAGCCACTGTGGATGCAATGAATGGTGTTGAAGAGTACAAAAATGAGCATATTTGGAAAGACGATAAAAAACCACCATGATGATGGATTTATTGTCTGATTTAGGTAAGACAACAATGAAATCCATAGAAATATCCATCCAAATAGCGGGTGGAATGGGAAGTGGTTTTAGTGTGCCAGGTGATTTCTTTGTTTCTCCCTTGTTTCATTGACAAACATCACATTCCACCACAAAGGTGCATACGTCCTCCTTCATACCATCCCATAAAAAAAGAAAGTTTGACCCTGTCATAGGTTTTGGTATACCTAGAATGCCCAGCTGTGGGTGTAGCATGAAGCTTGAAAAACACTGTCAATTTAAGTTGCGACTATTTTCTTAAATATAGATTACCTTTGTAGTGAAGCTCTTCATTGTGCACATAGTACTATGGAGAAACTGGAGAATTGTCTTGAAATTGTTGGATCAAACAAGATAATTTGGGATCTTGCATCCATTCCTGGAAAACAACTTGGAGCCAATCTGGTACAATGAAGGATAGAGAAAAGAGGGACCCTTCATATTGATATTTCCTTGAAAGAGCATCTGAAACCACATTGTCTTTACTTTCTTGTAAATGATCTCATAATCATATCCAAATAGCTTGGTCACCCATTTTTGTTTCTCCGGGGTTGACAGTCGTTGCTCCAGAAAAAACTTGAGGCTCTGGTGATCTGTCTTAATTTGGAAGCATTACCCTCATAGATAAGGGCGCCAAAGATCCATAACATGCAGAATGGCCATCATTTTCTATTCATAGATTGATTGGCCCAAATGGTTCTCCGAAAATTGTTTTCTAGTGATTGCCAAAAGCTAACCATCTTTCATAAGGATGACGCCAATTCCTTTCCCTGAAGCATCACATTCTAGGACAAAGGTCTTTCTGAAGTCAAGAAGGGCCGGGACATGAGTAGTGCACATAGCCTCTTTCAAGGCTTGGAAGGGGTGTTGAGTTGTTGGATTCCAAATGAAAGCATTCTTTTTAAGGAGAGCAGTGAGAGGCACCCCAATTTTTCCATAATTCTTAACAAACTTGCAATAATAGCCTGTTAAACCTAGAAACCCACACAAGCTCTTGAGATTCTAGGGATGAGGCCAATCCTTCATAGCTTCATTTTTATTAGGATCCACCCTGACACCATCCTTCACAACAACATGACCCAAATACTCCACTTCTGAGGCTCGAAAAACAAATTTAGATTGTTTGAGGAAAAGTTGGTGTTGAGAGAGTAGATGAAGAACTTGATCCACATGGGTAAGATTGGATGTCCATTTTTTTTACTATAGATGAGAATGTCATCAAAGAAAACTAAGACAAAATTATGGAGGAAAGGACGAAAGACATGATTCATTAGTGTTTGAAAAGTGGAGGGAATATTACACAAGCCAAATGGCATGACCAAGAACTCATAATGGCCCCCAAGAGTTCGAAAGGTAGTCTTAGGAATGTCTACCTCTTTCATACGTATCTGGGGGTAGCCAGAACGAAGATCAAGTTTAGTAAAGAATTGGGCACTGCTTAATTTATCTAAGAGATCATCAATGACATGGATGGGAAAATTTTCTTTGATGATGAGTTTATTGAGGGCACGAAAGTCATAATTGCATGGTTAATTCCTTAAAATACATGAGGATGGGACCAAGAGTCCGTAACCATTCTGCACCAAGCACAATGTCACAACCACCCATGTCGATAGCAAACATCTGATAATTCTTGTGGTATAGACCAATTTGGAGACACACACTTTCACAACACCCCCCACATTTCATGGAACCTCCATTGGCAATCATGATTTGAAAGTTGTTGACTACAGGGATATAACAATTAGTTTCTTGAGCAATTCGTTGATGAATAAAATTATGGGTGATGCCACTGTTAATGAGAATGATGAATTTTCGATTCTTAATGTAACCAATTAGCTTGAGGGTTTGGGGAGCAGAGAAGCAAGTGAGAGAATTTAGTGAAATGACTAGTTCAACTTATGGGGGGTCCTAGGGTGGAGTAATATCAGTTGGCTCTGGTAACTCGACCATAGGGGGCCTCGATCGATTCTTCTGTAACATCCTCAGAGATGGCCATTAAATTTTTTTATTCCTTGCACTTGTGCTCCAGAAAATATTTGTCATCACAATTATAACAAAGGCACTTGAGTTGGTGTTCATCCATTTATGCTTGGTTCAATTTCTGTATCTTTAGTGGAGTGGAAGGATAGGTTGAAGTGGTGGGTTTAGGGCAGGAAAGAAAGGATGGTTTTTTGGTTTGAGAAGAGACAACTTGTTGTGATTCCTTGGTTATTTTAGTAACTTCCACCCAACTCTAAGGGAGATCCATGAGGACATGGGCACAAATCTCATCCTTGAGGCCATTGATAAAGCATTCTCCGAAAAAAGTATCAGACATTCCCTCCATGCGGAAAGCCAAGCGCTCAAAAACAACTATAAAGTCTTCCATTGTGCCAGTTTGTTTCAACTTGGTCAAACAGCCTAAATGGTGTGTGTCAGTGTTAAATCTTTTATAAATCTACACAACAAATTGTATCCAAGACACATACCCGTAGAGAGCATTTTTGTTGGAAGATTGGTTGTTGTCATTGATGTCAACCCTAGGCATTGGCTCTTGGACCCCACAGTTTATCGAAGTAGATAGACATGAAGGAAATTACACATGAAGATACAACACCCATGGATGGATAGTATAAGTCATGTCGCTTCCGATGGTATGTGGCATGTCACGTGGATCCTCACGATTGAGGAGAAATGAATTTTTGAAGATGACAATGTAAATTGAAGCAGAAACTACATGTTGGCCCTAATGTTAAAAGGAAGTGACATAAAGGGTATAAATACATCTCATTATACATTCATTTTTCAACACACACAAGTTTTTTAATGAACAAGGAGATATAATTTGAATTTCAGAGGAAATTTGAAGTTAAGAAGGCCGAATTTCAAGGGAGGATGAAGTCTTTTGGTGATGTGTTCTAAGGTATGTTATTTACAAATCATCTTACCATTTTCACTATAACTTTTTTTCTAGAATGATTCAGATGGTGAAATTTGTATTCTATTGAGAAGATATATCTAGGTACATGTGGTAAAAATATCAGCTCTTTATTCTCTATAATTTTGGAGAAACACTCCGTGGAAGATAGGGTTTTTGACAAGTCCTGAAGCTAATTATAAACATGTGTTCCGGGTAAAACAATCATAACGTATTCATAAAGAATCAAAATGAAGTGAGACCAATTGCATTGGAAAGAGTATGGGCTGTAGTTTCTTGTGTACCAATTTCAGAATCTTATGTTAAATATTGAGCACGAGACATGCTGTACAAGTTCGATCTCTTGAATAAACCAAAATTGAATAAGGTCTACCATTTTCTCTATAACTCCTTTTCTGGGAGGATTCAAGGAGTGAAACTTGGAGGAGTTTCAGAGAATACATTGAGTTATATTATCTACAAGATCAGAGTATTCTAAGAAGTGAAGAATTGCAGAAGTTGAAGAAGTCTCAGGAAACATTATCAGGTTTTATGTGATGGTTGGATGATGGTGATAATTTAATGCAAAGTTTTATTATCTCTCATATATTCTTGGGTGTAAGGAAGGGGCAAGGATGGAGAGGTCAACCCTCTCTTGATATTGTAGGATTGTATCTTCCTTTTGGAGGTTTATCCATCCCTTTATATTTGGAAGCTGTAGCTACCTTTGGAAGTCATTACTTCTCTTGAACAATAACTATTGGTTATTTCTCATATATTTTGCATGGTGTATTGTGGTGTATTGGTGTAACTCTTCTACTATTGTTCATTGCTCATTGGATATAATTGAATATATAATATGGTTGAAGTATAAATTGATTTTTTTTATTTATAAATTGTACTTGATATTGATTCACCCCCCTCTCAGTATCATCAATTGGTATCAGATTCGGTTGCCTTCAACATAGTTTAACCACTGGAAGGAAAATCCTGAGCAGAGATGGATGACCATGAGCACATTCCAAATGGGATTCAATGATTTGATGGAAGAAATTATGCATACTGGAGTGATAGAGTGAAAACTTACCTAACAACTTTGTGAGTAGACATTTGGTACTCAGTTGTAAATGGTTATGTAATCCCAAAGAATGCTCCAATCGATCCAAATGAGAAGAAGCTTATGAGTTGTAATTCAAAAGCCATACATGTTATTCTAGGAGCATTGGCACCAACCATTGCCAACAAAGTGATGGGATGTAACACTACTAAAGAGGTATGGGACAAACTCAAGAGTATCTATGAAGGTGATCCAAAAGTTAAGTAGGTCAAGCTTCAATGACATAGAGCATAATTTGAAAATTTGAAGATGGATGAAAAGGAAGATATTGCAACCTATTTTCTTAGAGTTGATGAAGTTGTTAATGTTGTTAGAGGATTATGTGAATATCTCAATGAATCCTTGGTTGTACAAAAAGTGTTGAGATCACTTATCTTGAAGTATGATGCTAAGGTCTCTGCCATTGAAGAAACTAGGGACTTGACCAAAATGACAATGGATGAATTACATGGGTCTCTTATAGCACATGAAATGAGAACAGGTACAGAAAGTGACCAGCCAAACAATGAAGCAACCGTTAAATCCATAAAGAAGACAAAAGACAAGGATAACAACCTTGATGAAGAAATAACAAATTTCGTAAGAAGGTTCCAAAAGGGAACTGGAAGATACAAAGGTAAGTCTCCTCTCAAATGCTTTAACTGTGGTAGAATAGGACATATTGTTGAAAACTGCTACTATAAAAAGAGAAGTCTCAACAATAAAAAGAGCTTCTACTCCAAGGATGATGACATCTCCTCAGATGAGAATGATGAAGAAGATAATGATGGAGGAGAAGTCCTCCTCATAACCCAAGAAACCTAGGATGATGATCACAAGAGTTCTAAATAAGAAGAAATCATTTCTGAAAAAGATTCAGATGAAGAAACCAACCTTGATTCCTTTTGGGGATACAAAGACAACGTAGAGAGTGAACAAGAAGATGAAAATCTTGAAAAGTTGAACCATGTTGAAACTGAAAATAACAAGCTTAGAAACAAAAACATAATACTCAAAGGTGAATTGAGTAGTTGCGAAGAAGAGAATTATAGGCTTGAAAATACCATTGGTAGCTTGAAGGAACAATTAGAATATTATGAGAAATTGAAAGCAGAATTGGATCACATAAAAGGGGAGCTACTATTGACAATAGAAAAGTTGAAGAAGTTAAAAAAAAGCATTGAAAAATTAGATGAGATTCTTAGCAGTCAAAGATCTCCAAATGACAAGACAAGACTAGGATACAATGACAGTTTGAAGACAACAAAACAAGAGAAGGAAGATGAAAAGGATGAAACCAACACTCTAGAGCAAGTTGAACAACAAGATAGAAGACTAGAATTCAGAAGGAATGATACATCAAGAAGATCCTCTCCCATTAGGTATGAAAGCAATCATTATGAAGGAAACTACAGAAGAATAGATCGTGAACCCTGATGGACAACACCACAAAGAAGATCACTTATTCCCAGGTATCAAAATTTCTTTCTTGGACATTGTTATACTTGTGGAAATTTTGGACACAAGGAAATCAATTGTAGAATCAATGAAAGGAATAAATATGCAAGGTACATGAATGGTGCAAATAGTAGATATGGAAATGTTCGTAGATCTGTCAACATAAATTATAATCCATTTGACCCATTAATGGATCAAAATATTGTATGCTACAAGTGCAATAATCTTGGTCACAAGTGTTATTAAGTGCTATATGTTTAGGGGGAGCAACCACAAAGAAGAGAGTTACCCTTTTCCATTAAACTCAGAGGGAGCAGCCCTACCCTTTTCCATTGATGTCAAATGTGGAGAGAAACAAGGAGCATGAGGGCAGGGGGAACATGAGTGTTGCCATCAATGACAAAGGGAGAGATTGTTGGAAGATTGGTTGTTGTCGTTGATGTCAACCCTAGCCATTAGCTTTTGGACCCCACATTTGATCGAAGTAGATAGACATGAAGGAAATTACACATGCAGATACAACACCCATGGATGGATAGTATAAGTCATGCCACTTCCGATGGTATGTGGCACATCACGTGGATCATCACGATTGAGGAGAAATGAATTTTTGAAGATGACAATGTGAATTGAAGCAGAAACCACATGTCAACCCTAATGTTAAAAGGAAGTGACATAAAGGGTATACATACATATCATTATACATTAATTTTAAAACACACACAAGTTTGTTAATGAACAAGGAGATATAATTCGAATTTCAGAGGAAATCTGAATCAAAGAAGGCCAAATTTCAAGGGAGGATGAAGTCTTTTGGTGATGTGTTCTAAGGTATGTTATTTACAGGTCATCTTACCATTTTCGCTATAACGTTTTTTCTAGAACGATTCAAATAGTGAAATTTGTATGCTATTGAGAAGACATATCTAGGTACTTGTGGTAAAAAATTCATCTCTTTATTTGCTATAATTTTGGAGATACACTCTGTGGAAGATAGGGTTTTTGACTAATCCTGAAGCTAGTCATAAACAAATGTTCTGGGTAAAACAATCATAATGTCTTCATATAGAATCCAAATGAAGTTAGACCAATTTCATTGGAAAGAGTACGGGCTGTAGTTTCATGTGTATAAATTTCAGAATCTTATGTTAAATATTGAGCATGGGGTATGCTGTACAAGTTTGCTCTCCTGAATAAACCATAATTGAATAAGGTCTACCATTTTCTCTATAACTCCTTTTCTGGGAGGATTCAAGGAGTGAAAATTGGAGGAGTTTCAGAGAATACATTGAGCTATATTATCTACAGGATCAAAGTATCCTAAGAAGTGAATAATTGCAGAAGTTGAAGAAGTGTTAGGAAGCATTATTAGGTTCTATGTGATGGTTGGTTGATGGTGATAATTTAATGTAAAGTTTTATTATCTCTCATATATTCTTGGGTGGAAGGAAGGGGCAAGGATGGAGAGTTCAAACCTCTCTTGATATTGGAGGATTGTATCTTCCTTTTGGAGATTTATCCCTCCCTTTATATTTGGAAGCTGTAGCTACCTTTGGAAGTCATTACTTCCCTTGAACAATAGCTATTGGTTATTTCTCATATACTGTGTATGGTGTATTGGTGTAACTCTTCTACTATTGTTCATTTCTCATTGGATATAATTGAATATATAATCTAGTTGAATTATAAGTTGAAAAAGTTTTTAAATTGTATTTGATACTGATTCACCCCCCTCTCAGTATCATCAATGTAGCATTATCATCCAATAGTTGTAGAGTAAGTAAACAATGAACAAATGAGCAATCACCCACATACACAATACACCAGTGTTTTACGTGGAAACCCAAAGTGGGAGAAAACCACATAATGCTTTTTCCTATATGTATTTAAGAATTACATTCATTGGAATCATCAACTTCCTTTGTTTTCCAGCTGCAACTGGAAGGAGGCTCCAATCCCCTAGTTTCTTAGGCTACAACTTGAGGGAATCTCCAACTCCCCAATTCTCTGGCTACAACCAGAAGGAGGCTATGACCCCCTATGTTTTCCGGCTACAACCGAAAGGTGGATAAAACCACCTGTCCTTGCCCTGTCCAACCTCCCTGATGTATAAGTAGAATGATGGAACCACTGTCACACTATCAGTGTGAGATATATTAATGTAAACCTGTACCAATCAACCTGTACCAATAAATTTAAGCATGCATCAACCTGTACCTCAACCTGTACCATAAAAAAGTGCATCAACCATGCACCAACCTGTACCAAAAAACCTGTAATCAACCTGTACCATAAACAAGTGCATCGACCATGCATCAACTTGTAACTCAACCTGTAATCAACATGTACCATTAACAAGTGCATCAACCATGCACCAACTTGTACCAAACAACGTGTAATCAACCTGTACCATAAACAAGTGCATCAACCATGCACCAACCTGTACCTCAACCTATCACAACAACCTATCCAAACAACCTATCAAAACAACCTGTCTCATCAATCTTATCAACCAATTCAGATCTACTCACCAAGATTAATCACCAAGACAACTCTCAAAGACGTGCATCAACCAATCATAACACGACAACTCACAATCATCACCAAGATCAATATGTGCCTCTAATAATATATCAATACAAGTATGCTACATCATCCATAAACCATGTGTCAACAATACTAGTAACAAGTTCCTCCAACCATGTACTAAGTATGTACCAATCATGTATCAAATATTCATTAACTATGACTCATCAAGATGTACCAACATCATCAACTATACACCTCATGTATGTGCCAACTCATCAACTACTTGTCTCAACCATGTACCCAACATGTACCTCAACCAAAAGCCCTCATCAATTTCATCATCCAAATCTGATTTGTAACTCTGTAATAGACCTAGTGTATATGATCACATACCTGCAAACCTTCCTTAACTTTAATAACAAGAGACTAACATTTTCATCAAACTTTATTTTAGTCTCACATGACTAGTTTTGGATTAATCAACAACCCTAACTTGAAGTAATCATAACTATGTACCTGTAATGAATAAAGATACTAAAATAGTACACAATGTTCTTCTATGTGTTTTATGCAATTCCTCTAGGTGTCACTACTTGGAACCTCTCAGAAAATGAGTTATAGCAAAAATGACATAACTTGTTGAATTCTGGATTATTTTAGAGAGCAGACTTGTAGAGCATGCTCCACACAGAATATTTGTTGTATGGATATGAAAATTGTACACAAAATACTACAGACTGTACTCTAACCAACACATTTGGTCTTATTGAATTTGGATTTGTTATGAAGAAATTATGATGTTTTTACCCGAAACACCTGTTTTATACTAGTTTTAGGACTAGCCACAAACCCTATTTTCCACGGAGTGTAACTACAAAAATACAACGACCCACAAGATGAAATTTGTACCACAACTACTTGGATATGTTTCCTCAACGGTCTCCCAATTTCATGGTTTGAATCATTCTAGAATTTTTTTTATTGTGAAAATGGTGAGATGACCTGTAAATAACATACCTTAGAAAACATCATCAAAAGAATTTATCCTCCATTGAATTTCGACCTTCTTTACTTCACCTTGCCTCTAAAATTTGGCTTAGATATCCTTTGGTTACCTTAGTCACTTGTAGATATTCAATATTCTCAAGTGTGATTAAAATGAGAGAGCTTTGCCTCTTATTTATACTTTCATGTAGCTTCCTCAAGGGGTTACCTTTTAACCATCTTAACCCACTTTCCTTATTTTAGGGTTAACCCACTTCTAACCACTTGTCAAGTTAGTAATTTATCCATTAAATGTATTATTTAAACAATTTCTTTTGTATTCACTTTGACTTATATTACATTCATCACTTCACTTTATTATTTACCTTCTAAAATCTCTTAAACCACTTTGACTACTTCGACCTTTTGGGGCTTCTAGATGACTCATGGGGTTCTCCAACTTCACATGGCCATAACTCTCTAACCGTGAGGATTTATGTGACGTTCCACATACCACAAGAAATTGAATGACATGTACTATCCACCTGGAATAGTATTACCTTCAAATATATTAAAATTCATACCATTATACATGAAACAACCTTGGGACCATTACCCAAACTTTTGTGCTACCAGACTTTCTCCAAGGGTTGACATCAATCACTAAGGGTTGACATAAATCTACAATATCACTCTCCAATCATTGAAATCAATGAAAACCAACAATCCATACCAATTGTCGATCAACCTAAGCAAACTGTCTGACAATATCCCCCTTTGGCATTGATGGCAACACCAACATTGATGGCAATGCTTAGTCATGATAACATTCATGCTTACACTCCTCATCAATGTTTCTATCTCTCCCCCTTTGGGGATGCTCCCCTTGACTAAACTCTCCTTGGGGTTGCTCCCCCTGTCTACATGCCTTTGATTTTTCTTTGTGTTTATAAGCCTCTGATTACTTTGTCTCCCCTCATATGAATAATATCTCCACCTTTGACAAAGGGTATCACTCTAAAGTCATATCTCTCATTCTTCCCTTGTGACAATCGCTCCCCTTGGAAACATGCCTTTATGCTCTCTCTCTAAGCATTTACCTTTGCATCTGATAAATCTCTCCCCCTTTGTCATCAATGGCAAAGGTATCTTTCCATCAGGGGCTGCTCCCCCTAACATAACTCTTCCTGAAACTAATCTCCCAACCTGAATTGTCCATTTATGGTGCTTCCTCGTGTACATCTAAGACATATAAGATAAGCATTCAAAAACATTAATTTTGGAGTAGAAATTACTCCGAGTCTCTGGCGTAGATACTCAATGGCTTCCCATGGAAGTGGTTTTGTAAATATGTCTGTCAGTTGTTCTTTTGTGCCCACATATTTAGCTCTGATGTTCTTCTCTATAACCTGTTCCCGTAGAAAGTGATACTTGATTGGAATGTGCTTCATCTTGGAGTGCATCACCGAGTTCTTTGAGATACTGATGACGCTTGTACTATCACAATAGATTGGAATGGGATTATCATACTCAACCTGTATATCTATCAAAGTTTGTTTCATCCATATAACCTGTGTACAACATCCTGTTGCTGCAATATACTTTGCCTCGGCTGTAGATAAGGATACCGATGATTGTTTCTTGCTTAGCCATGATACTAAACACTCGCCCAAGTAGAACGCAACTCCAATGGTTCTTGGTCAGTCATCAATGCAACCTGCCCAATATGTATCTGTGTAGGCAATAAGTGATAGATCCTTTCCTTTTGGATACCATAATCCAAACTCTTATGTTCCTTTAAGATATATAAAAATCCTCTTTACTGCTAATACATGTGATTCGTTTGGTGCTGCTTGAAATCATGCCACTTGTCCAACTTCCTGCATTACATATGATCTGGATGTTGTCACATATAGTAAGCTACCAATCATTGACCTGTATTTCCTATGGTCTGTAGACTTTGAATCATCATCTTTGCTCAACTTGCAACTAGTTTGCATAGGAGTGGTAACTAGTTTGCAATCTTCCATTCCAAACCTCTTTAACATTTCTCTGATATACTTAGTTTGAGAAATAAAAATTCCTTGGTTGCTTTGACATATCCGAAGACCCATAAAGAAGGATAGTTATCCAAGTAATGACATTTCAAATTCGTTCTGCATACCCTTTGCAAATTTATGGCTTAACCTGTCATTTGTACTTCCAAAACAATATCATCAACATAAATTTCAATTAACAAAATACTACCTTGAGTTACCTTGATGTAGAGGTTGTTGTCTGCGCTTCCTTTCCATAGTTCGTAGGGAGTTCTATCATTGTTGTTTATGAGAATTAATCTATTTTGAATGTGAACTGATGTATGCACTGTATGTGTCCAAAACATATCTGTCAATTTGGAATCCATTAGCATTTTTCAAGCCATATCATGTGTAATTATCATCCATTATGATAATGTTCCTTTGTCTCTAAACTACTCTCTGAACCAATCTATGAATCCATGCTCTTATCCACTGTCATATATCTATCCAAACCTGCTAAGTGTTCTTATGAATCCATCTTTGTCCATACTGTCCAAGACTCTACTTGCACAATTGTCCATAATGTTGACCCATTTATCAATATATTATCATAAAGTCTTGATTAATCTATCAAACTGTACTTCTGCTAACTGACTGCTCTGAATCTGTCTTTTCAAACTCTGCAAGCTGCTTGAAGGATGGTTCTTTGGTATGTCACAACTATCGCATAGACTCCCCCTGTCTAATATTCATGTTACCTGGGAGTCTCTAAGTTGGATGGCTCAGAACAATTTCTGCTATGACATGTATTCATCATCATCTTCATTGGTAGATTCATCATCTCTCTGAGCTCTGACTTCTTTCTTTCTGTCGGTGGATTCATCTTTCACTACAATGCCTGAAAGTAGAATCTCTTGAACCTGTTCCTTATTTACTTGTCCTTCTTTTCTTTCAGTTGTTTTCCAAACCTTTATGTATCTGACATCTTTCCTTTTCTCTGTAGAATTTTCTTCATCTCGTTTTATTGCCAATCTTGCGATCTCTGGGACCTGGTCTTTGTTCACTCGTTCTTCGTGTTTTCTTATCCATACTTTCTTACATCTAATATCAATGTTCTCTTTCATGGAAGTATCAATCTGCTTCTACAATCACTAGCTATGTGTCGATAGTTATGACATTTGTAACATTCAATGTTACGTGGGCCCACATAGGCATTTATTGCTTAAACATTTATTTTATAATCCTTGAAATATGCAACCTTATGTCCAAAGTTAGTACAATAAAAACAATAACCATAAAAGAAATTTGCATACCTGGGAGTGAATGATCTTCTTTGTGGCATAGTCCTTCTGAATTTTTGCCTTGACTGATCATGATCATGATTGAAGCTTCTTTGTGGCTTGAACATGGATGGTCTTCTTGAAGACATATCTTCAATAGTTTTCTTAGATTCTGGTTGACCATGATTCCTTCCTTTGAGTACTTCTGCATAATTTTTTCTATTTTCTTCATTCTTCTTTTCTAGAAACCTAGAGTGCTTCTCTTCATTCTCTATAACCGATGTGGACGTTTTTGTCTCTTCAACGTTCTTATTGAGCTTGACAATTTTACTTCTCAATGTGACAACTTCTTCTTCAAGCTTCTCAACATCTTCTTCTTTCTTCATTATATGAGACTTCATGACTTCTTCTGTTCTTTTCGTTTCTTCAAGCTGAATTCTTAATGTGATTATTTCTTCTTCAAGTCCTTTCTCTTCTTGACCAAACTCTGCCTCAAGTTGGTTTATATCGTTAGTTCTTTCCTTAAGATGATATATCAATATTTTCTCTCTCATTTCTGCTTCTTCCTTCTGTGCTTCTGTGTTGGCTTCCAAATACTGCTTTTGATATTCAAGATTTTCTTCGATCTTTTTGGCTTCTTCTAGCTTAGTTCTTAAGTTCTCGATGAATCATTGGGCTTCTTAAAAAATGTGAACACTTTCCTTTTGTTTCATCAATTCTTTCTTGAGTGACTTGTTTTCTTCTCTTAGTTCATCTAAAGCAGTATGAATTTCAGAATCTTATGTTAAATATTGAGCACAGGGCATGCTGAACAAGTTCGCTCTCCTGAATAAACCATAATTGAATAAGGTCTACCATTTTCTCTATAACTCCTTTTCTGGGAGGATTCAAAGAGTGAAACTTGGAGGAGTTTTAGAGAATACATTGAGATATATTATCTACATGATCAAAGTATTCTAAGAAGTGAAGAATTGAAAAAGTTGAAGAAGTCTTAGGAAGCATTATCAGGTTCTATGTGATGGTTGGTTGATGGTGATAATTTAATGTAAGGTTTTATTATCTCTCATATATTCTTGGGTGGAAGGAAGGGGAAAGGATGGAGAGGTCAACCCTCTCTTGATATTGGAGGATTGTATCTTCCTTTTGGAGGTTTATCCCTCCCTTTATATTTGGAAGCTGTAGCTACCTTTGGAAGTCATTACTTCCCTTGAACAATAACTATTGGTTATTTCTCATATATTTTGCATGGTGTATTGTGGTGTATTGGTGTAACTCTTCTACTATTGCTCATTGCTCATTGGATATAATCGAATATATAATCTGGTTGAAGTATAAGTTGAAAAAGTTTTTAATTTGTACTTGATACTGATTCACCCCCTCTCAGTATCATCAATTGGTTTCAGAGCATTTATAAAGATCTACAACAAATTGTATCCAAGCTACATACCCTTGGAGGTCATTTTTTCTCCATTTCCACCATTGCCAATGTTTTAGATCTAGATGGAGAACACCATTCTCGAGTTTTCCCAACTCATCAATAATGCCGTACAAAGATAAATAATGTTCCATTTGAGTGACCCAGCCTATGGGATTCGAGCCATCAAATTTGTTCACCTCCACACGAGGGGGACGTAGGTTCCGATGAAAGTGGTTGGAAGGAAAAGATGCAGACTGGGAGGATTCAAGACCTTTAGGGTTATAAGGTGTGGAATAAGGGAATGGATATGGGGTGGGATTAAACAAGGCGGTCAAATTGTTCACTGCCTCCTGACATTGCTTACACATGGCGGTCAATTGAGTGATGGATGTGGAAAGTGATTTGAGCAGAGCAAGACGAGAGTTGAGGATAGAAATATTGGAAGTAATGGAAGAAATATCAATCTAGGTTTGGTCATTATCTTTTTTCAAGGAAATGAGACATTTTTCCCAATCTTGGTTGTGGGTGTGGGCCATGGGGGTGGGACAGGGGGAGAAGTGGGGTCACAGATAAAGGGGTTACTAGTGAATGGTACCACTACGATCAGTGAAAAGAGAGGAATTCAATGGGATAGGTGCCAAATAGGGGTGTTGGGAAGGGGTCGGGTCCATGATATTTTTTTTGTTTGAAAAATTCTCAAGACAAAAACTTCTCATGCCCTCGACTCCTATTTATACTAAATCTATCTACCAAAAGAACAATCTAGAGGAAGATATTCTAGAAGCTAAAGCCTCTATTAGGTCTTCTTACATTTGACTTATTCTTCCTTATTACTAGGCCTTATTAATGTTGGCCTTTATTACATGGGAAATATATTATTCTACCTACGTGAGGGGTTAGGGAGGTTAGGTCCCTAACATGCCCTCCCCCTTAAAGAACATACTTGAGATGAGGAAATTGTTGCAGAATGGTAGCTGGCTTCAAGGTGGAATCTGTTGGAGTTGTCTCTTTCCAATATACTAACACTTCCTTGATGGTGTGTTGACGGAGACGATGCTCACACTAGTCCAAGACTACTTATGGCTGCAACGAGATGGAGCCTTCTTCATCCAACTCGGGAAGACTAGTTTGAGTTTGGCACTTAGTTCCAATCGCCTTCTTTAATCAAGAGACATGAAAAACATGATGGAGCTTAGAATGACTGGACAAATATAACCAATAGGCCACTTGTCCCACGCGCTTGAGAATTGTATGAGGACCATAAAATTTGGGCTCTAGTTTGTGACAATGGCCAACCTTGAGTGAAGTCTGCTTATAAGGTTGTAGTAACAGAAACACATGGTCCCATTCAACAAATTGACGTTCTGAGCAACCTTGATTTTCTTGTTCCTTCATGCGATTATTAGCCATGACCAAATTCTCTTTGAGGGTACAAAGAATAACCTCTTGAACTGTAAAAGTTTGGTCAAACACCTGGACCTTCGAGACATCGGGCATGTATGAGAGAACTGAAGGTGGATTTTTTCCATATATTGTTTCAAAAGGAGTCATGCGAGTAGTTTAATGGTAAGAAGTTTTGTAACACCATTCAACTAGGGTCAACCATTGAGCCCATTGATTTTTCCTTTCAGATGCAAAGCACCTCAAATATGTTTCCAAACACTTATTGACAACTTCAGTTTGACCATTAGTCTAGGGATGATAGGCTGTGCTGAGATGCAATTGGTTTCTCTATAGCCTGAACAATTCTTGCCAAAATTGCTGGTGAGATTGGGATCTCGGTCAGAGACAATGGAATGAGGCATGCCATGCAACTTGAAGATATGATCCATGAAAAGTTGAGCCACTGTGGATGCAATGAATGGGTGTTGAAGAGCACAAAAATGAGCATATTTGGAAGGATGATCAACAACCACGATGATGAAGAATTTATTTCCTGATTTAGGTAAGCCAACAATGAAATCCATAGAAATATCCCTCCAAATAGCGGGTGTAATGGGAAGTGGTTGTAGTGTGCCAGGGGCTTTGATAGTTTATCCCTTATTGCATTGACAAACATCGCATTATGCCACAAAGGTGTGTGTGTCCTGCTTCATACCATCCCAACAAAAAGAACGTTTGACCCTGTCATAGGTTTTGGTATACCCAAAATTCCCAGCTGTGGGTGGAGCATGAAGCTCAAAAAGAACCATGGATTTAATTTGCGATTGTTTGCTTAAATACATACGACCTTTGTAGCAAATATCTTCATTGTTCCAGGAGTACTATTGAGAAACTGGAGAATTGTCTTGCGATTGTTGGATCAGACATGACAGCTTGGGATCTTGCAGCCATTCCTGGCAAACAACTTTGAGAAAATATGGTACAATGAAGGATAGAGAAAAGAAGGACCCTTCATCTTCATATTTCCTTGAAAGAGCATCCGCAACCACATTATCTTTGCCTTTCTTGTAAATGATCTCATCATCATATTCAAATAGCCTGGTCACCCATTTTTGTTGTTCCGAGGATGAAAGTCATTGCTCCATAAAATACTTGAGGCTATGATGATATGTCTTAATTTGGAAGCGTCACCCCAATAGATAAGGGCGCTGGAGATCCACAGCTTGCAAAATAACCATCATTTCCTTTTCATAGATTGATTGGCCCATTTGGTGCTTCGATAGTTGTTTTCCAGTGAAGGCCAAAGTATGACTATATTGCATAAGGAGGGCACCAATTCCTTTCCCTGAAGCATCACATTCCGGGACAAAGTTATTTCTGAAGTCAAGAAGGGCCAAGACAAGACTAGTGCACATAGCCTCTTTCAAGGCTTGGAAGGAGTGATCAGTTGTTGGATTCCAAATGAAATCATTCTTTTTAAGGAGAGCAGTGAGAGGTGTAACATTTTTTCCATAATTCTTAAAAAACTTGCGATAAAATCCTGTTAAACCCAGAAAACCACACAAGCTCTTAAGATTCTTGGGACGAGGTCAATCCTCCATAGCTTCAATTTTCTTAGGATCCACCTTGACACCATCCTTGCCAACAACATGACCGAAGTACTCCACTTCCAAGGATCCAAAAGAACATTTAGATTGTTTGAGGAAAAGTTGGTGCTGAGAGAGTAGATGAAGAACTTGATCCACATGGGAAAGATGGGTTTTCCATGTTTTACTATATATGAGAATATCATCAAAGAAAACTAAGAAAAACTGATGGAGAAAAGGACAAAAGACACGATTCATGAGGCTCTGGAAAGTGGATGGAGCATTACACAAGCCAAAGGGCACAAAAAAGGACTCATAGTGGCCCTTGTGAGTTCAAAAGGCAGTCTTAGGAATGTGTGCCTCTTTCATATGTATCTGGTGGTAGCCAAAATCAAGATCAAGTTTAGTAAAGAATTGGGCTCCACTTAATTCATCTAAGAGATCATGAATGACAAGGATGGGAAATTTGTCTTTGATGGTGAGTTTGTTGAGGGCATTAAATTCAACACACATGTGCCAAGAGCCTTCTTTCTTAAGTACCATGACCACAAGAGAAGAATAGGGGTTGGTACTGGGACGGATAACACCCACGACGAGCACTTCTTGAACAATTTTCTCAAATTCATTTTTTTGGGCAGAGGGATGACGATAAGGGAAAACATTGGGAGGAAGGTTGTTGGGTACCATGGGAATGGAATGATCATGAACACCATGAGATGGGGGAAGTCCTTGGGGAGTGAAAAAAATATCTTGATTTTTGGAGATGATGGATTGGATTTCAGGATGCACAAAGGGTGTCTCAATGGCATGGATGGAATGGAGTTTTGCAATAATGTCAGAATGGCCTTTCTTGAGGGGATTTTCCATGCGATGGGAACTGATGATTTAAGGGGAGTTGACGGTGATGCCTTGAAACTTATATTGTTTTCCCTCCTAGCTGAATTGCATGGTTATTTCCTTAAAATCCATGAGGATGGGACCAAGAGGCCGTAACCATTCTGCACCAAGAACAATGTCACAACCACCCATGTCGATAGAAAACATATGAAATTTTATGTGGTACTGACCAATTTTGAGACACACATTTTCAAAACACCCCCCATATTTCATGGAACCGCCATTGGAAATCATGATTTGAAATTTTTTGACTGCACGGATATAGAAATTAGTTTCTTGGGCAATGTGATGATGAATACAATTATGGGTGTTGCCACTGTCAATGAGGATGATGACCTTCCGATGCTTATTGTAACCAATTATATTGAGGGTTTGGGGATTAGGTAAGCCAATGCTCATTTAGTGAAATGAGTGGTTCAGTTTATGGGAGGTCCGAGGGTGGAGTAATATCAGTTGGCTCTAGCAGCTCGACCACAGAGGGGCCTCGACCGCTTCTTCCGAAACATCCTCAAAGATGGTGATTAAAAATTTTTGTTCCTTGCACTTGTGCCCTATAAAATACTTGTCATCACAATTATAACAAAGGCCCTTGAGTTGGCATTCATCCATTTATGCCAAGGTCAATATCTGGATCTTCAATGGAGTGGAAAGAGGGGTTGGAGTGGTGGGTTTAGGGAAAGGAAGAAAGGATGGTTTTCTAGTTCAAGAAGAGACAACTTGTTGTGCTTCCTTAGATATTTTAGTAGATTCCACTCAAATTTGAGGGCGAGCCATGAGGACATGGGAACAAATCTCATCATTGAGGCCACTAATAAAGCATTCTTGGAAAAAAGCATCAGACATGCCCTCCGTGCAGAAAGTCAAGCACTCAAAAGAAACTATAAAGTATTCCACTATGCCATATTGTTTCAACTTGGTTAAACAACCTAAATGATGTGTGTCAGTGTCAAAGCATTCATAAAGCTCTACAACAAATTGTGTCCAAGCCACATACCCTTGGAGCACATTTTTTTTCCATTGCCACCATTGGCAACATTCTAGATCTAGATGGAGAACACCATACCCGAGTTTGGCCAACTCAACAGTAATGGCGTACAAAGAGAAATAATGTTCTATTTGAGTGACCCATCCCATGGGATCCGAGCCATCAAATTTGTTCACCTCCACGCAAGGGGGACACAGGTCTTGCTGAAAGTGGCTGGAAGGAAAATATGGAGACAAGGAGGATTCATAACCTTTAGGGTTATAAGGTGTGGAAGAAGAGAATGGATATGGGGTGGGATTAAACAAGGCGGTCAATTGAGTGATGAATGTGGGAAGTGATTTGAGCGGAGAAAGATGAGAGTTGAGGTTAGTAATACTAGAATTAATGGTAGAAATATCAATCTGGGTTTGGTCATTAGCTTTGTTCAAGGAAATGAGACATTGTTCCCAATCTTGGATGTGGGTGTGGGCCATGGGGATGGGACAAGGAAGGAAGGGGGACCACACAAAAAGGGGTTAATAGTGAATGGTACCACTACAATCAGTGAAAATAGAGGAAGTCAATGCGGTAGGTTCCAAATAGGGGATTCGGGAAGGGGTCAAGTCCATGGGAAAACAAAATTGTTGAAAAATTCCCAAGACAAAAAATTCTCATTTTCTCGACTCCTATTTATAATAAATCTATCTACCAAAAGAACAATCTAGAGGAAGATCTTCTCGAAGCAGAAGATTCTATTAGGTCTTCTTACATTTGAATTATTCTTCCTTATTACGAGGCCTTATTAATATTGGCCTTTATTACATGGAAAATATATTATTCTACCTACATGAGGGGTTAGGTCCCTAACATGCCCCCCCCCCCTTAAAAACCAAGATTGAGATGAGGAAATTGTTGCAGAATGGTAGCTAGCTCCTAGGTGGCATCTGTTGAAGATGTATCTTTCCATTATACTAACACTTCCTTGATGGTGCATTGAGGGAGACAACGCTCACGCTAGTCCAAGACTACTTGTGGTTGCAACGAGATGGAGCCTTGTTCATCCAACTCGGTAAGACTGGTTTGAGTTTGGCACTTATTTCCAATCACATTCTTTAAGCGAAAGACATGAAAAGCAAGAAGGAGCTTAGAATGTTTGGGAAAAGCTAACTGATAGGCCACCTATCCCATGTGCTTGAGAACTATATGAGGACCATATAATTTGGGCACCAGTTTATGACAATGGTCAGCCTTGAGTGAAGTTTGCTTATAAGGTTGTTGTTGAAGAAACACCTGGTCCCCTTCAACAAATTGACGAACTGATCAAACTTGATCTGCTTGTTGCTTCATGTGATTCTGAGCCATGACCAAATTCTCTTTGAGGGTACAGAGAATGACCTCTTGAATTGTAAGAGTTTGGTCAACCGCCTAGACCTTCGAGACACCGAGCATGTATGACAGAATTGAAGCTGGATTTTTTCCATATATTGTTTCAAAAGGAGACATGCGAGTAGTTGTATGGTAAGAAGTGTTGTACCACCATTCAACTAGGGGTAACCATTGATCCCATTGATTTTTCCTTTCAGAAGCAAAGCACCTCAAATATGTTTCCAAACAATTTTTGACAACTTGAGTTTGACCATTAGTCTAGGGATGATAGGTTGTGCTGAGATGCAATTGGGTACTCTGTAGCCTGAACAATTCTTGCCAAAAATTGGTAGTGAAAGTGGGATCTTAGTCAGAGACAATGGAATGAGGCATGCCATGAAGCCTGAAGATATTATCCATGAAAATTTGAGCCATTGTGGATGCAGTTAATGGGTGTTGAAGAGCACATAAATGAGCATATTTGGAAAGACGATCAACAACCACCATGATGACGAATTTATTGCCTGATTCAAGTAAGACAACAATGAAATCCTTAGACATATCCCTCCAAATAGCGGGTGGAATGGGAAGTGGTTGTAGTGTGCCAGGGGATTTGATTATTTCTCCCTTGTTGCATTGAAATACATCACATTCCACCACAAAGGTGCGTACGTCCTATTTCATACCATCCCAGAAAAAAAGAACATTTGAGCCTGTCATAGGCTTTGGTATACTCGGAATGCCCAACTGTGGGTGTAGCATGAAGCTCAAAAATCACTCTAGATTTAAGTTGTGATTGTTTTCTTAAATACATATGACCTTTGTAGCGAAGCTCTTCATTTTGCTAAGAGTACTATGGAGAAACTGGAGAATTGTCTTGCAATTGTTGGATCAAACACGACAGTTTGGGACCTTGCATCCACTCCTCATGAACAACTTGGAGCCAATATGGTACAATGAAGGATAGAGAAAAGAGGGACCCTTCATCTTCATATTACCTTGAAAGAGCGCCTGGAACCACATTGTCTTTCCCTTTCTTGTAAATGATCTCATAATCATATCTAAATAACTTTGTCACCCATTTTTGTTGCTCTGGGTATGAAAGTCGTTGCTCCAAAAAATACTTGAGGTTTCAATGATCTATCATAATTTGGAAGCATTTCCCCAATAGATAATGGCGCCAGATATCCACAACACGCAGAATGACCATCATTTCCTTTTCATAGATTGATGGGCCCAAATGATGCTCCGACAATTGTTTGCTAGTGAAGGCCAAAGGTCAACCATCTTGCATAAGGATGATTCCAATTCCTTTTTCTAAAGCATCACATTCCAAGAAAAAGGTCTTTCTGAAGTCAAGAAGTCCTAGGACAGGAGTAGTGCACATAGCCTCTTTCAAGGCTTGGAAGGAGTGATCATTTGTTGGATTCCAAATGAAAGAATTCTTTTTAAGGAGAGTAGTGAGAGGCACCACATTTTTTCCATAATTCTTAACAAACTTGCGATAATAGCATTTTAAACCTAGAAACCCATGCAATCTCTTGAGATTCTAGGGACGAGGCCAATCCTTCGAAGGTTCAATTTTCTTAGGAATCACCCTGACACCATCCTTGCCAACAACATGACCCAAGTACTCCACTTCTGAGGCTCCAAAAGCACATTTAGATTGTTTGAGGAAAATATGGTACCGAGAGAATAGATGAAGAACTTGATCCGCATGGGAAATATGGGTTGTCCATGTTTTACTATAGATGAGAATATCATGAAAGAAAACTAAGAAAAAATGATGGAGAAAAGGACATAAGACATGATTCATGAGGATCTGTAAAATGGAGGGAGCATTACACAAGCCAAAGGGTATGACCAAGGAATCATAGTGACCCTCATGAGTTCGAACGACAGTCTTAGGAATGTCTGCCTCTTTCATACGTATCTGGTGGTAGCCATAACGAAGATCAAGTTTAGTAAAGCATTGGGTATTACTTAATTCATCTAAGAGATCATCAATGACATGGATGGGAGATTTTTCTTTGATGGTGAGTTTGTTGAGGGAACGAAAGTCGAGACATATGTGCCGATATCCTTCTTTCTTAAGTACCATGACCATAAGAGCAGAGTAGGGGTTGGTACTAGAACGAATAACACCAACGATGAGCAATTCTTGAACAATTTTCTCAATTTCATTTTCTTGAGCAAAGGGATGGCGATAAGGGAAAACATTTGGAGGAAGGTTTTCGGGTACTAGGGGAATGGAATGATCATGAACACCATGAGAAGGGGGAAGTCCTTGGGGAGTGGAAGAAATACTTGATGCTTGGAGATGATGTTTTGGATTTCAAGATGCACAGAGGGTGTCTCAGTGTCGTGAATGGAATGGAGTTGTGCATTAATGTTGGAATGACCTTTCTTGAGGATATTTTCCATGCGATGGGAATTGATGATTTAAGGGGAGCCGACGATGATGCCTTGGAACTTATATTTTTGGCCCTCCTAGTTGAATTGCATGCTTAATTCCTTCAAATCCATGAGGTTGGGACCAAGAGTCTGTAACCATTCTGCACCAAGCACAATGTCACAACCACCCATGTCAATAGCAAACATATGAGATTTCATGTGGTACTGACCAATTTGGAGACACACATTTTCACAACACCCCCCACATTTCAAGGAACCACCATCGACAATCATGATTTGAAAGTTGTTGAATGCACAAATATAGCAATTAATTTCTTGGGAAATTCAACTATGAATACAATTATGGGTGTTGCCATTGTCAATGAGGATGACGACCTTTTGATGCTTAATGTAACCAATTAGCTTGAGGGTTTGGGGAGAAGAGAAGTCAATGAGAGCATTTAGTGAAATGACTGGTTCAACTTCTGGGGGGTCCGAGGGTGGAGTAATTTCAGTTGGCTCTGGCAACTCGATTACAAGGGGGCCTCGATCACTTCTTCCGAAACATCCTTAGAGATGGCCATAAAAAACTTTTGTTCCTTGCACTTGTGCCTTGAAAAATATTTGTCATCATAGTTATAACAAAAGGCCCTTGAGTTGGTGTTCAACCATTTCTTCCCGGGTCAATTTTTGGATCTTCTATTGAGTGGAAGGAGGTGCTGGAGTGGTGGGTTTAGGGCAGGGAAGAAAGGATGGTTTTATGATTTGAGAAGAGACAACCTCTTGTTCTTCCTTATCTCTTTTAGTATCTTCCACCCAACTTTAAGGGTGAGCCATGAGGACATGGGAATAAATCTCAGCCTTGAGGCCACTGATAAATCATTCTCGATAAAAAGAATCAGATATGCCCTCCGTGCAGAAAGTCAAGCACTCAAAAGCAACTATAAATTCTTCCACTGTGTCAGATTGTTTCAACTTGGTCAAATGACCTAAATGGTGGGTGTCAATGTCAAAGTGTTCTTAAAGCTCTGCAAAAAATTGTGTCCAAGCCACATACCCTTGGAGGGCATTTTTTCTCCATTGCCACCATTGTCAACATTCCATATCTAGATGGAGAACACCATACCTGAGTTTGGCCAACTCATTAGTAATGTTGTACAAAGAGAAATAGTGTTCCATTTGAGTGACCCAGCCTATGGGATCCGAGCCATCATATTTTTTCACCTCCACTCGAGGGGGACGCAGGTCCCACTAAAAGTGGTTGGAAGGAAAAGATGCAGACTGGGAGGATTCAAGACCTTTAGGATTATAAGATTTGGAGGAAGAGAAGGGATCTAGGGTGGGCTTAAACAAGGCAGTCAAATTGTTCAGTGTGTCCTAACATTGCTGACACATGATGATCAATTGAGTGATGGGTGTGGGAAGTGATTCAAGCAGAGAAAGCTGAGAGTTGAGGTTAACAACACTGGAAGTAATGGAAGAAATATCAATCCGGGTTTGGTCATTAGATTTGTTCAAGGAAATGATACTGTGTTACCAATCTTGGCTGCAGGTGTGGGCCATGGTGATGGGACAAGGGGGGAAGTGGGACTGAACTTAAAGGGAGTGAATGGTACCACTACAATCAATGCAAAGAGAGGAAGTCAATGGGATAGGTTCCAAATAGGGATTTCGGGAAAGGGTTGGGTCCATGGGAAACAAATTGTTCAAAAATGATAAGTATGACTGTGATTAGGGCGAAGAGAGGAATCCAATGGGATAGGTCTCAAACAATGGTGGAGGCCCGATCCTGAATCTTTTTTTTTTTTACTCTTGTAGAGTTATACCTCGATCCAAATGATACTGCAATGATGAAATGGCCAAATTATTAACATGAAGAAGTGTGTAGGAATTTTGCAACCCGAATGCATGAGGTAAGTTTGCATAGCAATATATCTTGTTTGTTCTGTTTCTGCTCTATTTCCATCCCAAGGGTTAGGGTGTTTAGGGTTTTTATAGACAAGGGTTGGCCCTATGCTATAACTCTCGGATATACATGCAGGGTCGAATAGTAGTACTCGACCCAATATCTCATGGCACCAACTAAGGAGTCTAGACCATACGCTTAGTCACACTACCTGATTAACCAAGTACTAGATAGTATCTTCCCAAGTGTTTTTCTCGGTGGCATTATAATAGTCAGGCGACCGATCGATTTATCTACAGAGGGATTCAAGATATATAGGTCAATCCGTATACAGGTGTTGTTGGAGTGGTACCACTCGAAGGGGCAACAACATGGGTTACAAGGGTGGCCAACAATGTGCGCTTAAGTACCACTTGTAGTTCCTGTGTGTATGCTTCCCTGACTGTAGATTTATGACCTGAACGATAGATCTTTGTAGCTTTAAGATGCTAGGATACATCTCTACCCTGAAAAAAATAACCCACAATTTTCTTCCAAGGAAAGTGCTTTGATACCACTTGTAAGGTACCAGATCTATTATAATAGCAGAAAACATAAATACTAAAGAGAATAACAACAAAACAACACAATATATGAAACCAGAACACCAAAACAATACCTTTATTGATAGGAAACAATGTTCACTTGCCTCTTCGAGGGGGCAACCTCCAGCAGAGCAACGCTCATTTACAATAATTCTCAAGACAAAAACTTATCATGCCCTCGACTCCTATTTATACTAAATCTGTCTACCAAAAGATCAACCTAAAGGAAGATATTCTAGAAGCGGAAGCTTCTATTGGGTCTTCTTACATTTGAATTATTCTTCCTTATTACTAGGCCTTATTAATATTGGCCTTTATTACATGGAAAATATATTATTCTACCTACGTGAAGGGTTAGGGAGGTTAGGTCCCTAACACATGCTCTCTCTTGATGTAATCCGAAATTGACCATTCATAGAGGGACTATTCTATTTAGTGCCATGTTACTTGAATTGGTTCATCTCTTCTACCATTCACTCTTGGTGTTCCCATGCTATGTTTAAGACTGTAATTAGAACCTATAAGTGAACCTAAGAAGAGAGAGCTAATGAATAGAATCTTGTGAGCCTAATAAATGAGAGAGATGGAAGGTTGTAGAGTAGCATAGAGGTTGGTTGGATATGAATCCATGCCCATTATCCCTATATATTGTTACTCAGTAAGTGCTCAAGAGCTGAGGGATGAATTTATTGAGTTGATCTTGAATATGGATAATAGGTTGGACAGTTTATGCACACACTGAGTACTAGAGGGAAGAATATTCTTGAGGGATTGTTGAATAGAGAAGGGAAAGTTCTTCCTTATGTTGTGTGGGGCAATGAAGGGAGGGCCATGGCTGGGTTGGCCAGAGTGTTGCTTGGAGAGTCATGGGGTAAATAGTTTGGTTGAACCTAGGAAAAATTAGGTTGGGTGGGGAACCTGGCTATTTTGGACCATTTTCCTTCTCCCTAGTGCTCTCGTAGCATGGCTTGGGGGTAGAATCCATATTGTTGGCATGTTTTACAGGCAGCGTATGCTTGTCATTGATGGCAAGTACAACAACGATGATGGCTTGAGTACAGGTACAATGTGTCAGGCGGGCACCAGAAGTATTTTGGGGAGACGCAACAGAGCAAGCTCGTGAAGACCAGAAGAGCTAGTGCAGAGGTGCACGCAGAGTGCAGAGTGTGCTTGTCATTGATGGCAAGATTAGAGTGTGCATCGATGGAAAAATAGGAACAACGTAAGCTCAGGAGGATTAGCATAGAGTCACACGCAGTGCGTAGGTGTGCACCAGGGACAAGGTTAACTCATTGCCAAAGCTCAAGAGAGATAGCGTACTTAGGATCTCAGGTGGATCAAAGGTCGGGGCCTTTGACATTAATAAATTCTTCCAAGTCAGGAGGATGCATAAGCTCGGGAGGAGAAGCGACAATGATCGTTGGATCCCATTCATAATTCTCGATGACCGTCAGATCTGAACTCAGATAGGATGAGCGCGTAGATGGAGGGAAAATCTCGGGCGTTAGATCCGAGCGTAGGGTCCGACCGTCGTTGGATCCAGGAGAACCTGCACGTTCTTTAAAGCGCAAGGTGAAGCGGGCTTACAAAATATCGAAAGAAGGAGGACCGTCCATCTTCAGGAAGGACACGTGGTCACAGATCAACATTTCACTGACCAAGAAGTCAAAGGAAGGAAGTGCTCTATCCTTCCAAATCACGAAGTGAGAAATGGAAAAATGATCTAAGCCATTGGATCAATAATTGATCGGGGACGGATGCGTGGCGAAAGATCAGAGCACCACAAAGACTCCATTTCAGAGTTTCACAGACCGGGAAATCAAAGATCAAAGGAACATTAACCTTTGAAGTAGCGAACCCCAAAATCCCAAAAGGTGAAAGATCAGAGCACGTCAAAGACTCCATTTCGAAGTTTCGGATACCGGGAAATTGAGAAGTCAAGAGTCGAGACTCTTCAACACAAGAGTCCTGAAGTCGTGAAATGCGAAACCCTGAAATCCCGAAATAGGCACACCAACAAAGAGTTTCCGATACCAGGAAATTGAGAAGTTAAGAGTCGAGAGTCTTCAACACAAGAGTCCCGAAGTCGCGAAATGCGAAACGTCGAAATCCCAAAATAGGCACACCAACAAAGAGTTTTGCAGATCGGGAAATAACTCCATTTCGGAGTCCCAGATACCAGGAGTTGAAGTGTCGAAACACTTCACCACAGGAGTGCCGAAATGTTGAATCGTCGAAATGTGAAACAAGGAAATACCGAATCTTTGATCCGAATCCATTTCAAAACTTTGGATACCGGGAGTTGGAGGAATTAAGCGCCGAGACTCTTCACCACAGGAGTCCTGAAATGGCGAAATGCGAAACGCCGAAATGTCGTTGATCCAACTCCATTTTGGAGTTTCGGATACCGGGACTTGGAGTTGTCTAGAACTCTCACATCAAGAATGTTGAAATCGCGATATGAAAAATCACGAAGAGATATAGACCATCGAATCATCAAGAGTGTGGACCATTGATCCGACTCCATTTCGGAGGTTCAGATACTGGGAGTTGGAAAAGTCAAGAGTTGAGACTCTTCATCAAAGGAGTCCCAAAGTGTCGAAATGTCGAATCGCTGAAATGTGAAACGACGAAATACCGGACCGTTGATCTGACTCCATTTCGGAGTTTCGGATACCGGGAGATGGAGGAGTCAAGACCCGAGACTCTTCATCACAAGAGTCCCGAAGTGCCGAAACACAAAATTGCGAAATGTAGTTTTGAATAAGTCTTGGTCACCGCCGGTGGTCACATCATCGTAGAGCTGTAGAGAAGAGCTCGAAGAGATAAGCTCCTTTTTCGGAGTTTCGGGGATTAGGAGTTGGAAGAGTCAGAGTGACTCGCAACAAATTCGTGAAACGCTAAATTGAAAAATGCAGTTTCGAATAAGGCTGTGGACACAACTAGTGGTCACATCTGCGGAAGATGGAGGAAGGAGCTAGTGCAACCAAGCTCCATTTCGGGGATCACGACTTGGAGTGTCGTCACACAAATGCCGAATTGCCGAATGCCAAAATGGCGAAATGTCTATGTAGCCGGTGGTCACGTAAGTGGAAGGAGCTAGCATAGCTAGGCTCCATTTCAAGGTTCGCACTATAACTGCTATAAACCACTGATGGTTTCTGCTAGAGGACTTGAAGAGACTTCTATGTGATTGCCAGAGGAGCGGAAGAGTCTCAAGGCATCTTCCAGTGGAATGAAGACTGGTCATAGAGGCGATTGATAGATGGAAGAGCATTGAAGCCTGTAATTGCAACAGAGAGGTTGAGCTCGACTGTAACAGAGAAGACGAAGAGTCTCGACTACTGGAGAGGTGAAGGAATCTCGACATAACACCCAGTGATGATGGACGCATGGGTTTAACTGCCAGAGAAGATGAAGAGTTGTAATGATGATCAGGCAAAGCACTCGCTGTAAAGAGAATGCAAAAGCATTACGCATAGACAATGCACAAGGTGCATAGAGACTATAAGAATGCAGAACAAAGAAGAGATGGATTTTTTGCTGTTGAGCATGATTCAGGTGTGTAGAATGAGGCAGAGTGTAGCAACTGAAATGCACAGGAGAGGAATGGTGCATTGAATGGACATGGCACACATAGCATAAAAGGCAGAGGCACAAAAGCGCAAGGTATGTGTGCAGCAAGACAATGAGACAGTAAAGGAAGGCTGAGGTTCTCTTGTAGAGAAAAAAAAAAGATCAGAAAATGCAAGAAGATGCAGACAGAGAGACACTGATACAGGAGAGCAGAGCAACATAGCAGAACAATGATAAGCCTGGTAAGCCAATGATAAATATTGTATCACTGTGATAAATTTATATATAACAAACTTTATATATTAGGGTGGAAGGGAGGTGCTATAGAGAACTGTTGTCCTCAGAGGTTCAAGTGGGTGCTTGAACATAGGGAGTTGTAGCTTCCATCTGGTTGCAGCCATAGAAACCAGGGTGGTAGGGTGGTGCAAGGGAGAACTGTTGTTCTCTGTTATACAGGTTGGTGCCTGTGTGACTGGAAGTTGGTGCTTTCATCTAGTTCGTGCTGGAACACTTTGGGAGTTGGTGCTTCCTTCTAGTGGGTGCTAGAGAAACTAGGGAGTTGGTGCTTCCTTCTAGTGGGTGCTAGAGAAAACATAGAGTTGGTTCTCTCAGCAAGTTGCAGCTTGCAAAACAGAGGTTGTAGCCTCACAATGAGTTGGAGCTCATATGTATGATAATGTAAAGAATGTAAAGATTACTTATCATATAAAGAAGAATAGGTTTTTACCCTTTATGGGTTTCCTCGGGAAATATTTGTCTCTTTGTCTCTGTGCATCTCATATGTGTGAATGATGCTGAATGTACTATTGCTTACTTCCCTGCATTATTGTGATTGTCATTGAGTGCTCTGTAAAGAGTTTAAAATAAGCATAATTGTTTAAGCAAGGTTACAATTGATTCACCCTCCCCACCCCCTCTCAGTTGTCCAACTCATATAGGATTGCATATGGTTGGGTGGAAATCGCTCGTTGGTAGCTAGTTTCTTTGGAGCAATGTGTTCAAAAGATATGTGTTCCATCTCTATGTTGAATTCATGTTTAAAATTATATAATTAAGTTGCATTTTTCTTATAATGAATTGGAGTATAATAAATTAAATGATGTTTCATGCTTAGCTTCTATATAATAGTTAAATGCATGCCTCTATGGGAATTTTATATGATTTAGAGTTTATTGGCCAAAATTCACATTATGTATTCAATTTTTATGTATGAACGTTGTCTGCATTTGTAGGTTGCACACATTTATATTCCAAATTTATGTTATGCCCTTTAACATTGTGTGATGCATTCCAAGCTAGATGCCATGGACTAGATCTAGTTTAAATGGTTTGTGTTAATGGTGGTTAGCCTCTAGGGATAGCATTGAGTCCAAGCCCTCCTGTGTGTTTGAAGTATTGACTTTGAATCGTGGTTGGTATGGCCTTTTTGTTTTTTTCTTAGAAGGGTTCCTTCGAGTTAGGTCGGTTTTCCTTTATGTAATTCAAAATATGTTTTCAAATGGGCTGAAAAGACAATTTTTTTTTTTACTCAAAGATGATATTTCAAAGTGGTTTGATCGAAATCTTCTTGGAAAAAGGCTTGATGGCATGTTGGGATGATCTTTTGAAAGTGCCTAATGTCATATTTTAAAAGGGCTTAATGGCCTAATTTTTTGCATTGAGTGCATCTTTGAAATAATCCCAACAAGATCTTTTGAAGAGATCCAATGGCCATATATTTCGAAGTGGCATCTTTGAAAGAGGTTTAATGGCGTATCAAGGACATTCAAATGTTGATTTTTTGAATTGGTCCAATGATCTATTGAGGACATTTGAATGTTGTTCTTTTGAAATGGCCACAAGGTATATTGGGGACATTCGAATGATGATCTTGCATTTTGGACTAACAATTTTTGTTTACTTCTTTTCTTCAAAGGTTGGAAGTTGATCTTTCAAAGAGTCTCGATAGTTCATCCGAGAGTTTCAAAAGATGTTCTTTTGAGTTGGATTGATAGTTTATTAGAGAGTTTCAAAAGAAGTTATTTTCAGTTGGCTCGATAATTCATTGGGGAGTTTTGAAAGATGTTCGTTCAAAGAGGCTTGATGGTCTATCGAGGAGTTTTGAAGAATGTTCTTTCAAAGAGGGCTAATGGTTAGTTAGTTGGATCTTTTGAAAGTGATCAATGGACATGTCTCGAAGGAGTTTGATGGATTTTCCATATGTGAAATCATTCGAAGAGGAGGATATATTTAAAATAGTCTCAATGACCTTTGATTTTGCATTAGGCACATGTTTAAGAAGGGCCCAATGAGATCTTTCAAAAGTGATTGACATGTTACTCGAAAGAAGCCAATGGCCTGACAAGTAAGTATTTTTTTTGAATGTTATACATCAAGCTTAACTTCAAGAAAGGTCCAATGGGATATTTCATAAGGGTCTAATGAGTATGTATTGAATTCAAATTAATCAAGGTAAACTCATTTGAATCGGTCCAATATGAGTCCCGAAAGGGGATTGATTTGAATGGAAAAGGAGTTAAGTGTCCCCGAAGGGCCAAATATAGTGGAGAAAGACAAAAGGTGCCCCCTCTTTCTCAATAAGCCTACAAAAGGGGATGGGTACATGATAGAGTGGTATCAAAGCTCATGTTACAACACTAGGGCTATTATGGGAAATAAATGTAAATGATTGAGTATGTTAGGAGTTGATTACAACACTGGACCTTTATGGGCCAGGAAATTAGAGTTGATATTGCAAATATGGGTAATAAATACTTAAGCAGTTAAAAGAAAATTATAGTTGGTTCACAATTGTTTACATAAATCCTCCATGCGGTTTGGTGTTAATGTTAGTTGTATAATTTTGTAGGGCTCAACAGGAAATTTGGGCAAGGTATGGAAAAGTCGCATGTTATGGAAAAATGAGCTTTTAAGGCATATGTATCTACTCCATAGGTAGGTGGAAATAAAACCAAGACAAATATTCATACTCTCAATTTCAAAGGTAAAGTGCATGAACTCCTCGAAGTTGTGGATCCTACTTCTAAATTAAGAGTTTGTGAAAGAGCACAATTATTGGGAAGTTGTTCTAGAGGAGAATAGAACAAGAGACAAATATTTCCTAATGTGTCTTTAGATTTTTGGAAGTGATTATATAATAGAAGGCTCATGTTTTCAAGTGTTCTTCTAGTTAATCCCGAGGTAATTGTATATCAGAGTCTATGTGATTCAAATGATAAAGGAATTTTCTATGTGCATGATTACCAAGTGTCTGAACTTGGGGTGAAGAGTTAAAAAATGAGACCAAGAGTATGAAGAGGCACAAATAAGCCTAATGAGGATTACATATCTTATACAATGGGACCTTCATGAAAGGAAGGTAGCTTATTTAATAATAAAGGATACTCCATTGAGAGTATCGTAGCTATGCTTGCAATGATCAAGCTAGTTGTCATCAATGAAAATGATGACTTGAGGATGAAGGTTGAGGTTAGAAGAAAGGCGAAGGATGCTAGTGCCACATTGAAAATGCATAAAATGCATTTATCAAAGATCAACATATGCAATTTGTTACCATATAAACCGATACCTTTAGCTTAAAGTCCTCAAAATGGATGCCAGACTTGTGGAACTCATGAGGTTGGCCATTGTCACCTCACCAACTCTCCTCTCTATTTAGACAAAGGAAAGAGCTAAGTCAAGGGGGGTATTCCTACGGGTTAACTAGGTTCACTTTGAGTAGTAGGAGTGGGAGTAAGGAGAACCTAGCAACAATGTGATTAATGGAAATGATGAAATAAAATGGGCTTGGATGATGAGTGAAAGGGAGATCAATGCCTCACCTACTTGGGCTATGGACTCACTTATGCAAATTTAGAGTTGAGGGTTTATAGCCAGCTATTTGATGCGCTCTAAACACCTAAACTTGGTTCAACAGTAGGTTTTGGCGATTAGGAATTTACAAAATAAGTGAGGGAGAGGGTCACTTAAGCTCCACTACTCAAAGAAAGTGTAAGGTAGAATCTTACCCCACGATTGTATAGAAACATACCGACTACTTAAATACAACATATGAGATGTTCTGATTTTAAAGGGTAGATGACTAGAGAGCATATTATGCTAGTTAACTACATCACTATAGACTCCACCAACATAGCAAAGTACTCCTTTATGGCCTTATTTGCCTCTAACATTCAAAATTTTGCAAAAACTTCTAACCTCAAAATATTTTTGCTAGAACATATCCACAAATAAAATTACATAAAAGACATCACTTACATAGATAAGAGACAAATCCCTAAACTTGGAGCTAACTTGCTCACAGGTAATTACATTTCTTAGCCATTTCAATCCAAGTTGCAAATGGAGTGAGAAAATCCGTATATAGGTTTAAGCTCTAACTCCCTCATACAATAAAAGGTGATTTGTTTCCTTAGATCCATTTGTTTTCTTATGAATAATGATAAAATAATCATCTCCAACTTCTCCAACAAACTTGTTGCCCAAAATAGATAAGAGTTTGTTGAAATTCACAATCTCCTCGAGGAGGCTACAATAAAACAAACTAGGAAACAACTCTCAATGAAGTTCACATCTAACTAACTCAATGAGAAAGTTTCAACAACAATAGAATAATGAGTTAGGTACAACAACTTTCTCAAAATAGAGCTAAGGGCTAAAAAACTCTTCAACAACCTTTCCGAAAATAGCTTAAAGTGGTTTTGGATCGACCTATTAAAGATTATCCTCAAGAGTTGGATGCTTCCTCAAAGCCTAACTTGATCACTATGTTATACCACTTCAATGTTGGGTTTATCTTTCAAAAGTCAAGGTACCACGTTCAATGTTCACAGTGCACCCCTCAATTTTGTTAGTGGTTTTGAATAACGTCGCATGCATGGGTGATCGTGGAATAGTAAAATTGGTGGGTGGGGGGGAATTACAATTGTTCCAGATCACAACTCAACTTTACAAATATATAAGCATTTTCATGAGATGCGACTTAGGCTAGTGGCTCAACAAAAGTGAAAATGACAACTCATAATACACCTTCAAGTCAAGTTGACGTGGAATTGACCCACACAATGCTCAGTGGCCACGACTAACAATGGTGTTTCCATCTTATGCGTCACCCCCCTCAAATGATGTGTGATGGCCACAACAAAGTATGCACATGACTAGTTCTATGATGTGGTACACCAACTTTATAAAGGTCAGTTTGAATATATGCATGAGACAAGTTTTTGCACAAAGTAAGGAAAAGGGGTGGCCCCATTGCTATGCACATTATGTATCACACTTGGATTTATATTAGCCCCTCCTAAAAGATGCTCCATGGTGTCATAACTTGGGCTTTAGTATATAAGACAAGAGTAGGGGTGGCCAATTTTTTTATTTTTTATGTGTGACGTTATCTCCCTTTTGAACTCCTTATGAAACAAGTGCCGCATAGCAGTGTAGTCCCCACCTAAAAGTTAATTTACCTGAAAAATTAAAAGTTAATTTGTTGAGTTAATTAAAAGTAAATTAAAAGTTAATTTACCCGGAACGACTTAATTGTTGGTACAATTATTTGGTGATACCATCTTGGATACAACTCGTAGAAATCAATGTGAAGAGAGTTGAACTAAGAAGATGGAAGATTGTAGAATCTTACCATGAGTGTATTATGGAGACTTGAATTCTTATAACCTACTAGCCAGATCAGTAAATTGTAGGCCAATTTTGAGATCAATGGTTGGTGCACCAACTTATTTAGAATGAGTTAATGCATTGTTTGATACATTAATCATCTGCTTGTTTCAAATATATTTTCCTCCTTTGTTGGATCACATTTTTCTTTTTGTGTTTCTTTGAAATTATATTACAAAATTGAAAGAACATCAAAGTGGCATAGCAAAAGTACAGTGGGCCCACAACCCATAGGCCCAGTTTCAAATCACGTGTCATCACTTGGAGGACATCATCATCACTTGTGACACGATGTTCTACAAATTAGTTAAGGTCAATAATCTCCATTGCCAATGTCTTGGAGATGACATCATTGAATGAATCTATAAGATGTTTGTATAATGGAGTTGGAGGACATCATTGAATGAATTTACAAGGTGTTTGTACAATGGAGTTGGTTTTCTTAAGTAAAAGTAATTATAAAAATTATTATAAATCCATAAAAACTTGGATATGTGTGTACAATGAAGTTGATTTTCTTAAGTAAAATTAATTATAAAAATTCTTATAAATCCATAGAAACTTGGATATATAAACTATCATGCTTGTGTACAAATAGAATAAATTACATTAGTGAATAATTATTGAAATTAAATTTTTGTCTCCACTTGTCAAACAAATGAAATAACTAATTTTTTAAAACTAAATTTGTGTCTCCACTTCTTCTCAAACAAATGAAGTAATTGTCATTGTTAGAACTTTTTTAAGGCTAACCATTTGTCTTGTATGCATTTCTTTTCCATATTTTGAAAATAATCATAAAAAAAATAGATTAGATGATATTATTCGGACCATTCTTTTCTAGTTTAATTATGAGTCTTGTTTGCATAGCTTTATCATCTTTTGAAGATAATCAAACTATTATTTTAACACGACATGCTTGATAAGTTCCACCCCTACCTTTATAAGATGATAAATACACATAAAACTATTTATATTAAACTATTGCACCAAAGGAAATGAAATGCACGTATAAAAATATAGTAGAATAAAATAGATGTCACACGGTGCGCGGGTTGGCGGACTAGCGGACTAGCCGGTTCACATTTATAGTCATGCTCATGTATCACTAGTACGACCGATCGCAACATGAGATTTAGTAATTTATAGAATATTATAACATTGTACCAAGATTTATAGTAATTTATATAATGCTATAACACTTTTTACTTAAATAATAGTATAAACAATTATTTAAATTTTATTCAATATTATTTTTAATGTTTTAAAATGTAAATTTGGAATTTTGGAATTTTGATTTTGTTTATGATAATAAAGGTTTGTACCTAGCAATTGATCCTTCTTGACTCTAGAGTGAAAATGGATATATACTTGTATATACTATTTTATATTAATATTAATATTAATAAATCAATTAAAATTAAAATTAATGATATCTATCCTATAATATTAATATTAAATATCATATTCATTATTAATATGTGATAATGTTTTGTTAAATTTTATTCAATTAATTATTCATAAATTTATAGAATATTATAACATTGTACCAAGATTTATAGTAATTTATATAATGCTATAATATTTTTTACTTAAAGAATAATATGAACAATTATTTAATTTTTATTCAATATTAATTTTAATGTTTTTAAATGTAAATTTGGAACTTTGGAATTTTGATTTTGTTTATGATAATAAAGGTTTGTACCTAGAAATTGATCCTTCTTGACTCTAGAGTTAAAATGAACATATACTTGTATATACTATTTTATATTAATATTAATAAATAAACTATAAAGTAAAATTAATGATATCTATCCTATAATATTAATATTAAATATCGTATTCATTATTAATATGTGATAATGTTTTGTTAAATTTTATTCAATTAATTATTCATATTTATTTTTATTTTTCATTTTTCATTTTTCATGTCAAGCTTATTCCGTGATATACATCTTGCACCCAACATTTCCATCATATACATTTTGCACCCAACAATTCCGTCATATACTTATAAAAATATAGTAGAATAAAATAGATGTGACATACATCTTGCACCCAACACTTCCGTCATATACATTTTGCACCCA
Organism: Picea glauca; assembly: GCA_000966675.3. Lineage (NCBI taxonomy): Eukaryota > Viridiplantae > Streptophyta > Pinopsida > Pinales > Pinaceae > Picea > Picea glauca. The sequence goes on from JZKD02S1616077.1 coordinate 707,803, forward strand.
ACAATTCCGTCATATACTTATAAAAATATAGTAGAATAAAATAGCTATGACATTTATAGTCATGCTTATGTATCATGAGTCAGAGTCGGACCGACCGCAATATGAGATTTAGTAATTTATAAAATATTATAACATTGTGCCAAGATTTATAGTAAATTATATAATGCTATAACACTCTTTACTTAAAGAATAATATAAACAATTATTTGAATTTTATTCAATATTATTTTTAATGTTTTTAAATGTAAATTTGGAATTTTGGAATTTTGATTTTGTTTATGATAATAAAGGTTTGTACCTAGAAATTGATCCTTCTTGATTCTAGAGTTAAAATGGATATATACTTGTATATACTATTTTATATTAATATTAATAAATAAATATAAAGTAAATTAATGATATCTATCCTATAATATTAATATTAAATATCGTATTCATTATTAATATGTGTTAATGTTTTGTTAAAGTTTATTCAATTAATTATTCATATTTATTTTTATTTTTCATTTTTCATGTACAACTTGTTCCATGATATACATCTTGCACCCAACACAAGCTTCACTATACTCGGGTTTACAACTTTTGGAAAAACAACTAAGTAACGAGAAAGATAAAGTACACGAAAAAGAGAAACGATAAATTGGTTAAGTTCAAAAGACAGAAAAGATAAATACACATAAAACCATATATATTAAGCTATTGCACCAAAAGAAATGAAATGCACGTATAAATACAGCCTGAGTGGGCCTAATGGTTAAGAACATGTGTTTTCTCTTAAGAGGTCACAAGTTCAAATCCATAGGGGGGTAGGGTATGTATACCTCTGTAGACTTTACCAGTCAAATTGCTGGGAGGAGGGGGGTCCCTTGTCCCACAAACAAGGGGGTCTCATACATCAATTTGGTGTGGCTTGGCCGTGACCTTAAAAATTGATTATTATTATTATTATTATAAAAATATAGTATAATAAAATATATGTGACATGGTGAGTGGGTTGGTGGACTCTCGGGTTCACATTTATAGTCATGCTTATGTATCACTAATCCGACAACAACTAGAGTTAAAATGGATATATACTTGTATACACTATTTTATATTAATATTAATAAATAAACTATAAAGTAAAATTAATGATATCTATCCTATAATATTAATATTAAATATCGTATTCATTATTAATATGTGATAATGTTTTGATAAATTTTATTCAATTAATTATTCATATTTATTTTTATTTTTCATTTTTCATGTCTCACGTGTTCCGTGATATACATATTGCACCCAACACTTCCGTCATATACTGTGATACACATTTTGCAGAGAGCACTTCCGTCATTTGCAATTCGACCTAGACCACCAATATTATACATGGAAACACTAAGTTTATACATCATGAAAAATTTCTAAATTTCCGAGACACCAAGATTATACACCTTGAAATTTTTTTCCGAATTTATGAAATATTTTATGAAACAACACCTAATTTTTTTTAAAATTTTTTGAAATTCTGAAACACCAACACCTAAAACTTTTAAAGTTTTGAAACACTAAGATTATACACCATGAAAAATTTCTAAATTTATGAGGCACCAAGATTATACACGGAAACACTAAGTTTATACACCATGAAAATTTTCTAAATTTCTGAGACACCAAGATTATAGGCCTTGAAAAAATTTCTGAATTTATGGAATAATTTCTGAAACAACACCTAAAAAACTTTAAAATTTTTGAAACACTAAGATTATACACCATGCAAAATTTCTAAATTTTTGAGGCACCAAGATTATACACCTTGAAAAAATTATTTCACACCAAGATTATACAGACCTAACAACTCAAATATGCAATTATAGTAGTTTCAGTAATTTCCTAAATTTCAATTGAAGTAAACTTGATTAAAAAATGTGCCGCGTGCTTACTTTAAAAAATGGAAGTAAATCAGTTCAGAATATTATAACATTTTACCAAGTTTTGTAGTAATTTATATAATGCTATAACACTTTTTTATTTAAAGAATAGTATAAACAATTATTTCAATTTTATTCAATATTATTTTTAATGTTTTTAAATGTAAATTTGGAATTTTGGAATTTTAAGTTTGTTTTGATAGAATGTGTAAATGAAACTTTTAAATTTTTGAAACATTAAGAATATACACCATGAAAAATTTCTAAATTTCTGAGGCACCAAGTTTATACACGGAAACACTAGAAAAATTTCTAATTTTATGAGACACCAAGATTATACACCTTGAAAAAATTTCTGAATTGATGAAGTAATTTATGAAACAACACCTAAAAAACTTTTAAAATTTTTGAAATAATTTCTGAAACACCAACACATGAAACTTTTAAATTTTTGAAACACTAAGATTATACACCTTGAAAAATTTCTAAATTTCCGAGGCACCAAGATTATATGCTGAAACACTAAGTTTATACACCATGAAAAATTTGTAAAATTTGTAGATTTATGAGACACCGAGATTATACACCCTGAAAAAATTTCTGAATTTATGAAAAAATTTCTGAAACAACACCTAATTTTTTTAAAAATTTTTGAAACGCTAAGATTATACACCATGCAAAATTTTTCTGATGCACCAAGACTATACACCATGAAAAAATTATTTCACACCAAGATTATACAAACCCAACAACTCAAATATGCAATTACAATAATTTTAGTCAGTAATTTCCTAAATTTCAGTTGAAGTAAACTTGATTAAAAAATGTGCCCTGACAAAAACCAAGGTAGGGCATTTACAATACTTCTTTAAATACTATTACATTTATATAACCTGTTTACTTTTAAAAATGGAAGTAAATCAGTCCACCATGCTCCCACACGTTCATGCCACACTTTGATGTACATATCATGTCTCAAAGGCATGATATGTCGTGTTAAAGGCATCGGGGTTGAAGACATTGGACTTACCAGAAATATACATTCCATTAGTGTCCAATTTTCCTATGAAACTATAGTTTTCATAGCGTATGAAGCAGATAAAATATCAAGTTCTACCGCCAACGACATTCTCACATTTTTGTGGGATGATAGTTGTTGCATCTTGTGATATAGAACAACAAGTCCAACTACGGATGCAGGAAACCAACCTTGCAAAGTTGAAGCAAACAAGGGCGTAGGATCTCAACCCTGCAAACTGTAAGAACATGTCTAACTTCCTAAATTCACTACAGACAAGATTGTGTCAAAAAATCGGAGGAAAATGTATTGTAACACGCATGTTAAGTAAAAATTTAAGGCTGTGAGGCCTGTTAGGTTAACATTTAAGGATGTCAGAACCGTCCAAGGGCCTCGTGCTGTGTAAACATTTAAGAAAGAATGTGTGTGGCAGGCCTCTTTACGTACGTTAAGTACTTAATAATAATAAAAAATAATAATAACAATAGTACAACAAACATAAAAATATTTATAATTAACAAAACTTAGGATAAATTAGCAGAAAATGCTAAGACAAACATTCAAACTAATGCTGGCATTAATCCACCTTCGAGCAATGCATAAGAAAATCTATGATTCAGAAAGACCGTATATGATAAAAAACTTTGGATATGCTAACATATAAAACATTGAGAATAGTGAAGCCGACAATAAGACCTCCAATCTGTTATCCAATCAGATCATGACATATATGGTATTTTTTATTATATAAAAATCAACGTTTTTAGTTCCCTAGTTCCAACAATAGATATTATGCAAATATTTGTGGTCAAAGGACAAACTAATATGAAGTCAACGAATTATTGATCGCTATAGTCCCTCTATGCCTTCAACATGGACTAATAAGGAGGGGCACCTTCATTCCAGATATAATTTCTTGTGCCCCTTTATAATTTTATTTCCTCTTTTCCACTATTGAACCATCACATATCTCAAGATGGTGGTTAGGATAATGTTTTTAAATAATGAAAGGGTGTTCCTATCATTATATATGTGTGTATGAGAGAGATATCAACTTTTCTTTATGCCTTCACCATGGTCAAATTGTAAAGGGGCAACCCCTTTAAACTCTTTTGAATTTGCTACCACATTTGTGTTAGTGGTAGAGATAACCAAAGTAATAAATCCACCATCATAAACTAAGAGCACACCATGCCACCCTACTATATTTATTTAAGTGTTTCAAGAGAAGAGTATTCACAACCATCAACATGCCCAACCAAGATGCATTTCAGGCCCATCATCATCTCTGTAAGTTATCTCTGAAAGTATAATTTTCACTCATGTGTATATGAGGAGAAACATCTAGCTCCTACTTGGGGACATGTACTCTTAAGAGAAGAGTGTGTGATAATCCTAGAATCTTTTGTTTGTACCTGTGAGAGAAATCCTCCAAGGAAATTGAGTGTGGATGGGTGGTCTATGTCTCATCACATCCAATTTATTACATCAAAATTGGCTTTATACAATGAAACAAAGGGCATAAGTCAACACTACCAAAGTACATGAAAAATGCTCATAATAGAGAGCTTATTCCTCCTAATGCTCTTCGAGCGCTTATTTCTCCTACTCCTACCCTACATGAGAAAAATACAGAGGCTATGTGTAATCATACAACTAATGAATCCACCTTAGCTCTTCGTTTACATAGAAAATTCTTCCCTCATGTTTGGTAATGAGCCAAAATATGGAGACATCAAACATTATGTACATATGAGCTTGAATCTCTTTGGAAACAAGCCTAGAATCATCATGGAAGAGAACCAAAACATCAAACTCATGCCCAAGATGTCACTCACCTTTACATTTTTCTTCTATAAAAAGTTGGATAGGACTACAATACTCATCTTGAGGATACATTACATCATAAAAAATAGGAGTAAATTCATCTATATCCTCAAGGATTACATTCTTAGGCTTCTCCATTACAAAATCTTCTTGAGAAAAACATGAAAACAACTTACAAGAAGAATTTTCAAATTTAGAAATTAGTTCCTACGTGTATGTGATGGTTGTTTGGTCCTCATAAGAAGGATGTATTTTCTCGTAGTTTACATCTAAATACATGCTTGCTGTCCCATACAATTTCCAACAAGAAAAATAACATTTTTAGCTTGATTTTTACATAAAAAATCACCACTATCTAAGGACAATGGTAGCTAGATTTTTTTTGTGTTAAATTGTTCACAATTCTGAAAGTTTTATGATTTAATTACAAGTGAACTTTGCTATAAATCCACTATAGAAATTTCTAAACAATATTGAAAATCATCATTAAGAATTTCTAGATTTACTTCTACTTCTCTTCCTACATTAGATGTGTCAAGGCTTCTTATGAATTCCCAATAATTTTTTATCCAAATCATGATGAAATTTTTGAAAGTGCATATGATTCACTTGATTGCCTATGTTTTCACTTATTGTAAAAGTAAACAAATTTGAACATAACCCTTCTTCAAATTCTTCAATAGAGGCATAGTTAAGTTCATAAATTTTAGGAGCAATATAACTTTCTCCATGAACTGGTGAGGTGGATGGAAAATATGCATCTTCCTTGAGAGTTGGTTCTTGAGAAATGCCTGGTTCTTCTTTAATGGGGACACATGATTATTCATCACCACTCTCATATATTTTAACTTCAACAAAACTTTGAGCTTGGTCTTCAATGTCTTCATCGATAAGATCAAGAGTTGACTCTTGATCTTCTTCATCATCATTCTCTTAGAGCTCTTGATCTTCATGCATGGAGTATTCAATGGAATCAAGCTATATTTCTTGATATTATTTCTTGGAGGCATGTGATTCTTCTTTATCTTCTTGTAGGGTTTCCATATAGTCTTCATAGGCATCTTCAAACTTTTGTAAGTGAGGACCCCAATGATTGAAAAAGACTATGAATAAATCTGCACAAGAACATATTATCCTAGGACCACTACAACAACTCACTCAAACCCTTTTCTTCATCTCCAACGAAAATACAAGTAGCTTGGTAAATATATTCTCATGGATTACATTAAGTTTCAAAACATGTTTCAAGAATGATACAATGTGTTGAATAACATGAGATTCAATACCATCAAACTTTGGAACATTTTCTCTCCATTTTGAAAGGTTTTCATGTGGATATCCCACAATTTCTTTTAGATCAAAGTAAGGAAAAAAATCATGAAAATCCCATGGAGTCATTTTGCATCACATTCAACTCTTCAACATGAGATGACAAACCTGGAAATGAAACTAGAAAAATTCATCTTCATACTTTACCTAAAATATAGAGTTGTGGAGTCGCCAAGGTGAACTTGTGATGCCTTCAAAAGTTGCTTGCTTCACCCAACAAACAACTAGTATTAAAATATGTAATAGGGAAAATGGATTCTTCCCTCAATGGAGTTGCCAAGATGATAAAGTCTTCAAGGATCACCCTCAGTTAAGGCTGTGTAGTTGGTCTATAATATGTCTTCCAAGAAATGGATTTTATCCTCTATAACAATGCCAAAATGTTATCACACAAACCATCGCCTTTAGCTTAAAGTCCCAAAAATGAACGTTAGCCTTGTGGAACTCAAGAGGTTGGCCACTGTCACCTCACCAAATCTCTTCTCTCTTTCGATAAAGGAAATACCTAAGTCAAGGGGGCTATCCCTAAGGATTAACTAGGCTCACTTCCTGTAGTAGGAGTGGGAGTAAAAAGAACCTAGCAACAATGTGAATGGAAATGATGAAATAAAATGGGTTTGGATGGCAAGTGAAAGGGAGACCAATGCCTTACCTACTTGGGATATGGAGTCATGTATGCAAGTTTAAAATGGTAAGTCAAGGGTTTATAAGTAGCCATATGATGTGTTCTGAACACCTAAACTTGGTTCAATGATAGGTTTTGGTGATCATGAATTTACAAAATAAGCGAGGGAGAGGATCACTTGAGATCCACTACTTAAAGAAAGTGTAAGGTAGATTCTTACCCCAATATTGCATACATAATAGTAATATAATAATCTGATTTAAAGTCATGACCAAGCCAGACACCAAATTGGTGTATGAGATCCCCTTGTTTGTGGGACAAGGGACCCCCTTCACGCAACAATTTGACTGCTAAAGTCTACAGAGGTGTACATACCCTACCCCCCTTTGGATTTGAACATGTGACCTTCGAAGAGGAAGCACATATTCTTAACCATTAGGCCCACTCTAGTTGTACAATCCACTCAAATATAACATACGAGATGTTGTTATCTTAAATGATAAATGATTGAAGAACATAGGACATGAGTTAGCTACATCACTATAGACTCCCCCAACATAGCAAGGTGCTCCTCTATGGCTTTATTTTCATTTGACATTCAAAATCTTGAAAAAATTCTAACCTCCAAGTATTTTCCCTAAAACATATCTACAAATAAAATTACAAGACAACATCACTTACAAAGATGAGAGGGAAATCCCCAAATTTGGAGCTAGCTTGCTCACAAGTACTTCCATTTCTCATCCACTTCAGGTCTATTATAGATTTGCAAATCATATTTGGATGATGAAATTGATGAGGGCTTTTGGTTGAGGTACAAGTTGGGTACATGGTTGAGACAAGTAGTTGATAAGTTGGCACATACAAGAGGTGTATAGTTGATGATGTTGGTACATATTGACGAGTCATAGTTGATGAGTACTTGAAAAATGATTGGTACATACTTGGTACATGGTTGGTTGCACTTTTTTATGGTACAGTTTGATTACAGATTGTTTGGTACAGATTGGTGCATGGTTGATGCACTTGTTTATGGTACAAGTTGATTACAGGTGAGGTACAGGTTGATGCATGGTTGATGCTTGGTTCAGGTTTATTGGTACATGTTTACAGTGGTATATCTCACAGTGGTTCCATCATTCTACTTCTACGTCAGGGCAGTTGGACGGGGCAAGGACAAGTGGTTGTAGCCTGAGAAACTAGGGGGTTGGAGCCTCCTTCCAGTTGCAGTTGGAAAAAAAAGGAATTTGGTGCTTCCAATGAATGTAATTCTTCAAGACATATAAGATAAAGCATTCTGTGGTTTTCTCCCGATTTGGGTTTCCACGTAAAACACTGGTGTACTGTGTATGTATGTGATTGTTCATTTCCTATTGCTCATTATTGGATAATAATTCTACATTGATATAACACTTGGATTATTTGGAGAAAAATGATCATAATTACGCTATTACTAATTCACCCCCCCTCTTAGTAATCCAATAGGTTGAATATATTATCAGAGCTAATTGTATCAAGACTAATGTTTCTTTAGTGAGCACATGGAAAATGAAGAGACTCATGAGCACAAGTAAATATTTTGTTCTCATGATAGTGAAATAAAAAGAGGAAGATATAACATATGCTTTATCGGGTTGTGATCCAGATCATAAGCAGGAATTGATCGAAATCATATTTAACTATGATGAGTTTTTCTAGGAACCTACAAGGTTTCCTCCTAAGAGGGAGGTTGAACATGAAATATATTTGTAGTAGGATGCTCCTCTTCCGAATATTGGAATGTATATGTCATCAGTGATCGAGAATGCAGAGATAAAGAAACATGTTCAGAAGTTGCTCGATAAATGAATAATTAGGCCAAACTCCTCTCAACGTGGTTCTCCTAGTGGATTATTTCCAAAGAAAAATGACACATGGAAAATGTGTTTTGACTTCAAAGCCATGAACAAGATTATGGTCAAGAACCATTATCCTCTTCCCATAATTAACGACTTATTGGATCAATTAAAGAATGTTGTTTATTTCACTAATTTGGATTTGAGAAGTGGTTACCATCATATCAGAATTGCAGAAGGTGACATATGGAAAACTACTTTCAAGACCAAGCAAGGATTATTAGAATGGTTAGTTATGCCATTTGGGTTATGCAATGCACCAACAATGTTTATGATGGTAATGAATGATGTGTTCATATGCTACATAGATGATTTTGTTATCGTCTATTTAGATTATATATTGATATTTCTTTGAATATGGGAAGATCATATAAAGCATGTCAAGAGAGTCTTTGAACTCTTGAATAAAGAGAGTTTGTATATCAAAATGTCTAAATGTGAATTTGGAAAAACCTCTTTGGTATATTTGGGATACATTATAGGGAATGGTCAGCTAAAGATAGATTTTGCAAAAGTAGAAGTCATTGTGAAAAGGCCCAAGCCAACTACTGCCATACAAGTCAGGAGCTTCTTAGGAGCAATACAATACTGGAGAAAATTCATGGCTAATTTCTCATACATAACAACTCCTCTACATGCATTAAGAAGTGTTAAACAAGTCTTTTAATGGGGAGGCAAGCAATATAAAGCCTTTGATACATTGAAAGAAAAAATAAGCACCGCACCAGTATTGGCTCTCCCAAATCTACATCAACCATTTGAGATTCAAACCGATGCAAGTGGATATGCCATGGGGGCAGTCTTGATGCAACGAGGTAAATCTATATGTTATCATTATGAAACTTTCACTCAAGTTGTGATTAACTATCTGTTGACCAAAATTTGGTCACCTATATGTTCCTGCTCCTGGAATAATAAAAAAAAAACGATATTGGAAGATTAATATTTTTGAACTATTATATGTTCATTGCATAGCCATTGGTATCAGCTTTGCCACCCATTTCATGGAATCAAAATCGAAGTCTCCATGACCAAGGTATGCATACTTATGTCCAAAGTCGAATGGAGGTATTACAAGAAGAAATATGAAAATTGTTCTAAGTGACATGTTCTCTCCTCTCCTTGCCCTTCACCTCTATTCATTCTCTCATTTTATACTTAGTCATTTTTCCCATTGTCTCATTACTTTCATATCCCCCTTGCCATTTTCCACACTTAGACATTTTCCTTTATTCTTTTCCATGTTCACATTCATTTCCCTTTTCCTTTATTTTCCCATTTTTTTTTCTTTCCATATTTATTTATCCCTTTTTTCCTTTTCTTTCTTTTTCTCTTTTTCCTTTCCCAAATTTCACGTAATTCCTTTATTTCCCATATATTTCTTTTCATTTTTCATATTTTCCATATTTCAGGTGACCCATTATATACTTTCCAGACCTAGTTTTATTTACTGTGGTGGGTTCACGGGTTGGTGAGATTTCTTAAGAGTATGTGCTATCTCCGCTACCCTCACAATGCACTTTGACTTCTGCCACCTTCATAATGCATCCAACTCTTTTTACTACTCTTTACTATGTAACTTCTCCAACACTTATCCAAATATATGAGTTATCGCGGGTTCGCAGGTTGGTGAGGGTTGGTGATGTTTATTTCATGTTATATGAGTTCGTTCGACCTAACTTCCTCACCTACCTCTGCATTCACGTAAGCAAACCCACCATATTATTTTAATAATATTTTTCCTATCCTAAGTTCTATGATGAACATCTCAAAGTGACACATTGCACTTTATTAACCAATGAGATATATCCACATGGAAATTAATGGATGGTGCCACATGGCAATTAATTCATGAAGACACATGTCAACATAGAAAAAGTGATACATAGCGTGATTTATTGGATGACATATGGCAGATTCTTATTGGCCGATTGTTGGCCCACCGAGTGATGACATGTGACAATATTTGGTTGGGTGACTCATCATTTCTGATTGGGCATATTTATGGTTGACTAGGTATGCATAATTATTATTATATTTAACAATTTTCCAAGGGTCGAATACTCCAAGCTCCATAATCTCCTCTCTTCTTTATTCTTTTCAAATGTATGTCACACTTAACATTATATACCACCAAGACTCTTTTATTATCATACATGTGGGATAAGAATAATGAAGAAAATTTGAATTTCAACAAAGGAGGTCGAAATTAAATCAAGGGTCCACATTTACCATTCAAACTTGATCGACGATGGCTGAGTCACGATCTTACGGAGGCCATAACTTGAGCTCCGGGTGTCGGAATCACACAAAATTTATACCGTTGGAAAGGTAGTTCAACATAGAATATGGTGGTATAGGTTTCAAGTGGTTAACATTGATACATTTTTCTCAGAAATTAAAATATCAGTCAGCTGCATTTTTAATGGGCCCACGTGACAACTCAACTTCATGAGCTCATATCTTGAGATCCGAGCGACAGATTTGGGAAAATTTTGTATCATTGGAAAGATGAGACAATAAAGAGAACATAAGAAGTGGTTTACATGGATAAAAAGTTGGTTTTAAATTCCATAAAATTAAATTACATTCGTCCTCTTTTAGTGGAAAATTAATTAAATTTTAAAAAATAAAAGTTTAATTAAAAATTTTTATTAAAAAGGGAGAGGGACCCATTTTAAACATACGTATATTAATGATGTGAGTTAATTAATGAGGAATCAATGAGGCATTAATTAAAGGGAATGTTCCAAGAAAATACTTGTGCGGAAATTTCTAGAAGGGAGAAACCCTAACTGCTCAAGCAGTTAGAAAAACTCTCCTTAAAAAGAGAAGAGAGGATTCATAAAAAAGAGTCCAAGAATCAATATTGTCAAAAGGGCAGGGTAGAAGATCATAGGAAGAATAAGGTACATCCATGGATACACAATCAAGCTTATGATCAAAAGAAATAAATCTCCATCTTCTCCATTTTTTTTATTATATATTCTTCTACACCACTTCTCATAGTTTTATGCTCAAATTTCAGAGTTGGGCACAAGGATGAGTTGTTGAGTGTTCTTCTTATATTATTCTAATATATTTTATTATATGGCCATGCAGTATTTTCAGCCACCTATATGGTTGTCAAATATTTTGTAATGAAGAACATCTTTCATAAATAAAACTCCACAAATAATTGCTTCGGGGTTGATCTTGATTGTGCTTTGTAACCTTGTTTTTAGAATATAAAGTATTTGAGGCTGAGCTATCAAATTCTCTTTTGATATTGATTGCAATACTTTGTTAAAATTATTTGAGATGATCAAATCATTCTCTCCTATGAAGAAGATATCAATGTATTTATATATTGTTAAGAAGATTGTGTGTGATGATGATCACAATTTAATTATGATGTTGAAGCCCTCCTTCAATATTTTCTTTTGCTGCACATAAAGATTGTACTCAGGTTATTGAAGAACCATTTTATTTCATAATCTCAAGCAATAAATATTTAGGGTTTGCTGCCTAGCATTCTCCTAATCCAAGATATCACAGAAATATCTTTTAGTCCAAGAGGAGTACCACCTCTCTAAAAATGAATGGGGACTAATGTCCTCCTGGGGTTTCCATTTCGGTCCTGATGGATTCAAGCATCAACGTTTTTGGCGACCATATTGGGGACATGAAATGAAAATTCGGAACCCGACCCAACGTTTTTGAAAGAATATATGACTTTACCCCTGGGTAATCGACCCCATTTGGAAATTGGATTGAATAATCAACAAATCATTTTACATCAGTTATACAACTTATTAATATCAATGGACCAGACCCATGAATATTTAGAAAGGTCGTTGTGAACCTTTGTCCAAGAAGAAGAAAGAGAAATCCTTTGGAGAGAGAGGATAGAAGAACGACAAGACCGAAGAAATCAAAGACTAGCTAGAGAAGCACAATAATAAGGTCATAATTGAAGCTGGACAGATATAAGGGACCTACTACTAGAACTAAAAGACATCAACTCTTTTCCTCTAGAAGTAAAAATCCTATTCCTGGAATCTCTCTAGACATGGCAGCGAGAGACAAACAACCCCAAGACGAGCGTCACGAGGAGAGACAAGGAGGTGGAAGAGATGTCGCAAGAAATCAAGGAATCCCAGGATTTGAAAATAGAAGGAGAGTAAGAAATTCCCCCCTTAATATTATAGGTGAGAAACATGAGCTCCTGGTTCTCCCTAAAGGCACCTTAAAGGAATTTTCTGGAGATGAAGCAATCGATGCAAATAGGCATCTGCACTTATTTCTTGATGTTTGTGTTTTTCACCATGTTGAATATGACGATGTCATGGTAAGGTTGTTTATACAAACCTTATCAGAATGAGCATATGAATGGTATACAACATTTCCCAATATATCCATTCGCTCATTTAACGACCTCGAAGCTATGTTCTTGACTATGTTTTCCCCTCCAATTGCTTACCATACCCTCCCCATCGATTTCACCCAGATTGGGTTGAGGAAGAACAAAAGGATATGATATTTTAATCTCAGATTCAATAAGACCTTGAGTAGAATTCTAGAAGATAAAATACCAAATGACCTGGTCATTCTCGGTTGTTATAAAAATGAAATGCCTCCGAATGTAAAATATGCCATCAGAACATCCCAAATGGATACTTTGGAGGAGACAATGACTAAAGTTACTGAGATGGAAGAAATTATGATTGAAAAGGGTGTCGACCTCGATATTATACTGGGAAGAGTACAAAGGAAGTTGGGGGGATTAAGTATTGATAACCAAGGAGCTTCCAACTCAAGAAAAAAAAAGGAATTCAAGCATCGAGTGGCTCAGAGTCAAATGGAGGGAGGAGGATTTTTCAAGGGGACCATACCTGACGTGAAGGTTGACCTTGTGGCAGCGCAAGAAACTAAGCAAAGAATTGAAATTGCATAGATGAATAGAACCATCAAACAAATGAAGAACGAGATAACCACACTGAGAAGGGTATATAATTACATGCCAAACCCAGGAATTCCAATCCTTGAGCAAAGGAGGAACCCTCCCCTTGAAAACAGAGTGAGGTTTAAGAACATGGATAACCCACAAAGACCAAGGGTTCCCAGACAACCTACTCTAATCATGGCTATTCTGGATTATGTCTATGATGAACGACCGTCATAGTAAGTTTACGTTGATCACATTCTTCTTTCTTTACCAAGTATTTCATCCAATTATTCTACCTCTTTCACTAGAAAGGTTTAACCGAAGACTAATAACTCCTTTGTTCTTCTTACGAGGTCTTGCTGATATTTCCACCGCCCACGTCCTCTTTCTAAAATCTCATTTCTTATATTTATTTGCTTAATGGTCCGTGGGAGCCCCAATCCTAGTCTTTAAGACAAACACATTTACAATTTCAAAAATATTTAATAAACTATATATTTTTGGAAATTTCATGAGAACTACTTCGGGAACAATCTCGACTGTGCTTTGTAACCCTATTTTTAGAATATAAAGTATTTGAGGTTGTTCTATCATTATGTTTACTTGAGATGCCCATGTATCCACTCTGTTAAATTTATCTTGTGTGTGCAGGTCATATTCTTTTTTATTTTTATGTGATCAGAAATCTCTATCTTAAACTATGATGGACGTGAGGAAATTTTTCTTATTTGCTTCAAATGTGTGAATGTGTTCGGTTCCTGGTCCTTTCTTAGGAACTTTCCTTTAAAAGAAAATATAATCATTTTCCCCTTTATTTTATTGTAATATTTCTGTTTCTTTGAATTACCGCGATGAACTTCTGTCAAGTCCAACATTTTGAATATTTAAAAAATCTCAAGAAAAACAAAAGAGGAGTACCACCTTTATAAAAATGTAGGGGGATTCACATCTTCGTGAGGTTGTCGTTTCGGTCATAACGGATTCAAGCATCATCACTATCCAACATATGATAAGGAATTGTATGCGTTGGTACAAAGTGTAAATAAATGGAAGCATTACTTAATGGGAAATGAAACCATAATTCACACAGATCAACATCCATTACAATATTTGCAATCGAAGACTAAGCTACAACAGTCATGACACTTTAGGTGGATGGGTTTTCTACAACGGTTTCATCTGGTAATCAAGTATAAGAAAGGTATTAATAACAAGGTTGCAGATATGTTTTCAAGACCAATGATTAATGCATCTACAATATTCAAGTATAATCCTTTAGCACATGAAAGTTATGTAGAACAATATGCTAATGATGATGATTTTAAAGAGGTATATGATGCAATAATTCATGGAAATAAACAGTCAGATTATTATATGCATGATAGTTTGTTATATCATCTTGGAAATAATTGTATACCCAAAGATGAAAGAGTAAATGTAATAAGAGAAGCTCACACATCTCTCATTTCTGGTCATTTCAGGGTTGGTAAGACAATAACACAATTACATAGGTATTGTTATTGGCCTTGAATGAATGAAACAATTTCCAATTATATCAAAGGGTGTGTTATGCGTGCCACAAGTAAGCCTAACAACATAAAGTTGGGGTTATATACACCACTTCCAGTACCTTCTCAATCATGGGAAAGTATCTGCATGGATTTTGTAGGGGGTTTGTCGATGTCCAGGACATGTCATGATTATCTATATGTCATCGTGGATAGATTCATCAAGATATGTATTTTGATTCCATGCAAGAAACAAGTCACAACTAAACAAACAACACATATGTTCTTTGCTAATGTTTGGGTTCATTTTGGACTTCCTACATCTATTATATTAGATCGAGACTCTGATCTTTTGGGAAATTTTTGGTCTCATTTATGGGAGCTCATGGAAACTAAGTTGAAGAAGAGAACGGATTTTCATTTGTAGACAGTTGGACATACATAGGTGGTAAATAGAACAATGGTACATCTACTTCGGGGATACTGCAACAATAACTCTAAGTTATGGGATGAACAATTGCCTTATGTACAACATGCATACAATCATTCCATGCATTCGTCTACTTAGAAAACTCCCTTTGAAGTATGTTTGAGGTACTTTCCTAAATAACCTATGGAATTTTCTTTTGGAGAACCAGGTAAAGAAGATGGACATGACGACACAAATAAATCTAAAAGGTTCATTTAGAGAATTCATCAGGTACATCAAGGAGTACATGAACAATTGGAGAAAATCCACGCCAAATATAAGGCAAGGCATGACAAACATCGGGTTGATAATCAATATGAAGTCAATGCTCAAGTATGGTTACATATCAACAAATATAGAATGAAGGGTGAAGGTAAAAAGCTAAGACCAATCCGATATGGTCCATTCAAGATCTTGGAGAATATTAGTACTAATGCCTTTCGTTTAGATCTACCATCCTACATGCAAATGTATTTAGTGGTAAATGTTGAGAACTTGAAGCTTTATGAGCCTCCAATGGTTATGCATGGATATGAAAGTATTCAGGTTCCAGCAGTTGATGATTTTTCTCCAGAATATTTGGACAAGTTAAAGGAAGATGTTATTCACAACAAAAGAATTAGGACTTCACAGCGAGGACATGTGGAATATCTTTGAGTTGGTATTAAAGGAGTTAAACCAAGTAAGACAAAATGGATGAAGATCAATAGGGTGAGGGAACTCTACACTCACCTAGTTGTTGATTAATCAAAACTTTTTGTGGTCCAAAAGGCTTCCAATGGGGATGAATGATCCAGGAGGATTCAAGAATTATCACAGAGGTCCACGAGGATCCAAAACATCCATAGAGGTCCATAATGGTTCATAAATGCTCAAAATTTGTCTATCCAAAATTATCTCTAAAACAACATCAATGCATAGAGCTCATCATTATAATTCCAGCGGTGCAAACAACAAGTCAAATAGAGTTCGTATGCAAAACTTATGAGCGATCAAAGTTCAAGTCAACTAAGTTGGTCAAAAAGTCAAAGTCAAAGGGGAAAGGTGACATGTGTCACCACTAGAAGGGTGACACATGGAACATGACCGTACATGTCGTACAGATGACGTGGCCACACTCCAAGTTTCCATGTGGACTGATCGTATGTTGATTGGGCAAGTGTGTTGGCAGATCATACAAATTATGTGGTCCAATTACATGTTGACACGTGGAAAGGGACAACCAATAAGAGGTTGCCATGTGTAAACCTCCCATTGTCCATTAATGGTTGTAGTTATGTAAAATTATGGAGTCAACAAGGGTCGAAACCGCGATGTCCACAACCCTTACCAAACCTACATTGCTAATGTACCATGCAAGTGTTATTTAACCATATTGGGCACGAGTTTTATTTAAATTTGTATGGTGTATTAGTTGGGTTCTAAAAAGGGTTGAGGGCCTAATACCTCGACCCCTACTATAGCATATGACCACATACAATCCAATGTAACTATCAGGCGTATATTCCATGAGGGGTTTTAAACTATATGCCATATGTATTCAAACCACCGTATATATGTGGAAACAAAATGATATATATAGGATTCCACTAGGCTTGAACCCCATAACTCCTATTATATCCAACAACCTAACAAACTCCACTAACCAACATTTTGCAAAATATATTTGGTTACAACTACACAATAAATAATATTTAAAGGGTAGCGTGGAATATGAAGGTCCATTAAGGGCCCACACCCTATTTAATGGCAGGCGACCCAAGAGGATGGTACACTCATCATAATTGCATAGATTATGTCTCGAAGTGTGTGGCCGAGGGTACAAGGACTTTGAGGTTACACCGTAAAGTGTGTTGAGAGGTCCCTTGATGGAATTTTAAGAACTTTATACTCATTTTTCATGATTTTTTGCAAGGAATCGAAAGCTACTTTCCTTTTCTGCATTCGAGCAACATGTAAAAGGTCATTGTAAAACACAAGCATTTGAGCATTAATAAAGAGGTCTCTATTGGAAGAAGAACCATAGATGTAGCCCAAATTGGGTGAACTCCGTTATCAAACTTGTGTACATGATTTCATTATTGTTGTTCATTTTGTGCTCAATTATTTGTAAGTTTGTTATCATTAAAGTGTATTTGGTTAGATAAGTATTTCACATGTAAATTGCAAACAGTCAAGTGATCATTTTTGTTTCAAATATCAAGTAGATGTTTATATGTGTTAAAGACTAAATAACATCTAAGGATTTTTTAGATCACAGTTTGCAACAAACCCAAATAGATTTGGCACACAATGAAGATTATCTTTTGTTGAATAGTTTAATAACAAACCCATCATAGATTTGGCACACATAAAGGGTTTATTTGCATTTAATTCAAATTAGGGTTTACATGTAATTTACAAAAATGATAAAAATTTATTTCCAGCTGTAACAACAACAATATTTTTTCTAATACAATCAGACAAACAGGAAATAACCCAACAAATACTATCTGAAGGGTTTTCTTATTTCCGACATGTAAAACCACTTTAGACAACAACAAATGTGTTGTAGCAACCCTCGAGGAAACACCATGATTAGCAGAGGAATGCAATAATAAACTTAGTAATGGAAATCAAATCTATTAATCAATATTCATACCTATAGGTAATCTTGTTATTGGACATCATTTATGGCACTAAGACAACTCCCATTATGGTACTCTGGTCTTCATAAATGATCCTCCCTTGATACCCCAATGAACATCGCAAAGATACAACCTCCCTTTAATGATATTCCCAACCTACAAGTTAGGGTACAACTCCCTCTTAAACCATTCACTTTCTATAAGTGTTGAGATGCCCCTTTCAAAGCCCACGAGATGCTGATCACTGGCGCTTCCATCCCCACAACATCATTAAGAGGGCATAATCTAATCACGAAAATAGAGTTGGATAGTTTCAGTTCGATTTTCACAAGAATAACTCTCTTCTACTATTCCCACAGACTGATAAATAAAGGGGACCCTTTCCCTACTACCCACGAGCTCTCTTGATGCCATTGTTGCTAATAACAATACGACCTACAATAATGGATGGTGTGATCTCTCCTGGGGTTTCCTACAACTGCAAATACTTGGTAGGAATTCAAGAGAGAAATAAGATCAACAATGGTAGATCCACCTATAGAGAATCAACTGTTGGAAATATGGCTACAGCAGAGATGACGCAGATGATCAAGGTTGTCATTGATGGCAATCGATTGTTTATGGAGAACAAATGCGAACACAGATGCTGCAACACAAATGCGAACACAGATGCTGAAACACAGATGCTGAAACGCAGAGGCTGAAACACAGAAGCAGCAGAGATGATGCGAAGCAGCAAAGATGACGCAGACGGTCAAGGTTATCATTGATGGCAATCGGTTGGCTTATGGAACACGCACAAGAGATGCTGGAACATAGAAGCTAGAACGCAAATGCTGAAACACAAATGCTGGAACACAGAAGAAGGAACGCAAAAGCTGGCACATAGATGCTGAAACACAGTGCTGAAATAGAGCAGGAACGCAGAAGCAGGAATACAAATGCTGGCACACACAGATGCTGAAACGGAGATGCTGAAA
>JZKD02S1616077.1:727548-795763 GCA_000966675.3 Picea glauca
ATTTCACAGTAAAGACTCACTGCCACTAAGATTAATGATTCAAAGTTGAAAATGAGAGTAAATGGTTAATAATCTACACTAACTGATTCACCCCCCCCTCTCAGTTAGTTCATACATGTAACATCAACCTTCCCAAACTCTAAAAATATGAAGTCCCTGATATAGAAAAATTGATGAATCTCCTTCTTCAACAAAGAATACCCGTAAAAGATCCATGTGATCTCTCCCTCTGACTAGATAGGGTGGATTCGTTTCATCACTGAAATCAATGTGCTCAAGGGTTTCAGGCCCCAAAGCCACAAAGCTATGAGAGCTCTCCAAAATCCAATTTTAGAATAATAATCATGCATAATGAGAGAATGAGATCCTAATTCTCTTTTATCCCCTTTTTTCCTTTTTTTCGTTCAATTAAATAATATAAAGTGACTTTATAAAATATCTCTTTATTATTTTCCCCAAAGTCACTTTATAACACCATTTTAACTCCAAAAAGTGATTTATTTGATTTTAAAGCATTTATGGGCATTGGAAGTCACTTTTCATTTGTCGATGCTAGTGGTAGCATCATACAGGTGTTTCCACACAGGTCTATGTGTCTAGATATGTGGAAATCGTCCAAAGTCTTCTACTCATGGATTCACTTTAATTAAATGAATTATTAAAGTACATTTCTTTTATTAATTATTTATTTATTTAATTAATTGAGTTATTTAAGGAAAGTGATAAAAGTAATTAGCATGTTTCTAAATCTCAAGTGAGTGTGAGAAGTAATCTCAATCGTCAATCGCTTTGGAGATTAGAAATAGATTATAACTCGCGATTATAAAAGCAAGGCTAGGGTCAAGGAGGAAGACACTTGATAATTGATATTCTTGAGAGTAGAGGATTTACTTTTGAGAGAGTTGGATCACGAAGGATTGTGATTCAAGATCTTGGATAGGTGGAGAAGGAATTCCATCTAGAGATCAGGTCAAGAAGAAGATATAACAAAGGATCATGTAGGTTGGTTTTAGTAAGAGGAATCCATAGGAGAGTGTCGCGTCATACAGAGATTGTCATACAGTCTTTCCATACCTGTACATCGGTTTCAATGGAGAAAATTGTGTACATACGAGGTTTTAGTGAAGGAAAGTCATGTACACCTCAAAAAGCATGCAGTTCTGGGTCGTACAATAAACCAGACTTTGCTAGGTTTGTTTGCAGTTGTATTTCTCTCAGTGGGCCATTATCCATGTTACGGGAGCCCTAATTTTAGCATAATAAAATCATTCTCAACACTGGTTTTCCCTCCAGGGTTTTTCCATGCGTATCTACCCAAAAATATTGGTGTTTATGTGTGCTTGATTTCGTTTCCTTGTTTATGCTTCCACTGCATGTCTAGTTGATTACTCAACTATGCTTTAATTGGGTAAGTGATTTATTTGGAATTAACTACCAGGTTCTGGGTAGGAGAAATTTCAACATGGTATCATACTAGGTTCTCTAATGGGAAGCCATTCTAAGATCCATAACAAATCCATAACCAACAGGTAGAAATCGAAAGACAGATTCCAGGAAAACATCTGTACTAAGAAAGAACTAAGTTTTTGTAGGTTTATTGAGGTGTACGCGAGTTACAAAAAACACAGTCGTATACATACACGTGAGTCTTTGAGCACAATCGCATATACGTGGGTCACAATGGTCACAATCACGTACATACGCAGGATCTAATGGTGACAATCACATATAAGTCCATACATGTCAATACATGAGCAATTTTCATCAGTAGGTTATTTCTAGGGTAGGTTATCAAGTCCTAGGGATGGCAACAATATTGTTAAGAGTTGAACATATATTGGATGGAGCATCCAATTTCCTCTCTTGGAAAGCACAAGTAACTTTGGCATTTAAAGAGTATTACCTTTGGGAGTTAGTGGACAAAATTGTTACTCCACCGACAGATCCAACAACTTTGGAATCTCATAGCAAGAAGGAGATCAAAGCATAGAGGGTCATCTTGGATTCAATGAAGGATTGTCTAACTCCTCACTTATCTGAGAAGAAGATGACCAAAGAGATGTTTGATGCCTTGGTAGGGTTATCGCAGAGTACAAACATGAATAGGAAGATGGTCTTAAGGGATAAAATCAGATCAATGCAAATGTCTGTATATGATAATGTTACCAACTATCTCATGAGGATAACTTAGGTACATGATCAACTTGCATCCATAGGGGAGAAAATGGAGGATGTAGATCTCATGAATATGGAATTGAATGGTCTTCCCAAGTCATGGGAATGATTTTTCAAGGGAGTCGTTGCTCGAGAAAATATCCCAAACTAACAAAGACTTTGGGATGATTGCATCTAGGAAGAGACTCGGGAAGAGTCTAAGAGCAGCAAGCAGGGAGGTAGTGAAGAGAACTTGTCTCTTGTCAGTAAGACAAGGAAGAGCAAAGGAAATAGTTCTAGAAAGAAGGGTAAAAATGATGGAGGTTCATCACAACCAGAGAAGAAGGACTTGAGTAAAATCAAGTGCTTCTCATGTCATAAGAATGGACATTATGCATCTCAGTGTCTAGAGAAGAAGAAGAAGAGTAATGGCAAGACACAAACAACAACATTAGTAGAGACACAACTTGATGAGTTTGCAGTGAAGTTTGAGAAGGATTACTCACTAGTTTCTTGCCTTTCCACCAACACAACTATGAGGAGTGCATGGCTATTGGACAATGTTGCATCTCATCATATGACAGAGGCATGAGATCTATTTAATAGTCTGACAGAGAGTGATTCAGATCTTCATGTGAAACTTGGTGATGATTCCAAGTATGCAGTGAAGGGAGAGGGAACAATTACGTTCCATATTGCGTCAAAAGGTTCGTTGGATGCCCAAGATGTGCTTTACGTACCAAGTTTGAAGAATAATTTTCTTTCAGTCTCAGCTCTGGAGGACATGGGTTTTGCCGTTACTTTTCAAAGAGGGTAGGTACTCATACATCCAGAGAAATCTAGCTCGAACAACGTTGTGGTCGTTGGGGTTAGAGAAGGCACTTTATATAGGTTATAGGGTAAGCATGTTCATGATTTGGTACATGATAGTGACAACCTATGTGAGTTGTGGCACAAGAGGTTGGGATGCATACACTATAGGGATTTGTTGATTCTGGGGGGGATTGTTATAGGTCTTCCAAAGTTCATAATTGAGTAGCAGGGTGTGTGCAAAGGGTGTGCACTTGGAAAGAATTCCAAGGCTACTTTTCTGAGCAACGAGAGTAGGTCTAGGGGGATATTGGATATTATTCATTCAAATGTGAGTGGGCCGATGTCAGTAGCATCATTATGGGGATTGTCATACTATGTGACGTTTATTGATGATTTTTCGAGGAAAACCTAGATATTCTTTATGAAGACTAAGGATGAAGTCTTCAATTGGTTTCAAGAGTTTATAGCTCAGGTAGAGAACCAGATAGGTAAGAAGATTAAGGTCTTGAGGTTGAATAATAGGGGAGAGTACACCTCCAATGACTTCAAGGATTTATGCAAGGAGGCGGGGATCAAGAGGGAGTTGACAGTCTCATACAATCCTCAACAAAATGGGGTTGTAGAGAGAAAGAATCGATCCATCATCGGTTCTACCAGGGATATGATACATGACCAAGAGATTACTATGTTTCTATGGGAAAAGGTGTGTAACACAACAATGTATGTGAAAAACATGAGTCCTCAAAAGATATTGGGGGACAAGACTCTGAAGGAGGAATTCTCAGGGGTGAAGCCAGAGATAGGACATTTGAGGATCTTTGGTTGTCCAGTTTACATCCATGTGCCCGTGGAGAAGAGGATGAAGTTGGACTCTTCAGGACACAAGGGTTTATTTGTGGGGTATAATGAGACCTCAAAGACTTACATGATCTTTAGTCCAATGAAACAAAAGACAATTGTGAGAAGAGATATTAATTTCGATGAGAACTTTGCATCTAGAAGTACTCACGAGTTATCAACAATGACAAAGGATAAGGAGCAACAAGCTCCAAAGGATGAGAAACAATCAAGAGTTCATAACTCAGGTGGGGAGGAGGATTTATCCGCTTCCAGTCCTATGAGGATACCCCGGTGGCTATTACAGACATTGAGGGATGCTAGTGAGGCTCCTAGAAGTGTGGTTAGAGAGCGCAAACCTTTGAACAAGTTTTTGAACTATATGTCACTTATGAGTAGCATCATTGATGTTGATCCTTCCAGTTTTGAGGAAGAAACAGATCGACAGGTATGTTAGGATGTCATTTTAGAGGAGTACACCTCTATTATGAGGAATGATGTTTGGGACATAGTTTTGAGACCAGAGGGGAAGTTTGTTGTGAGTTCCTGGTGGCTCTACAAGATCAAGCATGTTGCAGATGGTAGCATCGATAAGTTAAAAGCATGGTTTGTGGCGAGAGGGTTTTCCCAGAAAGAGGAATTGGACTACGAGGACATATTTTCTTCAATATCCAAGTATGCTTCTATTTGAGCTTCCATTTCTATTTCCTCAGTTATGAGGTAGAGGAAACATCAGATGGATGTGAAAACAACTTTCCTCAATGTGATCATTGAGGAAGAAGTATACATAGAGAAACCTCAGGGATTTGAGGTACAAGGGAGGGGGTATCATGTGTGTAGGCTTAAGAAATCCCTGTATGGACTCAAACAGGCACCTAGGGTGTGGTATTCTAGGATTGACAAATACTTGTAGAGTATGGGATTTACTAAGAGTGAGGTGGATCCTAACTTGTACTTCATACTTGTTGGGTCGGATCCACTCATCTTGGTTCTGTATGTTGATGTTTTATTTCACAAGTGCAGAGTGTTGACAATGATTTTTGTCAACAATACTTAGCCGACAAAGCATTTCGAGGCTTCCCCTCATTTTGCATAAAATCTTGCAAAAAAATTGTGCTCGCTCCCACTGAGCAGCTGCTACACATTCAAGGAAGATGTCTTTGGATATCTTATCATTCAAGAACATTTTTATGATTTTGAAAAGGTACTGGAAATTATCATTGGTCGATATACATGTTACAGTTATATTTGAATAAAGGATGGTCTTCATGGCACTCGAACAAAAATGTCGTGGTTCTCGATCTATGATTCAAAGAGCTTGTTATCCCATTTCCCACATTCTTAGCTTTGTCATTTCTCATGTCCCTCATTTTCAAAGGTATTGGTGATGCATTACTATGGTTATATAAGTCTGGTTGGTGCCCCAATTCTTCCAAATCCATGTGTCCTCTCACAATCAAAGATCCACACTATTTCCTTATATCCATGTGGCTCTCCCCTCACACATTTTTTTTATAAATACTGTGGTAACATATGTGAAGGAAGAATTTTCGCCTTTAGATGCCAAAGCAGATTACTTGGGTGATTCAGATGAAGAACTAAGCTTAAAAGGAACTGGAGGAGGGAATCCAAATTACTTGGCTACAATAGATGTAGATCCAACTTCACCAAACTATTTAAAGGTGGTGCATCGCTTGCTTGTAACTCATTTTGGTGATGAGTTGCATCATTCTAGCTGGAATGCATGTAGCTCTTTCCATGGGAATGCCTCTTCTCAAAGACGTTATCTCATCTTACCTTCATTGGTATCAGGTTGTATTTATGCTATTGATACTGCCAAGGATCCACGAGCACCAGTCCTTTACAAGGTTGTGGAGCCGGAAACTATCTTGTTCAAGACTGGGTAGGAATATCCTCACACTGCTCATTGCCTTACATCTGGTGATATTTTAATCTCTTCCCTTGGAGACAAAGATTTAAATGCAGAGGGCAATGGATTTTTGCTTCTAGACTCATATTTAAATGTAAAAGGAAGGTGGAAAAAACCAGGTGACAGTCCTAAGTTTGGCTATGATTTTTGGTACCAACCACGACGCAAGACAATGATCAATTCATCCTGGGGGGAACCTGCAGCTTTTACAAAAGGATCTAATCCCCAACATGTTTTAGATGGTTTATATGACAAGAACTTATTTGTGTATAGTTGGCCTGATGGTATATTAAAGAAAATAATTGACTTGGGTAATGAAGGACTCATACCATTGGAGGTAATATTTCTCCATGACCCATCAAAAGGTACACACTATGTAGGATGTGAACTAAGTGGCAATATGGTGCATTTTTTTTTCAAGACATCAAATGGATCATGGGACCATGAGGTTGTAATTTCAATACCACCATTTAAGGTACAAAACTGGATCCTTCCAGAAATGCCTGGCTTGATAATTGATCTTCTTATCTCCTTGGATGATCGATATTTTGTAAATTGGTTGCATGGGGACATTCGACAATATAACATGGAAGATCTCGAGAAGCCTGTGTTGGTTGGCCAAGTATGGGTGGGAGGTCTAGTTTGTAAGGGAATCAAAGTTATAGTTGAAAAGGAAAATGGAAAACAATGGCAGTCTGATGTTCTAGATGTTCAAGGTAAGCGTTTGAGGGAAGGACCACAAATGATTCAATTGAGCTTGGATGGGAAATGACTTTACATGACAAACTCTCTGTTTAGTGCTTGGGACTGTCAATTTTACCCAGAACTCATTAAGAAAGGCTCTCATAAGTTGCAGATACAAAGAAGGGTGGACAATTCAGTACATGTGGTCAGGGAGAAAAGTGAGAAGCAGAGCACTATCATCCTTGAACGACCTGAAGGAAAAAGGGAAGTAATTAGGAAACTTTACTTTTATATTGACCATTTTAAACAGAATTTCAAACATCTCCAACATGTCTGTCCTCGCTTATTCAAAATTGAAATCAAACTGCTGCCTCGTGATCATTGTAAATCATGAATAGATTGGTTGTTCACATTGATGCAATTGTTAGTTATTTGTAAGAACATTTAGGGAAATTTTTTGATGGTTGAAAGTGGTGTTCACATTGTCAAATGTGAATAGTCATTTCCCTAATTCTAATCGAATTGGAAGGTGGCGAAATAATTTTTTGAGCTCATAACAATTTTGTATGGACCATGTGTCCACAGAGATGTATATCAGAGCATGTACATGTCTCCTTCTTAGTTTGTGGGCCTTTGCAATCTGCATCCCACTTTCCCCATGGGCGTTATCTGTACATAGTCTTACTCTTATCCCCGTTCTCTTGGCAACAAGAAATCTAAAATCCTTCTGAGAAGGAATCAACATTACCCAATTTCGCACCCCAATCAATAAGAAAAATCGAAGCCCAAAAAATAACAACGATAGTTTGGATGAGGATGGTCGATGTTGAGGTAGATCACTCTCGAACATGATGGAAATTTGAGATTGTACAGATGGGATGCAAATGCCAATTCTATATGGATTGTGGATTGGGTTGCAGTTCTGGATCCCTGTAGTATTGCCAGGATCTGTGTCTCTCGCCTTGATGCTAAGGCTAACTCACATCCCAACTGCCCAACTGGATCAAATCTAGTTGATTCAAGGAGCACGTATTCACATTTAAATTAATATTATTTTTATAAGTTCATTCAAGATACCTCCAAGGCACAAACCAACATATGAATAATAATATTTATTATTTTAAAAATGAAAAAATATCAAGCGGTTGGCTTCAATCCGTTAAGCCAGATCGACCCTAACTGTTCAAACTACTCAAACGGTCCATCTAATGCTATAAAAGAAGCAACGCACAACCAACTTGAGGAGGATTTTTTTTTGAAGAAGATAATTTTAGAGAAAGAAAATTCTCTAAGAGAAAAACTTTGGCAGAAAATTTATAGAGAGGTATGCTTAGAGTGTTGTGAGGTCTGCTTCATTTCATTCTTCTTTTACATATTCAGCAGGGATTGACGAAATCGTTGGCAACATGGGGTCTTGCGAAGCAGTGAAAATATAAAGTGAGGATGAGCTTGCTGGCTTTCATAAGGTGAATGTTTACTTGTTAGTTTGTTGTATTCAAGCTCAATTTTATTCGACGCTAATCGGTTTCTAATATGTAGGTTTTCTCCTTGTGATTCGTCGTCATTGCTCCATTCCATTTCTGGCTCAACTTTCTTTTTTTCTTTTCGCGCTTGGTATTTCTATTGTAACATTGTTCTAGAGTGGATAAAGACCATATACGTGGCCCTAGTCTACACAGAGACTTGTAGATTTCAAAAATTCAAGGATTTGTATGGGGAGCATTTTAAATGAAATCAAATTCTTTTTGCACTCTGAAGTTGTGTCTTTGTTATTATTATTATTTTTTAAATTCTCAATTTTCCTCATCTTCTTTTAATACAACATTAAAAATAAAATTAAAAAGATAAACTAACTTATGAACATGTTTATTTTGTTAAAAATCATGTATATAAGTTTTATTCATTAGCTAGCTCAATATGTATAAACTTTTTAGCTTCTTTACTATTTTGATTTTCTTGTTATTTATCATATCCTCACTTCTAAAAGAAAATAAAAAATATCAAATAATTAAAGTATTACTCTTTTGTAGTCTTCAAACTTATGTTTGATAAACTTTTATTTTTGTCATTTTAAAACTAAGATAGTTATATTAACTTTTTTGTTTTTGTTTTAGATACCTTCTTATAAAACAAATATCATACAAATGCCTTTTTTATTATTTGCATTTATTTTGTTAGATTTAATTTTGTTATGTCAAATGTATAAACTCCAATATAGAAATATAAAAATCATAAATTACATAAAAATAAAATATTATTAAAAGCAAAATTACGAGGTGTTATCTCCTCAAATAACATAGTCAAATTTGTTTATTTTAGGTGATAGGAAGTCATTGAAAAATACATTTCTAAATTTTTTAAGGTTCATTTTTTAGAGCCGTAGGTTTGTAATAAAGTTCAAAAAACATTGGATTTGATTTTTATTTCAAAAAAGCCAAAACTCAGGTTTCAGTGACTAAGCGCCTTCCCAAAAGGGCTTCTAATCCATCGAAAGCCCTATCTTTCGGCAGCTTAAACCCGAAATTCGGGGCCATTTTAGCCACCGAAAGTGCAGAAAAGTTTGTTTTTACTGCGCTGGGTCATCATTTTCAAATGATGATTCTGAGCGACTGAAGAATCATTTTGAGAAACGATCGAAGTTTTTTGTTTCTAACATGTCAAAGAACAATAACCTCTCTCATTTTTCCAACAGGTGTCATATATTGGGAGAATCAAATTCATCTCAGAGCCCTAATTTCCGGATCTCAGAATTTCCCTATTTGACACATGTTTTTGAAATGCAGATCCCAGGAAAATGAAATTGAATATCAAAAAATTGAGAGAGATTTTTTCTCAAACAAACCAATCTACAAAATCCTCTTCCAGTTTGTACCCATCTGTTTCTATTTGAGAGATATAGGTCAATATTAAAGCAACATATTTCTGTCTTTTCCCAGTCACCAAAAGCACAAAACAAGGCATCAAGCTACTATTTTTGCACAGATCCGAGTTTCCTTGATCCAAATGACATGAGGATGGTTTCTAATGATAGATAATAATTAATGGAATCATTATTGGGTTTCTGTTCCAGTTTTAAAGGGTGCCAACAAGAGGAGAAGATCGAGCTTGCTACCTTATTTTGGCAAAAAACTGTATTTTTTGACCAAAGTGACAAATTCGAATTAACTATCAGCCTATGGAGATCTACTACAGTTGTTGAAGACTTTGAATTCCAACAAGACTATTAGGATAAGATATTGACCAAGTAAATATGATCTTTTCCTATTTTCTTGAATCTGTTTTGAATGTCTATTTTGAGTAAATTTGATCTAGTTTTCCAGGAACTGGAAACTGTTTGTAAAGGCTATAAAGCCAAGAACATTTGATGAACAAAGGGGTTTGACTATGAAGACTCTTTCAGACTTTGTACTCAAGCTTCTCATTTTCATATTAAGTAATACAAGCTTCTTTTGCCATTACTTGTTCAGATTCCTATCTTCTTATCTAGTCTGTACTTGCACTTGAATGTTATATTCATGTTATTCACGTTTGTCTAATGCCTAATAGATGTCATCCTGTCTTTGCATTGATGAGTTAGAATTGCAAGTATTATTTACTTATTGTAATCGGCCATTCATATATGTTTATTGTATGATTCTGTTGGTATAGTAAGGATTCTCCACACATCCACTTATTTACAAACTCTCTGAATAGTAGTAGTTGAAAGCCTTGTCAATCTAAGTGTGTTTATGCATGTCTTGAGTGAGTGAGGTTTGATTTAGTCATCTGAATTGATCCATTTGAGTGAATCATTGAGATATTAGTTAAGTTACCAGGCATCTCTGAGATACAACCTAAGAGAGTTTCTTGGAGTGATAACACGAGGCAAAGGAATTCACGCTTGGAATGTAGGTTAGGGGGAATTTGGCCTGTAGTTCAATGCACATTCTTGTCTAGGGCTTTAAGCTTAGGGTGATATTCCCATCTCTTCCTGCCTAGCCCCACAGGAGGTTGAAATGTTGGTGTTGGAGACTATTTAGTCCCTTGACGTCAACATAAAGGAGCTTATTGCAGGGTGCAAAGCAGATTTAGCTAGTGATTTTGAGATGAAGGACATTGGATTGTGTTGATATCATTTCCCATTATTGGCTTTTCCTTCCCCATTCTATTTTCCCAACTTCTTTTTTCCATTTCTTTTCCCTCTTCTACACCTCCCCTTTTTCCCTATTTATTTTATCCTTTCTTCTCTCCCATTTTAGTTACCGTAGTTAGTCATATTTCAGTAATCGATGGGTTAGCAGCTTGGTGGACCTTCACCTTCATCCACTTTCCCATGTCATAAGTTCGTTTCTACACTTAGCCAATTTTTCAATTTCGCGGGTTCTGTTATCACATGCTAATTTGTATTAATTTTTCCAAAGCCTCTTGTCCTTGTGTTATCTTTCCACTTAGATTTTAAAACTTTTTCATCAGCTCTGTCAAGTTCCAATCACCTAAATCCTTCACTTGACTAATCATCCAAAATAGTCATGTCGTCCATGAGTCAAAATTGGAAAATATCCCAAACCTATATCTAGCCTTAATGCTTATCTAAATTCCTTGGTCGCATCACTTCATTCACTTTTACCCTTATTATCATATTCCCATTGAAAATTTAATATATTCCTTTCTTTTTATTAAGCTTAAGTTCCCTTATCTTATCAACAAAGTCATGCGATGAGCCTCATATGCCCGAAGTCCTTAGAAAAATGGAAAAAGGTTTATAATTATTAATATAAATATTTTTATATTAATATTTAATCCAAAAATAATTCATAATCCCAAGTCTAGTCATGGGCACGAATCTTAATCAATATTAAATTAAAGTGGAAAAGTCAAAAGGGTGAATGGACAACGACAAATATTCATTGCGAAGGTTGAAAGTAATCAGGGGTTAATCTCCTAAAGTGGTTCTGCAATACAAACCATTGTTTTGGTGTTGGGGTACATGTTATGATATGATTCATTGTGGAGGTTAGAGTGGTGTGGATTAAAACCACTCTTCGCAAGCTCCACAATACCATCGCAATACCATTTTTGTATTGGTTTAAATTTATAAATGTGTGGTGTGAATGTGTACAAGGTAAATCGAAGATAAATTTTCCAAAAGTACGTTTCAAATAAACCATGGAGTTTCCAATGCTATAAAGAAATTTTTCCTCCCCGTGGAAAATTTTTACAAAGGTAAAAATAAAATTTTACAGAGCAAAGAAATAAATGTTTTATGCTATGGAAAAAAATTATAAAGAAGAAAAATTCACGTGAAGAGAAATTATGGATAATTTCTTATCCAAAGTTTTCACAGAAGTAAAAAGGGGAGGATTAAAAATACATTTTCATAGTTTACCAAACATGGTTGAAGACATGGTTTTCAAAACCATGGGAAGAAAAACAATAAATGGTTTTTCAAAACCACGGGCATGAATTAAAATATGGAAATGTAATTTTACATGATAAAAAATATTTGGGAATTATTTTTATTTAAATATATTATTCCCAAATATTTAAGGAGAATATGGATAAATTAGATTTAAAAGGGTACAAGTGGCATTTTAAAGAATGTGTGGCAGGAAATAAATATCAGTTAAATGGACAATGGTGATCAAAGATTAGTTTTCCATATTCATAAGGTATAAAATATTATCTCCAGATTTGATGGCAAGATTTTTGGTAGCTATATAATTCTAGGATACAAGGGGAAATCAAGGCACAAATTAGCAGTCAGGTGCATATTTCTAAGAAGAAGAGTTTAGCTAGCAGAGAATATTTTCAAATCCCAGATTTTGTGAACTTAAATTTTATATTCTAGTGTAATTGGTTCAAACCGAATGAAATCATTTTTTGTATAAATATTGTAGGTTATAATGTATTCAGGGGGGACTTTCAGCTAAAGAGTCTATTGGACATTGTATCAATTTCTCAGAACATCCTTATGAATTAATACATAAGTATTGTGCTTTTGGAGGCAAAGATTCATCATAGTGTTGTTTTTAGAGTGTTTTTCCAGTTAATACTTATGTCCATTATTGTTTGTTCTTTCTAGTATTTAGCTGAGAGTAAGTGTTTTGAATTCATCTACATTTGATGCTCCATTCATACAGTAAATACTTGTTCAAGTGTTAAGGATTTCATATTCAGAATTCATCTATATTCAATGTTTTGTCCATCACAATCTATCTCCTTTCTGTTTTTATTCTAAGGTTACATTAAGAACTCACCCTTTGTTAGGTGCTCTTAGTGTAATGGGTTGTCCTTTCCTCTTTTCTACTGCCATCTAAATATTTATCATTTGCTGAAGAACAATACTTACTTTGCCTTTCTTTTCTGAGAGTACACCACCAACTATTGACTCGATATTTTTAATTTCAGGCTTTGATCCTATTGCCCAATGGTTCCCTTCTCTTGTTTGTCCTACCAACCCTTTTTAAAACAAAAAACAAAACCTGTCCTATTGCAGAATCCGACCTCTGTGTGCTCATTGCAAAATCTTTTTGAGTCTTTTCAATGTTTACCTATTTGAGAGAGACCTCTCTAGTTGTATAGGTCATAATACAACCTAAATTTGGTTTGAGGTTACCTTGGGGTTTCTTTGATACAACCCAAAGAAATTACCAAGTGCTAACAGGTTCAAGCCCTCATCCTCCAAGTTACATGATCTCCACTTTGCACCTAAATTTCTGTGATCAACATTTTGATCATCAGATTTCTCGCGAAGCCCCTAAATATCTTATTCCTTCTGCATGCAATTCCGATTGACCACCTTTCTACACTTAACATACTTTTGATCATCCATAACCGCGGGCTCAAGGGTTCCTAGGTTGGTGGGTTCATGAAAATCTCTGTATTCAAACTCGTTCTCGTTCGTCCCCGCCATTCTCTTGCTTTTACCAATATGCATTAAGAGTTGTTTAATGCAAACAACTATTGTGCAGGCTTCAAAAAGATCATCATTAATGGAAAAAGACTCGAGGAATTAATCATTAAATTGCATTAAATCTTCATTTTCCAAGGGATTAAATTGTTATCATCTCTCTGAAAAGATTTATTTTAGGTTATCATCCAACCGAAGAAATACTTCCGTCAACCTATGGAAACATCAACTAGACAACAATTTTATGGTGATACTTTAAATAACTTTGGTCGTGAAGACCATAAATTTCAATGGTCAAGAGCATATTCATATTACTCCTCTCTTCCTGCACATAAAGACATATTTTGGGCATCTGTAATCGCTCGTGTTGGGTGTATTCTTGGGGTTTTTGAGTGTAAAGAACTTGTTGCATGGTGCGTGGACAAGTACGTTCCAAGCCAAAGAATTATACAACTTCAAGACAATTCTTTGATTTCCCTTTCACCACAATTTTTTCGCAAGATGTTGAAGCTCCCATAGCTGACACTTACTTTCAAAGGAGAAGACTGCATAGATTTTTTGAAGAAACATAACAATGGGATTGACCTCCTGCCTGAATATTTGGAGAACCCTGCATCTATTCCATAAGACATAACAAGGATCTAGGTTGAGTCTTTTAAAAACCCATATCACGAAATTTCATGGATGTTTACCAGGTTGGCAGGTCACGAAATCACTACTACTATGTCTCACATGATTTTATATATTCTGTATTTTATAGTGAAATGAAAATCCATCTTTGACTGGGGGAAATTGATTTCTATTGAAATATTATCCCAGTTATCACACTATAAAAAGGACAAAAATATATTTATGGCTTCTTATCTGATATTTTTATTGTGTATTGTTGTCAACTTACAAACTTGACCATAAGTAAGAGGGTGAATTGTGAAATAGATCTAGTTACTTTATGGTATTAGGCACTATGGAGACACAATACCCCTCTGTATTATTATGAAGTTGATAATGATTTTGTTTTAGTCTTCAAAATGATGTTGTTGGGCGAAAATACTTCAAGGATATCTGACCAAGCTAACATATTATAGAGAAAAAAGGAACAATAGAACAAATGGAAAATCACAGTTCCATAAGGATATTTTGTTCGAAAGAAAATCCTTCTTATCTCTTATCATGTATCTGGAAAATTATTCATTACATAGGTGGCAAGGCAATACAACTTTTGGCTACATTTGTTTCCATGAAAAAAGGAAAAAAAAAACAATCTATCCCCTTGCCATGGAAGATTGGAGATTTCATGTTTAGAAACATAAATAAAATTGACGAGTTTGCAAATCATTTCAACAATGTAAATTTAAAGTATGCTGAAAATATAAAAGGTTTTGATCCGAACAAAATATTTGTAGAACATATGCTTTTGGTGGGATTCAATAACTTGTTCATCTAGATTGAATTGAATGAAGAAGAATAAGGTAACAACCAAAGTACTCCTGTACACGATGTTGGTGACCTAGAAACATTACTCAGTACTAATGATTTTTATGAGAAAAAGGGAAAAGGTCCCAGTGAAAGAAGTGCCCAGTATTCAGTTGTTACTCCCAAGAATACCACATCCTGGAGCAATGTTCCAATGGCTCACCTAGTTAAAAAGGTTGTCAACAGTAGTTCAAGTGGAGGGGGAGAGAAGAATCCTCCCCCTAAGAAAATCGAGAGTTCACATAAGCTCCCTGCGAGAAAGAAAAGGAAGAATTTAGTGCAAGAGGAAGAGGATAATCTTATAGAAAATGACATCCAAATATTCTTTGGAGGACATGGAGCTAGAAGTAGATATTGAGAAAATATTTCCCACAATGGAAAAACCATAAAATATGACTCAACAAAATTATTTGTTGGAATTCGTTGCAAATGAGACCTTTAGTGAAGAAGAGTCGTTCATTTTTCAAAGTGTTGTTTTTGATAAGGAGTCTAAAAATTTGATTATAGAAAGAAGTGACTAGAATAAAAAAAAGGGAAAGTCTCGTTGAGAGGTCGACCTGAAGGATATGCGATCATCCCAAATTTCCAAAATACACAGGGAAATCGAGGATGCCCTTGACAATTTTATTGATGGTTTGGAAGTTGAAAACGATAAGTTAAAATAAAGGATTAGAGAATGGGAAAATGCCTTAATGCCTCTTCCAATCCTGGCAAGTCCTTTGTCAATGGTTAAACCAACTACACCCGCTATTAAGTTAAAAGGATATTTTATTTTACTCACAACAATCTGAAGTTATGTAGAGAAAAACATTAAAAAGAGGATTTCATTGATAACAAAAGCATGGGAGGCATAAAAAAATATTGTTTCTTTTGGCTCAAGGGCACATGCTTTTCATGAGTATCTGCAAGCCGATTTAAAGAATGAAGAAGGTTTCTACGCTGATGTTGTATTGACATTTGGAATAAAAGTCTCAAACATGACATAATTGAAAATAATACAATAGGATCTGCCTTCTCCAAGTCGAATTAAACATCTGAATGCATGTTGGAAGGAAAAGACAAAGAATTTGAATAACATTGTCCAAGCATGCAGGGAAGCCATAGTAAAAAGAGAAGAATTGTTCAAAAGACTCACAGAGATAGATATGGAAGGAAGCATTGATGAAGTACAATATCCTAAGTTAATTCTCAATTCAGTGTTTATGACAAAGCAACAATTTGATGAACAAGTTGAGATATTAAAGGGGTTATTAACTGGAAAATTTTATGGCATACTTGAATATAATGAAGAAGAGATAGACAATTGGATGGTTGATTATTTCGTGAAGAATCAAGATATTGAGAAGGAAATACATGGAATTTCTCATGACTTAAGAGACTTGGAAGGAAAATTATTCAATATTAAAATCATACATGAAATAAATGTTGCACCAATGAAAAGCTACATTGAAGATTGGTTAAAAAGGCAATTGATAAATTAACCAAAGAAGGCCAAGAATCAGTAGTTGAGACGGTTCCTATAACCTTCAATGAGGAAAATAAACAGATAGAAGAAATCAAGTGAAAAAGAGAGAGACCATCATAGTAAGTTTATGTTGATCACATATTAATTTCTTTATTAGTTTTTCATCCAGTTACTCCGCTTCTTTGACTAAATTTTTTTAACTGAAATCTGATAACTTCTTCCTATCTTATTTCTAAGTCTTTCTACTCTGTCATCGCCCACCATATTATTTCCACAACTTACTTATTTTTCATATTTTATTTATGGTCCAAAGGAGCCCCAATCCCAGTCCTAAGGACAAATGCATTTAAATTTCAAAGCTTTGTAATAGACTCTATATTTTTAAAAAATCCCAAGATAACTATTTCGGGATCAGTTTTGACTGTATTTTATAACTCTGAGTTTTGAGTATAAGATATTTGAAGTTGAACTATCATTTTCTTTATTTGAGCTCCACATGTGTCTACTCTTTTAAAGTTCTCTTATGCATGTATACCATCTTCTTTTATTTTATGTGATCATAAATCTTTAGTTTAATTATAATGGATGTGAGGAAATTTTCTTAATTTTTTAAAATATGTGATGTGTGAGGTTCTTGGTCATCTCTCATGAACTCTATTTAAAAAC
The DNA here is from genome assembly GCA_000966675.3 of Picea glauca. Classification (NCBI taxonomy): domain Eukaryota; kingdom Viridiplantae; phylum Streptophyta; class Pinopsida; order Pinales; family Pinaceae; genus Picea; species Picea glauca. The sequence continues at coordinate 744,460 of JZKD02S1616077.1, forward strand.
AAAATATTTTATTTTACTGCAATCTTTATATTTCTTTGAATGTCATGACAGAAATTTTCAAAGTCCTATATTATTTTGAAAATATAGAATTCCAAGAAAATCTTGAAACAACGAGGAGTACCACCTTTATAAAAACGTAGGGCGATTTGTATCCCCGTGAGGTTTTTATTTCGGTCCTAACAAATTCAAGCGTCAACATTTTTGGCGACCATACTGGGGAATGGACTGAAAATTTGAAATCCATCTTAGCATTTTTGAAAGATACATGACTTTTCCCTAGACTGATCAGCCCCACCTAGAGGTTGGATTGAATAATCAACGAAGCATCTTGCATAAGATATATAATCTGGTAATAATGACAGTCACGACCAAGGAAGAATTGGAAATATCTTGGCATACATTGGTCTAGGAAGAAGAAAGAGAAATCCTTCATAGACAGAGGACAAACGAACGATAAGACCAAAGAAACGAAGGAAAACCTCGAAGAACACAGGAACAAGGTCGGAATTGAAACTGGAAAAATACAAGGGACCCATTACCAGAAGTAAAAGCAAGTAACTCTATATTCTAAGAAGTGGAAAACATATTCCTGAAATATCTCTAGACATGGCAGGAAGAAATGAACAACCACGAGAAGAACCACAAAGAGAACCTCATGAAGAAAGACAAGGAGGTGGATGAAGTGGTGAAAGAAATCAAGAAGACCTAATATTTGGAAACTGAAGAAGAGTAAGAGATTCCCCCTTAAATATTTGAGGTGAGAAACATGACCTCCATGTTCTCCTTAAGGGTACTTTGAAATAATTTTCTGGATACAAAACAATTGATGGCAAAAGATACAATTTATTTCTTGATGTTTGTGATTTTCATCGTGTTGAATATGACGTTGTGATAGTAAGTTTATTTCTTCAAACATTATCAGGATGAGCCTATGAATGGTATACGACATTACCCACTAGGTGAATTGGCTCATTTAATGACCTCAAAGCCATGCTCCTGACTATGTTCGCTCCTCCAGTTGCATATCATACCCTTCTCACTAATTTCACCCCGATTGGTTTGAGGAAGAATGAAAGAATACATTATTTTAATCTCAGGTTCAATAAAACCTTGAGTAAGATTCCGGAAGATAAAAGACCTAATGACCCAGTGATACTTGGTTGTTATAAGATGTGATGCCCCCAAATGTAAAATGTGATATCAGAACATCCCAGATGGATACCTTGGAGGAAGAAATGATTAAGGCCATTGAGATGGAAGAAATTATGTTTGAGACGGGTGTTGACCCCGATATTATCATGGGAAAGGTACAGAGGCAACTGAGAGGCCTAAATATTGATGATAAAGGAGCCTCTAGCTCAAGAAAGAATGAAAAGCAGAAGCTGTGACCGATCCAAAATCAAACAATTGGAGGAGGATTTTTTAAAGGAACCATACCAGATGTGAAGGTAGACCCTGTTGCGGCACAAGAAACTAAGAAAAGAATTGAAATTGCACAAATGAATAGAACCATTAGGAAAATGAAAAATGAGATGACCGGATTAAGAAAGGGGGATAGTTATGTAGCAAATACGAGAACGTCGGTCCAAGAGCAAAGAAGAAAACCTCCCTAAGAAAACAAAGCGAGGTTTGGAAACACTGATAATCTGCAAAGACAAAGGGTTCCCAGGAAACCAATGCCAAATGCAGTTGTTTTGGATGATGTATATGATGAGAAAATGGTTGAGCAAAGGAACGATTATTTACCTGATGAAAGTTATGAAACTGTACATATGGACAGATGCGATACGTCCATGTATATATCTGAAGAAGGTGACAATGATCTTCACTTGCAATAGAATGTTTCCCATACATGAGTGTTTGTAAATAAATCCAAGAATAAAAATGATTCTGAAAAGGAAAAGGAAAAAAGATAAAGAAAAAGTGAGTGAGAAAAAGGAAAATGAAAATGTGATAGATAACACTGAAAGCAAGAAGCAACACCTGATGTCAAACCTTACCCAAATGAAATACAATGTTGTAGAGGACTTGAGTAAGCTAATGATAAATCTTCCTTTTACAGAAGTGGTAAAGATCCCTCAACAAAGGGAAAATATTTTGAGATTGTTGGGTGATCCATCTAGAAAAATGGAAGTTGTTGTTATAAGTCCGAAACAAAGTCAAAACACATCAACCGTCAAGTTGAGACGTAAAATCCCACCTTTTTATATTTCAATTGAAAATCATGATGTTGCACTTCATAATTGTTTAGTTGACACTGGAGCGAGCACTAATATTATTCCACTAGTTGTTATGGAGGCATTGGGCATGAGCTGCACTGAATATTATGAGACTGGTGAAAGTATACATGCAATTGATTCTAGACAAGTGCCAGCTTATGGCGAAATCAAATATTTTTATACTTGGATCACGAAGGCTCCCCATAGTATTACAGTTTTCAATATTGTTGTGGTAGACCTTCCACATGCATATGGAGTTTTCTTAGGAAGATATTGGATGTCTATGATCAGGGGATACATAATGAACAATGGAAGCTGCATGATGTTGCCAGATAAAGAAGGAGCAATGATTAAGGTCCCTCGTGAAGCCAGGAGACCCTTCTCTTTCAAAAATAAGGATAATGAACTAATGGAAGATTATATAGACGTTGTGATAAGAAACTATGCTATACTAGACATGAATATGATTGAAGACATGGAGCAAATTCAAGATATGGAGAATCAAAAGCATCAGTTTGAAGGTTATTGGAGGATGTCATTTGATGGAGCTTGCTCAAATTCTAGGAGTGGAGTTGGAATTGTTCTTGTAAACCCAGGAAAGATTGTGCATCCACATGCTATCAAAATTGAATTTAAATGTACCAATAATGAGGCATAATACAAAGCTTTGATTCAGGGAACGATTATCGCACACGAAATGAATAAAGAACATCTAATTGTGGCAGGCAACTCCGAGTTGGTAATAAATCAAGTTACCCAAAGATATAAGATTAAAAAATAAAGACTCAAGTTATATTTCAAAAGAGTTAATGAATTGATGGAAGCCTTCAGATCTTTCAACATTTCCTTCATCCCAAGGGAAAAAAATCAGAAGGCAGATTCTTTAGATTTGGCGGCCTCACTATCAAACCTAGATGATGTTCATAGAAAAACATATTTTCAAGTAAAAATAATATTTCGACCTCGTGTACTTGATAATCAAGAGTATTTGCAATTATTTGAGAATGATGAAGAATTGGATTTTTTTTTTTGAATGACGATGAAGATGAAGACAATCACATAACGATTGTTCCGATGAATTGTATTCAATCGGAGTCTCTTTTACAAGAGACGATCATGCTAAAAACCTCCTAGAAGAAGCATCGCTCCGAAAGGTCCAAGAAACAAGAAAAATTAAAATTGGAACTGATAGTTCCCCAAAATACGTCAATTTGGGAGTTGATTGCACAATTGATGAAGTTGATCAATATGTCACATTATTTAAAGAATATCTTAATGTGTTCATATGGAGTTATGATGATTTGAAGGCATATGTTAAAACAATATTTCAACATATTATTCCCTTGAGAGAAGGGGAAAATCATGTCAACCAGAAGATACAGATAATGAACCCCAAATTAAAACCACCAGTAAAGGTTGAATTGGAGAAATTAAAGAAGGTTGGAACAATATACCCCATTAAACATTCTGATTGGCTTTCAAACCCTGTGATAGTAAGAAAAAATACTGGGGAGATCCAGATGTGTGTAGATTTCAAGGATCTTAACAAATAAAGCGTAAAGGGTAATTATCCTTTGCCTAACATGGATTTTATTTTCCAACAAGTCACGAGATCAACCTGCATGTCCATGTTAGATGGTTTCTCTGGGTATAATCAAGTCTTGGTTGCTGAAGAAGACAAAGAAAAAACAACTTTCATAACACCTTCAGAGACATATGCATATGCCCGGATGCCCTTTGGTTTAAAAAATGCAGGAGCTACATTTTAGAGGGATATGGATCATGATTTTAAGGGGTTGATAGGAAAATTCATGGTGGATTATCAAGATGAATTAAAAATACACTCAAAAGAAAGGATCGATCACATCCATCACTTGAGGAAATTTTTTGACGGGTGTAGATTATATGGTGTTTCCTTAAATCCAAAGAAATGTTTATTTGTTGTAACTCAACGAAAACTATTGGGTCATATTGTGTGCAAAGAAGGAATCTATATCGATACAGAAAGAGTTAAAACTATAAATGAACTCAACCCCTCATCATCAAATAAGGGAGTTCAATCATTCTTTGGAAAGATCAACTTTGTATGGAGATTTGCCCCCGACTATGCAAGTATTGTGAAACTGATAAATTTATTGTTGAAAAAGGACTAAAGGTTTGAGTGGACCACAGATACACAAGAAGCTTTTAATAATATCAAAAATGCAATCACTACAACTCTAATCCTCATTAGCCTAGATTTTCAAAGAGACTTCATCATTTATTATTTCACTACAAAAGCGATTCTTGCATCTATTCTTACTCAGAGGAATACCAAGGGTGAAGAATTTCCAATTAGCTTCATGAGCAAGACCGTTCATGATTATGAATTGAGATATTCAGAATTAGAGAAACAATCCCTATCTCTTGTGAAAGCAGTGGCACACTTTCAGACTTACATACTAAATTCTCATGTCATTGCATATGTTCCATCCTCTCATGTGAAGATGCTTTTAAATCAACAATTGAGAGAAGGAAAATGGGCAAACTCCCTGGCGAAGGTTCAAGAATACGATATTGAAATTAAAACTTTAAAGGCAGTTAAAGGAAAGGGTTTATGTAAGATCATTGCAAATAATGATTCTTTGGATGGAGTGATTTCAATCTTAGTAGGAGAACCCATGGAAGATTCAGAGTGGTATGGAGATATTGTATTCTACTTGAGTTCTAGACAATTTCCAGTCACCATGAACCCTAAAGAGCGAAGAACATTGAAGATGAAGTCAATTCAATATGTGTTGATTGCTAATATATTGTTCAGGAGGAATTATGATGGTATATTATTGAGATGTGTTGATGAAAGGAAAGCTCAAGAATTGATGAAAGAGTTCCATGAAGGAATATGTGGTGGGAATTTTGCGCCTACCACCACTACCCATAAGATAATAAGAGTTGGGTTTTATTGGCCATCAATTTTTAAAGACTCATATGCAACCATAAGAAAATGTGTATCTTGTCAACAATTTTCATGGAAAATTAAAAAATATGCAATTCCATTAAAACCTATATCTATAGAACAACCATTTTCCCAATGGGGACTCAATGTCGTTGGACCAATAAATCCAAAGTCAAGCAAAGGACATACGCATATCCTCACCGCTACATATTATTTTACAAAGTGGCCAGGAGAAATGACATTAAAAAAGGTTGATTATGAAGAGTTGATTAAGTTTCTCAAAGATAATATTTTATCAAGGTTCGGTGTCCCAGAAAAATTCATCACTGATAATGGATCAGTTTTCATTGGCTAGAAATTTACAGAATTTTGTGGGGAATATGGGATTGTTATGGGGCAGTCTTCAAATAATTATCTATAAGGGAATGGTCTTGTAGAACGCACTAATAAGACACTCATTCAGATATTGAAGAAAACTACTGATAAGAACCAAAGGAATTGGCATTTGAAGTTGATTGATGCTTTGTGGGAAAGAAAAATGATTCCAAAATATAGCACTAGGATGTCTCCATACACATTGGTTTATGGGAAAGAAGAAAAAATGCCAATTATCCTCGAGCTAAATGCCTTGACTTTTGTAGTTAATACACAACATGCAGAGGACGGTTCATCTATGAAAAAGAGAGCGAACCAATTATTGAAATTGGAGGAAGAACGAAGTAAAGCCTTGAATAGAACTTCTTAGAGACATCAAATTATCAAAAGATATTTTGATTAGAGTGCAACCGTAAAGAATATTCTAAAGGGCGAACTAGTGTTACTCTGGAAAAAAACTAAGGAGAAACCATCGATGCACATAAAATTCGAAGCACTTTGAATTGGACCATACATCATTGAAAAGATCCCGGGTTTTAATTCTTATATGCTCAAATATATGAAGGGTAAAATTTTAAAGTCGCATGTTAATGGGAAACATTTGAAAGGTTTCTTCGCCTGAAATTTTCTCATTTCCTTGTACACAATTTTTTCTTTTACTTAGTTTGTATATCCTTACCTTTTGAATCCATGGCCCAATGGATGGAAACACCTGGTCATGAAGATTCTTGATTCTTCACAACCCACAAGGGGTTATCATCCTAGAGTTGGAGCCAATTGTTGAGATCATTTCTTGTTTTTGGGTTTTCCTTCCCCATTATATTTTTCCAACTTCTTTTTTCCATTTCTTTTCCCTCTTCTACACCTCCCCTTTTTCCCTCTTTCTTTTATCCTTTCTTCTCTCCCTTTATAGTTACCATACTTAGTCATATTTCAGTAATCGGCGGGTTAGTGAGTTGGCGGACCTTCATCTCCATCCACTTTCCCATGTCATAAGTTCACTGCTACAGTTAGCCATTTTTTCAATTTCGTGGGTTTTCGAGTTCAAGCCTTCATCCTCCAAGTTCCATGATCTCCACTTTGCACCTAAAGTTCTTTGATCTACATTTTGATCATCAGATTTATTGCAGGTTCTCATCCCCTAAATATCGCATTCCTTCTACATGCAAGTCCAACCAACTACCTTTCTACACTTAACATATTTTTGATCGTCCATAATCGCGGGCTCACAGGTTCCCGGGTTGGCGGGTTCATGAAAATCTCCATATTCAAATTTGCTCTCATCCATCCCCGCCATTCTCTTGCTTTTCCCAATATGCATTAAGTGTTTTTTAATGCTAACAATTGTTGTGCAGGATCTGAAAATATTTCCATTAATGGCGAAAGACTCGAGGAAATACTCATTAAATTGCATTAAATCTCCATTTTCCAAGGGATTAAATTGTTATCATCTCTCCAAAAATATTTATTTGAGGTTATCATCTAGCTATGGCAACATCAACTAGACAATAATTCTGTGGAAATACTTTAAATATCTTTGGTCGTGAAGGCCAAAAATTTCAATGGTCAGGAGCATATTCATATTACTCCTCTCCTCCTACACATAAATACATAATTTGGGCATCTGGAAACGCTCGCGCTAGGTGTGTTCCTGAGGTTTTTGAGTGTAAATAACTTGTTTCATGGTGTGTGGACAAGTACGTGCCAATCCATATAATTATACAACTTCAATATCATTGTTCGATTTCCCTTTCACCACAAGTTTTTCGCAATATGTTGAAGCTCCCATAGTCGACACTTACTTTCAAAGGAGAAGACTGTAGATATTTTTTGAAGAAATATAACAATAGGCTTGACCTCGTGCCTGAATATTTGGAGAATCCTACATCTATTCCAGAAGACATAACCATGATCCAATTTGAGTCTTTTAAAAACCCCCATCGAGAAATTGCATGGATGTTTACCAAGTTGACAGGTCAGGAAAGAATTGCTACTATATCTCACATGATTTTATATATTATATATTTTAAAGTGAAAGAACATGCCATATTTGACCGGGGAAAACTAATTTCTATCAAAATCTCATCCCAATTATCACACTATAAAAAGGACACAAAATTCTTTATGGCTTCTTATCTGATATTTTCTATTGTGTATTGTTGTCAATTTCCAAACTTGACCATAAGTAAGAGGGTGAATCGTGAAATAAATCCAACTATCTTATGGTATCAAGCACCATGAAGACATAATACCCCTCTGTATTTTTTTGAAGTTCATAATGATTTTTTTTTAGTCTTCAAAAGGATGTTGTTGGGAAAAAATACTTCAAGGATATCAGACCAAGCTAAAAAATTATTAGAGAAAAAAGGAACAATAGAACAAATGGAAAATCAAAATATCATAAGGACATTTTGTTCGAAAGAAAATCCTTCTTATCTCCCATATCATGTATCTGAAAAATTATTCATTACAAAGGTGGCAAGGCAATACAACTTCTGGCTACATTTTTTCCATGAAAAAAGGAAAAAGCAATTTATCTCCTTGCCATGGAAGATTGGAGATTTCATGTTCAAAAACATAAATAAAATTGACGAGTTTGCAAATCATTTCAACAATGTAAATTTAAAGTATGCTGAAAAGATAAAAGGCTTTGATCCGAACAAAATCTTTGTAGAACATATGCTTTTGGTGAGATTCAATAACTCGTTTATCCAGACTATATTGAATGAAGAAGAAGGTAACAACTAAAGTACTCTTGTACATGATGCTAGTGACCTAGAAACATTACTCAATACTAATGATTTTTATAAGTAAAAGGGAAAAGATCCCAGTGAAATAAGTTCCCAGTCTCCAGTTGTTACTCCCAAGAATACCACATCCCAAAGCAATGCTCCAATGAATCACCCAGTTAAAAAGGTTGTCAAAAATAGTTCAAGTGGAGGGGGAGAGAAGAATCCTCCCCCTGGTAAAATTGATAGTTCAGATAAGCTCCTTGTGAGAAATAAAATGAAGAATTTAGTGCAACAGAAAGAGGATAATCTTATAGAAAATGACATCCAAAGCTTTTCTATGGAGGACATGGAGCTAGAAGTAGATATTGAGAAAATATTTCTTGCAATGGAACAACCATAAAATATGACTCAACAAAATTCTTTATTGGAAGTCGTTGAAAATGAGACCTTTAGTGAAGAAGAGTCCTTCACTTTTCAAAGTATCATTTTTGATAAGGAGTCTAAAAAGTTGATTGTAGAAAGAAGTGACCAGAAGAATAAAAAGGGAAATTCTTGCTCAGAGGTCGACCTGAAGGACATGCAACCGTCCCAAGTTTCCAAAATCCATAGGGAAACCGAGGATTCTCTTGATGATTCTATTGATGGTTGGGAAGCTGAAAATGCTAAGCTAAAAGAAAGGATCAGATAATCGAAAAAGGCCTTAATGCATCTTCCAATACTGGAAATTCCTTTGTCAATGGTTAAACCAACTACACCCATTATTAAGTTAAAACAATATTCTAGTTTACTGACAACAGTTTGAAGTTATGTAGAGAAAAACATGAAAAAGAGAATGTCATTGACAATAGAAGCATGGGAGGTATCAAAAAATATTGTTTCTTTCGTCTTAAGGGAACATGTTTTTCATGAGTATATGCAAGCTGATTTAAAGAATGAAGAAGGTTTCTACATTGATGTTGTCTTTCCATTTGGAATAAAAGTCTCAAACATGACATAATTGAAAAGAAGAGAAGAGGATATGCCTTCTCCAAGTCAAATTAAACAGTTGAATGCTTGTTGGAAGAAAAAGATCAAGAATTTGAATAACATTGTCCAATCATGCAGTGAAGCCATAGTAAAAAGAGAAGAATCGTTCAAAAGACTAACAGAGATAGATCTAGCAGGAAGCACTGATGAAGCACAAGATCCTAAGTTAATTCTCAATTGAATGTTTATGACAAAGCAACAATTTGATGAACAAGTTGAGATATTAAAGGGGTTATTAACTGAAATTTTTTATGGAATAGTTGAATATAATGAAGAAGAGATAGACAATTGGTTGGTTGATTATTCCGTGAAGAATCAAGATATCGAGGATGCAATACGTGGAATTCCTCATGACTTAAGAGACTTGGAAGGCAAATTATTCAATATTAAAATTAGGCATGAAATAAATGTTGCACCAATGAAAAACTACATTGAAGATTGGTTTAAAAAGACAATTGATAAATTAACCAAAGAAGGCCAAGAAGCAACAATTGAGACGGTTATTATAATAGTCAATGAGGAAAATAAAAGGACATCAACAAGTAAGTGAACATGAGAGAGACCATCATAGTAAGTTTATGTTGATCATATATTCCTTTCTTAATCAGTTTTTCATCCAGTTACTCCGCTTATTTGACTAGAAAGGTTTAACTGAAATATGATAACTTCTTCATGTCTTCTTTCCAGGTCTTGCTACTCTATCATCACCCACCATCTTCTTTCTGTAGATTTTAACCTTGTAAAATATCTACTGCAAATAGATATTCAGTAAAAGAACATAAAAGATACAATGGAAAATACAAACATTACACAGAGATTTTTCCCCTGGAAACCCAAACCGGAAAAAACAACATATTCTATATTCATTCATGTTGATACATTGTTTACAATACAATATACATATAGGATCCAGCGGCATCCAAAACCCTAACCCAATGACCTATATTAGTCAACAACCCTAATTCCTTAACCAAAAATAGAAAACCATCGACAAATAAACCATGTGCCGAAAAACCACCTAAAATATGTGACACGTTTTTCGAGGCAGAAAAATATGTGACACATTTTTCGAGGAAAAAAACTTTTCCCACTTGTGCAAATAATATAACACATACCCAACATTCTCCCACTTGTTTTTTTCTTTGCATACAGGGGGTTACAGGGTTACATAGTCAACAATCCAGGCCAACAATGCCCATGGATCCTCTACACCAAGAGAACTTCTCAGTGCTCACAGATTTTGTTAATGAATCTGCAACATTCTTCAAAGTGTCCACCTTCATCATCAATACTTTCTTTTCTTCAACCATGTCTCTCACAAAGTGATATTGAATATCAATATGCTTTATCTTTGAATGATGAGTTGGGTTCTTCGCCAGAAAAATTGCACTCTAACTGTCACAATATATCCTTACAGCTTACTGTACCAACCCAATACCTGAACACAATCTTTGTAACCATATTGCTTACTTAATTGCGAGTGGTTGCCATGTATTCAACTTCTGTAGTTGAAAGTGCCACTACAACTTGTCTTTTGCTCATCCAACTTAGTGCTCCTCCAAATAGGTTAAACACATACCCACTTGTAGATATCCTATGATCTAGATCTCCAGCCCAGTCTGCATCCACAAAGCCATATATATCCACCACTCTGTCCTATCCTGGTCTTCCTTCGTAGCACAACCCATAGCTAATAGTGTCACGCAAATACCTGAAAACCCTTTTTACTTTTGTCCAATGATCCTTCCCTGGTTTTGACATATACCTGCTCAAAACTCCCATTGCATGTGCAATGTCCAGTCTAGTATAGACGATTGCATACATCAAACTGCAAAATTCTCTTGCATATGGAACATGAGACATGTCCTCCTTCTATTCATGTGTCTTGGGACACTGATCCACATATAACTTTACACCAACAGGAATAGGAACCTTGATCGGTTTACATTCCTTCATATTAAACCTCTGCAATATTGTCTCGACGTATTTTCTCTGATTTAACCAGAGTTTCCTCCTTTTCCGATCTCTTTTAATTTCCATGCCCAAAATGAAATTTGAAGCACCGAGATCCTTCATGTCAAATTTAGAGGACAACTGAGTTTTCACATCCTGGATAATCTCCTTGTTGTTTCCTATCAACAACATGTCATCCACATACAAGACCAAATAAGTCAAATGATCACCAATTAATTTAAAATACACACAATGATCCTCTTTGCTTCTTGTGAAATCAATTCCCAACATATAAGTATCAAATTTTTGATATGACATCCTTGGTGATCGTTTTAAACCATACAAGGACTTTTTCATCTTGCATACCAGCTCCTTCTTTCCCTTCACAACATAACCTTTTGGTTGCTTCATATAGATTTCTTCTTCCAAATCCCCATGTAGGAATGTTGTCTTCACATCCATTTGTTCTATTTCAAAATCAAATGCAGCAACAATAGATAACATAAATCTTATAGAGTTTAACTTGGCAACAGGAGAAAAAAAACTCGCCAAAATCAATTCCCTCAACCTGGGAATAACCCTTTGCTACTAACCGAGCTTTGTATTCCTCTACTTTTCCTTCTGCATTCAACTTCTTTTTAAATACCCATTTTCTGCCAATGGGCTTTCTTCCAGTCAGAAACTCCACTAGATCCCAAGCCTCATTCTTATCCAAAGATTCCATTTCTTTGTCCATGGCCCTTTTCCAGAGATTTGCATCCTCTGAATCCAATGCCTCCTTGACAGTTCTAGGATAATCACTAGTAATATACAAAGAAAAATTTGAATGGAAATAAGATGGATTATACCTTTCCGGTAGCCTTCTATCTCGAACCGATATCCTCAATACTAGAGTATGAGGATCTTCTTCTTCTGATTCTTGTTCTTCTGCAAAGTCTGACTCATCATCCTTTAAATCAAACTCTATTTTCTCTGGTTCTTCCTTACTTGGTAGGACTTCATGTTTAACAACATCCTTCATTTCTCTAAATACCACATCTCGGCTATACACAACCTTCTTAGTTTCTGGGTTCCAAATCTTATAACCTTTGAGACCATCTTTATATCCAATAAAGAAACACTTTCCGGCCTTCTTACCTAGCTTACTCTTGTTTTCCTTTGGAACATGAACATATGAATCACATCCAAATACCTTGATATGTGTGAGAGAAGGTTCCTTACCAGTCCATACCTCTTGTGGAGTCTTGTCATCCAATGCTAATGAGGGTGATCTATTTACCAGGTAACATGTAGTACCCACTGCCTCTACCCATAATTCTTTCCCTAACCCGACACCACTGAGCATGCACCTTGCTTTTTCCATCAACGTCATGTTCATCCTTTCTGCAACTCCATTCTGTTGAGGTGTATATGGAGTAGTCTTTTTCCTTGCTATATTGAACTTCTTATAGAATTCTTCAAATTCATTCCCGCAGAACTCTCTGCCATTACCTATCCTCAACACTTTAATTCTTTTCTTTGTTTGATTCTCAACAAGAGACTTAAACACTTTAAACCTGTCAAAAACTTCGGATTTATTCCAAAGGAAATATATCCAAGTATTCCTTGAGAATTCATATATAAATGAGACATAGTACACAGATTTTCCCAATGATGGGACCAACACAGGTCCAAAAACATCACTGTGAACTAGATGTAAAATTCCTTCTGCCCTCATTGCACCAGGGGGGAATTTTACCCGATTCTACTTCTCATATAGACAATGTTCACATAAATCAAAATCCAAAGAGCAGTTAGACATACCTTCAACCATACCTTTACCGTGTAGTAGTTGAAGAACCTTCTCTCTGATATGCCCCAGTCTTTGATGCCACAGCATAACCTTTTCTCCAGAGACTATAGGATTTCTTTCTTCTTCAACTCCAATATCAGGAACAATGGAACTATTACACCCATCACTAATAGTGCTTCCTTGCAGCTTATACAGACTTCCAAACCGAACTCCCTTCAACAACACCATTGCTCCTCGAACCATCCTGCAGGTTTCCTTTTCAAATATTGTTTTTATCCCTGGATCTTCCATTTTGCTTACAAAAATCAGATTTCTAGCCAAACCTGGGATGTGCAAAACACCAGACAGTGTTCTAATCCTTCCATCTATGAGCCTCAACTTTACTTTTCCTCATCCTATGATTCTGGTTGTCTAATCATCACCTAAGAAAACATTACCTCCATCATACCTTTCATATTCGCAGAACCACTCCCTATGGGAGTCATATGAAAGGATGCACCAGAGTAAACCAACCATGCCTCATGATCTGCATGTGTGCTTGAAGAAGCCAAGTACACATCCCCTCCTTCTTCCTTGGAAATCGTTTCTTCTGTAGAATGAGATTCTTCAGATCCCTTCTTTTTCTCAACTTTGGATCTACATTGTTTCTTGTAGTGCCCTTCTTTTCCACATATCCAACATACCCTTACAAACTTTCGGGGAGATTTAGTTCTACCCTTAGACTTAGATCTCCCGCTTGAGAAGTTATATCTATTTCTTTCCTGGGATCGTCCTCTTGCAAATAATGTGTATGTGCTATGTCCTTCCATATTCTTCTGTCTCATCTCCTATGACAACAAGGATGAGACCACTTCATCAAACTTCAATGCAGATGTATTACTACATATGGACACAACCAGACTATCCCACGAGTCTGGTAAAGAACACAGTAAACTAATACATTTATCTTCATCTAAAATTTTAATCTCAACAGATACTAACTGACTTACCACAGTATTGAAGGCATTCAAATGCTCTGCCTCCTAGCCTCCATCTCTCATCCTCAGGTTATACAACTTCTTTCTCGGGAATAGTTTATTTACTAAGGACTTAGATTGATACAACTTCCCCAACTTTTCCCATAAATCCTTGGTTGTAGCTTCCTCTGACACATTCAGTAATACTAAATCAGAGAGACACAGTCAGATTGTTCTCTTTGCCTTCTGATCCAAATTTTTCCAGTCATCTGTTGAAGTTCTTGTAGGTGCAATACCTGGATCTACCACGATCCAATGATCTTTGAACACCAACAGATCTTCCATCTTAAGCTTCCACAACTCAAAACTTTTCCCATTAAACTTCTCGATCTCCATCTTCAAATTGCTTGCCATTTATTTTCACCTAAAAAATCAATACCACATATCTCCCACTATAACAAGGCTTATCACAATCCCGAGCCAAACGCTTGACCACAAAGGTGTCCCCCTGAAGCCAACAAATATCTGATACCAAATGTAGATTTTAACCTTGTACAATATCTACTGCAAACAAATATTTAGTAAAAGAACAGAAAAGATACAATGGAAAATGCAAACATTACACAAAGATTTTTCCCTTGGAAACCCAAACCGAGAAAACCAGCATATTCTATATTCATTCATGGTGATACATTGTTTACAATACAATATACATATAGGATCCAACGGTATCCAAAACCCTAACCCAATGACCTGGATTAGTCAACAACCCTAATTCCTTAACCGGAAATAGAAAACCATTGGCAAAGAAACCATGTGCCGAAAAACCACCTAAAATACGTGACACGTTTTTCGAGGCAAAAAAAATTCTCAGGGCCGCTGCCCCCGAACGTGGGGCATTCACCCCCCTGCGTGTCCGACGCATACACTCAAACACTACTACTCCTACAAAGAATATAACACATACCCAACACTTTCCACAACTTCATTCTTGTTTATATTTGTTTTATGGTCCACAGGAACCCCAATCCCAATCCTAAGAACAAACACATTTAAATTTCAAAGCTTTGTAACAGACTCTATATTTTTCAGAAATCCCAAGAGAACTATTTCGGGATCAGTTTTGACTATATTTTATCACTCTGATTTTTTAGTATAAGATATTTGAAATTGATCTATCATTTTCTTTATTTGAGCTCCACACGTGTCTACTCTTTTAAAGTTCTCTTATGCATGCAAAACATCTTCTCTTATTTTATGTGATAAAAAATCTTTAGTTTAACTATGATGGCTGTGAGGAAATTTTCTTAATTTTTTAAAATATGTGATGTGTGAGGTTCCTGGTCATCTCTCAGGAACTCTCTTTAAAAAACAAATATTTTGTTTTACTACAATCTTTATAATTCTTTGAATTTCATGATGAACTTTCTCAAAGTCCTATATTATTTTGAAAATCTAGAATTCCAAGAAAATCTTGAAACAAGGAGGAGTACCACCTATATAAAAATGCAGGAGGATTTGTATTCCCTTGGGGTTGTCGTTTCGGTCATAACATATTGATGCATTACTTCTTGGTGTTAGAGGTATGATATGTATCGGGAGAGATATTCCTTAGGCAAGGGAAGTATGCAGTAGAGATATTGGGGAGATTCGGGATGTAGGATTGTAAACTGATGGCTACACCTATGATTACCAATCTAAAAAAGGTGGTGACTTCAGATTCATAGTTGGTGGATCTCGGGATATACAAACAACTGATATGGTCCTTGATGTATTTGGTCAACACCGGGCCATATATTTGTTTTGTTCTGAACACCTTAAGTTAGTTCATGGTGGAGCTAAGGTAGGTGCATTGGATCATAAAGAAACATGTGCTCATGTACTTGAGAGGTAAAATGGAGTATGGATTGAGGTATCTTGAAGGAGATGGAGTGGAGTTGCAGGGATATACAAACTCAGATTAGGAAGGCAATGCAGTAGACAAAAAAAGGACCTTGAGGTTATACTTTAGGTTGGGATCAATAATGATTATTTGGTTCAACAAGAAGAAAACTTTTGTAGCACTTAGTTTAGTAGAGGCAGAGTATATGGTAGCGAGTATGGCTAGTTGTGAAGCCATTTGGCTTCATAAATTACTTACAAGGTTATTTGATCAGGAGTTGGATCCTACGATGATATACTATGATAATTAGAGTTGTATCAAACTCTCGGAGAATCTGGTATTCCATGACAAGAAAAAGAATATTGAATTCATTTACCACTTCATTCGAGATAGTATCTATAAGGGAGAAATAAAACTTCAATATATTTCCACAGATGAGCAGGTTTCAAATATTTAGACCAGGCCCTTGGAGAAAGGGAAGTTTGTGTTCTTTAGAGATAAACTTGGATTGGTGCAGAATACCTTCCTCGCTAAGAGGGAGTGTTGATGCTAGTGGTAGCATGAGACATGTAATTTCTTATAGGTCTATGTGTCTAGATGCGTGGAAATCGTGTAAAGCCTTCTAATCTTGAATTTACTTTAATTAAAGGAATTATTAAAGTCAATTACTTTAATTAATTATTCAATTAATTGAGTTATTTAAGGAAAGTGCTAAAAGTAATTAGCATGTTTCTAAATCTCAAGTGAGTGTGCGAAGTAATCTCAACCGTCAATCACTTTGGATATTAGAAACAAATTATAACTCACAATTATAAAAGCAAGGCTAGGGTTAAGGAGGAAGACACTTGATACTTGATATTATTGAGAGTAGAGGATTTACTTTCGAGAGAGTTGTATCGCGAAGGACTGTGATTCAAGATATTTGATAGGTGGAGAAGGACTTCCATCTAGAGATTAGGTCAAGGATAAGAGATAACATAGGATCATGTAGGTGGGTTTCAGTTAGAGTAATCCATGTGAGAGTGTCACATCATACGAATCTTGTCATACAGTCTTTCTGTACATGTATGCGGTGTTAGAAAAACATGATCGTGAAGCAATAAAATAAAATAAATGTAGAAATAAAAAATCAAAGATACATAATACAAAAGAGACAGATATGTGTGGTTCACCCAGTGTAGGCTACGTCCACCAGAGAAATTTCCAGGTCCTTCCTTTTTATTATCTAACAAAAATGAAGGGATACAACCTACAACACACCTTCTATAACTTTCTCTTCTTTCTCTCACAATCTCCTTCTTAGAATATAATATTCACTCTCATACACAACCACAATACAATTCCCTCATATAAAAAGAGGGTTTACTTCTAGGGAAAAAATCCCTAACACAACTTCTACCGTCAAATATGTGACCTTATAATGAACAATCCAGATTGACTATGAAATTGCAATATTTTACAAGGCAAATTTTCCCAAAAATTCATTTCGGGGGTGTTTCCCCTAAATCCCCTGCCAGGGGGGATCCATTAATTATCATCGCCCCCCTTGGACCCCCTGATTACAATATTGGGGGGGGAATCCCCCCCACACCCCCTATCAGGAAGTGGGATCCAAACATTGTTGAAACAAACCTCTGAATCAAGAAGATAACGAGGCTCCACAACCAACATGTGGGATTTCAGTGGAGACAGTTGCGTACATATGTGAGTTTAGTGAAGGAAATTCGTGTACACCTTGAAAATCATGCAATTTTGGGTCGTACAACAGACCAAACTTTGTCAGTTTTGTCTGTAGTTGTATTTCTCTCAGTAGGCCATTATCCATGTTCCGAGAGCCCCAATTTTAGCATAATAAAATCAATCTCAGCATTGGTTTTCCCCTCAGGGTTTTTCCAAGGGAATCTACCCAAAAATATTGGTGTTTATGTGTGTTTGATTTGGTTTATTTGTTTATGCTTCCGTTGCATGTTTATTTTATTACTCGGTTGTGCTTTAATTCAATAAGTGAGTTATCTGGAATTAATTGTCGGGTGATGGGTAGGAGAAATTTCAACATCATCATCTCAACATTTAAAGCTTTTCATCCCAATTCCAATGAGCTATTACACTAAGGTGCCCCTTTAAATAGTTAATTAAAATAAAAACCTTAGTTAAATTAATTAAATATTGCTCCCAATTTACAGGAATAGACGAAATTCCTTAGAACCGAAAACTGACTGCAGAGGAGTGATCCTGATGATGAATAATATATGAAAGAATCGTATAACTCCTCTAAACCCTCTGATCTCACTGGTAATATCCAATTACCCCTCCAATCATTCTGACACGAACCCTGAAAGTCATCTCCACTTACATAGCAAGAGAACCCAAAAATGGGGACATTACATTGCATATCGCCCAAACTTTGTTCTCTCATCCCTGAATTCCTCATCTACCCACTAGTAATGTGAATTGATAAAAGCAGAGTACCCTTGCATACTCTCCTACCCTCGGATTTGCAGGAACATGGGGAAGCTCAGTGTAGTTAGGCATGAGATATGGTTTTTGAAGGCGTTGGAGGCATACTCTGAGAAGATTTGAGAATTCATGACAATTGTGATTGAGATGTGAGAGATTTCGGAAGCTTACTTCTTCTAAAATTAATCTTGTCCATAAAAATTGTTAAGATTGATTTCCGTTGTGCTTTTTCTATTTATCCATAATAAATTGTGTTATGGGATATTGTTTTGGCCTCAAAAGATTTAGGACTTGGTACTAAGGAAATGGGACAAGCTTTGACAGGGAGGAATTCATGTTTGGATTTGACCCAAATTTGGAGATGTCTTTTCAATGTCATTTTTTTTGAAGTAGGAAGTGGGGCTTTGTATGAATTTGAACTTAAATTCAAGTTGACTTGGGTTGAAAGAATGAAGAGAACAATACCTTAAGTTCTAGATTCTCTTGCAAAAGAGTGGAAATATAGGAAAGAAGAAGATCTCCCAGATGAGGACCATGTGTCAGATCAACTGTCATGGATGTCTACATTGAATGATTTCCACTCATGCATAAAGATATCTGACTTCTCAAATTCTTTCAGAGGTTTTCAATGGATTTTCCATAAAAAAGAGAGGTGCTCTGTTGTGTGGGATGTTTCATCATATTGGGTCTTGTAGTATTAGTTATTCATTTTGCAGTAGAAGTCTTGAGACGTACATTTGCAATGCCTTGGATTTTGACTACCTCCCTCTCTGTTTTGATTTTTGCTCATTTTTTCCTCTATTGCGAAGCAGGCCAATTCTTTTCCAGTTACGTTTCATATATATTATTTCTTCTAGTTTCATTGATAATTCCTTTTGTATAATTCCAGATTCTGAAAGCATTACATTAAGACAAGATCTGCATTACATTGATATTTATTTTCTTATCGGCCTTCCATCTCTGTTATCTCACACCTTATTTCTTCATGCAAAGGGATTCTCTATCTTAGCATTGCCTTCCTTATTCAATTTTGTCCTAGCAACATCCTTGTCATATGTAGTCCCCAACATTTTTGTTCCCCAAGCCTTGTATGTCACAATTTTCCTTTCCTTTGCAACCCTATTCATAGGATATTTGGGTATTCATACGGACAATAAATTGCATGATACTATTAAATCACTGCTAGAGGATCTTTTTGAAATAAGGGTGAAAGAGGAAGGATCGCAGGATTGGCACATTGAAGGCTGAAGTTGAATAATTCAGAATTATGGACAAGTATATAAAGAATGAGAATACAGTTCTGAAAGAAAAACATGCTTAGTTTCAAAGGGAGGTTGACATATGGACAACAAAAAAGGGGAAATTACATCAATTTAAAAAAATTGAGTCACTTCAATTTCATACCAGGACCCAATGTGAACATATCCATTGGGACTACCATTTGAGATGGTTGCAACAGTGACACAATTTTGTCAATTTTGAAAATCTTGATAACATGACATCAACTATGTATATACATATCTTGTTGTGTGAGGAAACACAATATCTCATGCATGGGGGAGATGTTAGGCCTCCAATTTGACGTCATTTGGATTACCAGTTGACTCTTTTGACTTGACATAACAAACCCTTTTCCCATGATTTTCACTCCTTTCACCATATTTTTCATATAAAGGTCATTTATGAGATTAAAATGTAATTATGAGGTTAATTAATGTTTTTCCATTGTTTTTATTGAATTAATAGGATTAAGAGTTGATTATTTCTAATGAGGGTTTTGACTAGTTCAGATCTTGTAACCTACATATCAATCTGGTAACCCACTTCCATGTTCGACATACTAGCGCGCTTCTAGAAGGAAACCCAAGAAATGGGTTTTTTCACTAGGACCCTTGACATGTTTTTGTGTTGTTCATATCGCACCTAGGTTGCACGTGTGAACCTCCAACTCATAAACAATGGTTCAATCAAAATTAGCAACAATTTCCAAAAAACAATATTCCCACGCGATTTTCGAGCTGATGAGGATGAATTTCGAAAAACTAAAAGATGGGTTTTGTGAAGAAGGGTCCCAATTGAGTAGAACAAGGGTTGATTTCCAAAATGAAGTATACTTTGTGAGATAACACTGATTTTCTGATCTAGGTTTGCCCAAAATTTGAGTGCGACCAATTTCCCAAAAAATGTAAAATTGGTTTTTAACAAATTCTGGGTTTGGGGGATTTTGTTCCATCCTCCTCCACTGCTCCTTTGTATAAATATGCAATTCATATTGTGGGAAAGGGAGGACTATTGTTATTGAAATCATCTTCAAGAGAGATTTGAATCCTTTGTATTTCTAAGAATTCAAATGGAATAAAGAGTATGTTGTTCTTACATTGATTTGTGAGTCTTTAGTCTTCTTAAGTTTTCCAATAGCGATATCCAGATTTGGGAGGGCCCCTCAAGACCAGTGATATGCTATTTAATCATTTCTCTTTTACTTGATTTGTTATTGTTTCATATCAGTTGATTGTTGTTCAATTTATTGTGTTTCATATTGATTTTGTTTCACTATCTCATTGACAATTTCAGGAAGCAATCTTATGGTTAATGGAAACAATCTCTCTTTAAATCATTGTGTTTACTTACCCTATGTGTATCTTACCTTATACATATCAATATCTCCATTGTGTTCACTAGCACTCATATATGCTCTGTTCATTGTGTTCACATTGCACCATAAAACTCACACAACTTTCATTATTATCCTTTCATTAGTTTAGTGTTATATACATTTGTTCCCTTTTGCATACCAATAGGAATTTATTGACTTCTTCAAAGAGAATGTTTCATTGAGCATTAACATGTTTTCTTGAATGTGTCTAAGAGTATTTTGGTTTACATGCATGGAGTTTGGATCGATCCTCTCATCTTCTTTAGTTTAATGATTAATTTGTTTTGAGTGAATATAGATCTCATTGGAGTTTAAATGATAAAATCGAGTTTGATTATGTTATATGAACGTTGTGTACCTCATAGTGAAAGAAACATAACATGTGCCCTAGAAAACTCTGCATCGTTAACCCAGTGAAGATTATCTCTTTTATTTTTGGAATTATCAGTGTGTGAAGTAGAATAGTTTTTTGCATGCCTTGTTTGATTTTTGCAAATTAAGAGAACAATTTCAATTGAAGGTGGGAACATGATTTGCTTCAATAATTGTAGACATGAACATTCATGATGTGCTTGAGTGAAAGACTGTATCTTGTGCCTAGTAGAGCACTTTCTTGTTTTGCTGCCCAATGAATGAGATTCTTGTAATTTACATAGTTTTAGTTAATGCTAGGAGAGTAGATTATATAGTCATTCATGTTCTAGTCTCTGCATATGCAATGTTGGCATCTCTAAGCTTACGTCCCCGGATTGATGATTCAATGATAAACAATTAAGTTTATTAATTTGCTTGACATACATGTGGCTTTGGATCACTGGTTGCTACCCAATATTGTGTCCTTTCACCCATGTGGTATGGTTGTGTGACTTCCCTCAAGGATGACTAGGAGAAATTATATTGTTGAGGTTGGGGGAGGGGAAAATCACATCACAAACTTTATGGATTAGGTGAGGATGGTAGATGCGTGTAGTAGGAGGGGTATCAAGTTTATCATGGATTATTTTTCTTTTGGGATGAAAGACATAATGGATGTGGGAATTTTTAAAGGTTATGCCTAAGTCAATTTTATTTTGAATTTTGACATGACCCTTGCAAGGCAATAAACATATATGCATCAGTTAATAATGATAATAGTGAATCTACACTTGATAGATACAAGGTGATCATATAGTGGTGTTTCTATGACATGATGCTTTTAGTAGATCTCAGATTAGGTGCAAAGACTATCTATGTACATTTTTGTTAGTGTCAGATTTATCATAGTGGTGGATTAAGATTGTGACTGAGTGTTTTTAGTGGGACCACCTATACATTTGGATTCATTTCAGATTTTCACACAACTTATCCTCTACATGATAGGATGTCATGCTTGGTTGGTGAGATTTCTTGGCCACATAGGTAGGTGATTGACAACATAACACATGGTTGGTGCTAGGTTTGCAACCCTTGTCATCCCTCCAAGTATACATAAGAGAAGTATTGTGCATAGATCTTTGTTCCTTGGATTGCATGCATACCTTGGACTTGGTCATATTATGGAATACGATCATTGTTAGATGACTTAGGATAATGTATTAGATATGTTCATGCATTTCATATACTTTGAAGAGGACACATGAGGATGTTGAATATTCCCCTTGTTCCATTTAGTGGAACATGGTGAGTGCCCATCCACCATGTGTCCCCTTTAGTTGGACATGATCCATTTGATTCATTTTAGAGATTTTGGGGATATATATATACATATGTTTAGATTATATTAGGTTGGTTGATTCATTCTTCTTCATCTCTCACTTGTATTTTCTCCGAGTTCTAGTGAATGAACACCACTTGGGGATTTGACAGGACTTGGCACCTTCACTCATCTTGGGCAGGGGAAGCTTAGATGTAGCATTTTTAGATGCTTTCATGAATAAATATTGGATAAGTATTCTATCTGTTCATGTTTTATTCCTTGATGAATGCTTGTTTTTACTGTGTTAATGGAGAATTATGCGTATTTTTCCCATGGAGTGTAATATTGTCAACAAGGGAACCCTTAGAGAAAGGAGGAGTAGATATTAAAGATCCCTTATTCTTGAACTTAGTGCTTGAGGTAAAACATTGCGGTGATTGGTGTTTGACAATAAATAATGGTAGAAGACTGTAATTCATTAAAACTACTTACAGTCCAATAGATTAAATAGCTTGGATCTTCCACTCTTGGATGTGAGGGGATCCTCCATTTGGCGGTTATGCAAGGCACACATCATTCAAAATAATTTTCCCTTGGTTATTGGAAATGGAAAAAAAAATGAAATTTGGGAGGATCAAATTCCAAGGAGGCCACCTCTATACCAATACCTTGAGTTATCTAGAATAAAATAGTGGATGTAGGTACAATGAATTCAATCTTTCTTTGAGATTTCACTATAGGAATTATCTAAATTAGGAAATTGGAAAGGCTAGAAGCACTTGAATTCACCAAATCCATTAAAGGCCCAATTGAATACTCTCCTTATACATTTGAGAGGAGTTTCCCCTTTGAGCACGTATATTCAAGATAGCAGGGGTTGGGGACCTCAAGGGGGGTCTTATTCGACAAACCAAGATTAGTATTTAAATATTTATAAGCAATATCAACCTCCAAGATCGGTGATATTGAAGCAAGTATGGGGTGGGGACTATTATCCAATATTGGAAGTTTTTTTTTGGACATTGGTGCATGGGAAATTCTTGAGTATATACAACTTGAAGAGACAATGAGTCTAGGGTCCATTGCAGTGCCCACTATGATGTATGGTAGAATAAACACCCAAGCACATATTTCTAGAATGTGAATTCACAAAGAAATTATGGTTCATAGCTCTTATAGAATTGGGGGGAAACATTATCATCCACCATGACTACAAGAGATATTTCAAATATGGCCTAAGAAGTTTCAAGGCACATTAACAAATAAACCTCTATTGGAAAGAGTATGGTTTGCAATGCAAAAATTTCTATGTTGGAAGGTATGGATGACTAGAAATAAAGTAATATTTAAGCAAGTAGTTATTCCCTCAAGAACAATAGTTGTGCAATCTCGTGGACTTCCTAATGAGACAATTCTCAAAAAGGGAGTGAAAGGAAGTAATATATTTGCACTTAAATACAAAGAGTGATTAAGGTTAAAAAATATGGTGATGGGTGGACTAATGTCGCCCAAATTTTGAACAGGTAGACCTCATAATTTTTCCTCTTGGAAACTTATCCTGAAGAGAGAGAATTTCAATGGTATATATCATAGCATAAGCAACATATTTTGTTCTTTAATGGCACCTTGAAATACAATCCAAGGGTGACAGGTGTAAGGGGGTTGTTCTTGATCCTTAAGGAAATCAATAATTAAGTTTTGCATGGGAAATAGGTAATTCCACCAATAATCAAGTAGAGGCACTCACATTTTTATAGGGGCTAACTCTTCTCAAGAATAGAAGGATCAAACATGTCATTATTGTGGGTGATTCTACTATCATAATCCACCATATACGATGTCAATCATCACCTCAATACATCCATCAAGGTAGGCTCATTCATAGAGTTCAAGGTCTAGTGAAAAGTTATGAATCCATTGAGTTTTTTCATGTTTTGAGGTCCTATAATGTATTAGAATTTTTAAACGAAAATGAAGCAGTCTCAGTTTGAAGTGGGAATAGTGTGTATAAATGGGGGGGTCCAATTCCATCCCTCCTTCGATGAATCATTTATCATATTTCAAAAGTATGATGGGATCGTGTATAAGAGAAAAGTAGTGGAGTAATATTATGGTGAAGAGATAGGCATTAAATCCCCCATGGGCAGTAATAATTCCTTGTTAACTCAAGTCTATAGTGAATTCTATCAACCCAGTGGTGATGGGATGGAAGTTCGCATGTAGTATTATGTTCTTATGATAGGGAATTTGTTTCTTGTTAGTTACTAAGAGAGGGTTGGCATGATATAGAATATTTCTAATCTACAAGTGTAGATAGGTGCACCCATTTTGTGCCTCTGCATCAGCCATTTCATATCGGGGTCTCATGGGGCCTGAGTGTGGTTGTTTTAAATTTACTTTCATACAAGAATTAGAGGAGTTACCAAAGGTTCAAAGTTGTGTCAAGACAAGGGCTAGTTTCCACTGCAATCCATACTAGTGTGCATCGTGGTAGACTGTCAAACTTCATAGGGGTGTAAGGATATGTGAGTGTCATGTGATGGAATTCCATGGTTATTTGTCTCTCTTTTTGTGTAAATCAGATGGGTGGAAGGAATATTGGGAGTATAGGGCCGTAGTGGAGACACAATCCATCAAAAAATATGTAATTGGTACAAATTTGGAGTTGGAAGACTATAGGAAGAAGGAAAAGGAATTAAAATCTTTCATGGAACATAATAATAATAGGTATGAAGCATGGGAAGAAAATTTTAGAACATTGAAAAATAGGATCATCAAACTAGAGAATGGGTGGCATCCTTTTGTTGGGACTCCCTTGAAAAATGGATGGCAACCCTTGGCTTCCCCCCAACCTCAAATCTATATGTGGGATGATTCAAGTATGAAGTAATGAAGGTGAAATAAGAAGAGAATATGCAATAAGAGCCAAGCTTGGAAGGGGACATGGATATATCAAGGGGACTAGGTTGATATCAAGCAATAAGCCCTCAATGGACAAGATTTTCATTAAAATGGTTCTATGTAATGTTTTGCAAAGTCGTTTTTTATTAGATCGATGCATTAAGAAATATATTAGTTGTATTTATTGATGTAAACTCAGAAAAACAAAGTTAGCATATCTAGTAGGTAGCAATTTTGATTTTTTTTGAGATATTTTGAAATATCCAAGATAGAAATCATATCTTCATTTTGTGTTAACTTGCTAGAGGATTTGGTTGAAACTAGTTTTTAATACATACCATACTCATTTATGTTAATTATTATTATTAATATTACTATTATATTGATAAATTATTTTAAAGCTAGCCTAATTTAATATATTTAATTATTCAATATTTTTAATAATAATAAAGTATTATTAATTAAATCTTGCAATTTTTAATAATTTAAAAATATATATTATGAAATTATTTTAAGCTCTTGTAAAATAAAACAAAAATGTGAAAGCATCTTGAAGAATATCAATAAGAAACAACACAAACTTGTAATAATAATAAGGTAATATTGTAAGATGATTTGAATTGTTAGTACCACATAAACAATGTATTGTTTTGATCACCATCCCCTATCAAGGATTAGTTGCAAGTCCCTAGAAGAATGGTGGTGGAATTATGTGAAGATACGATAACAATTTCACAAATCATAATTTATTTTTTGGAGACACCGCTACGACCCCAATAGATGCCCCATTTTCATCATGTTTGTACTAATGACACACCTCGCATACATGTTGAAGAACTAACAATACACTAAACAAACTCTAAGATGCACCAATCGACACTGTATAAAACAAATATGACACATTAAAAAAAACAATATATATATATATATATATATATATATATATATATATATATATATATATATATATATATGGCATTGTAAACATGATGCAAGTATGATGCAGCAATGATCCCTAGTACATGACATGCAAACATGAAACACGCCAACAAAGAAAACTTAAGAAGGGTTGTGAGGCCTATAAAGACACTATATCCATGTATTATAGTAATGCCCCCCTCCCCATCCCTTTGAAGGATTCCCCCACTACAATGGCCTATATTATGTTTATCCCCTTTATCAATCCTCCCCTCAATCCCTTTACGTCGATAGTGGTGGAGTAGATAAGCCTCTCCTCAACCTCCTTCCCCTCCCTTAATGATCTTTCCTTTAGTATTTTTTTTTAATAGAGATATAAACCTCACTCTAGAATATGATCCCAAATCTAATAAAAAGCTAATCAGGGAAATTAGGACGCACCTTTGCCAAAGAAAAAAGATAACAAGATAAAAGAAGGAAAATACATTGGTTACCCAAGACACCATCTTGAATTCCTTTGGATGTGGTACCAAACTATTGCAATCCAATAAATGAAGTATATTCCTTGGAGCTATAGTGGGGTAGGTACCAAAAATAGGTAGGGAAGCATTTGAAATTTAATCTACAATGAAAGATCAAGGATAGTTATTCTCCAATAAACAAAATTGGAGAGAAGTGACCTTCAAAATATTTATAATAAATTATGGAGAACTAGTGAGATTCAATTTTTATCAATCCTAAAGGACCATCGGGAGGGATTTGTTGTTATGCATCCAACAAAAAAAATAACATGAAAAGATAGAGAGAAGTGACCACATGCCTTGAGAATGAGAGATAATAATGAATGTGAAGCCTCTTCGAGGGGGGAACCTACTTTTACAATAGCACAAATGTACAGGATGAGATGATTCTAAAACTAGGTCTCCTTAATATACGTAGGAGACAAAGGGTACAATTAAAGGGTCTATTCGAAAACACTAATATAGCAATAGAAATATAATAAATCCATATCTAGGGCTTTACATGGGGATTTTTCTAGGGCTTAACATGCCCCTCCCCTTCAAACAAGTGTTGTCCTTGACACTTGATTACATGTGGATGTTTCAACATGAAGAAATCATCTTCATGTGTCGACTCTTCCACTAGTGAGTTATTCCACTTGATGAGGTATTCAATAATTTCTCGATTTCACAGCTTCTTAATCCTTATTTCAAGGATTGTTTATGGTTCTAGTATAATTTTCCCTTCTTCATTAACATTTGGTAAAATATTTTGAACTGAGATCTTTTTTTCTGATTAACTTCTTGAAGCAACAAACATGGGAGATTAGATGTACATGTGAAGATGGAGGCAACTCCAATTTGTAATCCATACTTTCAATCCTTTGAAACACATTATAGGGACCATAATACTTGGGGTTTTGATTCATTGTCCTTCTTTTGTTTCTTGAGGGACATATGTTTGTATCATTGTAGCCTCAAAAATACCCAATCCCCCACTTCAAATTACCTTTCATTGGGACGTTGATCTGCTTATTATTTCATCCTATTTTATGTTGTAACCAAGTTGTACTTCAATAGTTTGAGAACCTCCTTGTGGTTCTCTATGTGGTCCTCCACTACTTGAACTTTTGATTTCCCTCTCAACGATGATGTGATGGATGGAGGATGTTATCCATAAAGTGCCATATATGTGGAATTTTTTTATTAGGTATGGAAGGATGTGTTGTACCACCATCCTACCAAGGGCAACCACTTAACCCGTTGTGTTTATTTATTATATCAAAAACAATTAATATATCCTTCTAGAAATTTCTTCACAATCTCAGTTTTCCCAACGAATTTAGGATGGTAAGAGGAACTATGAGCCAATTGAGTAAACAACAAGAAAATAATCAAGTCCAACAATTTCTAGTGAAAATTTGATCTCTATCACTTACAATAATCTTGGGAACTCCATGTAGCTTTTGAATTGTTTCCATGAATGTTGTGGCTACTTAACTTGGTTTAAAAGGATGAGAAAGAGAGAAAAAATGGGAATAATTTGTGAGTCGATCAACTACTACCACGATGGAATTATTTCCTTTAGACTTGGGTAGACTTATAATAAAATCCACTGCAACCGCTTATCAACATTGATTTGGTATAGCTAATAGTTGTAGGAGACCCAGAGTCTTGATTGTTTATCCCTTATTCTATTGGTACACCACACATTTAGCCACAAAATTTTGAACATTAGTTTTAATACCTTCCCAGAAAAAATCCTTCTTGATCCTATGGTAATTTTTCAAGAACCTTGAATGTCCTCCTATAGGAGAAGTGTGCAATTATAAAAGGACCTTTTGTTTGAGTTGGGAATTCTTATATAAATATAAGTGATCTTGATACCACAACAAATAATTCTTCCACACTAATTTATCTAATGCACTTGGGTCCTCTTGCAGTTGTTGAATGATCTTTCATACTTTATGATCTTGCTTACATTCTATCCTTGCTTCTTCCACCCAATCAGATTGTGGAATGAAAATATCACATAGTAAACCCTCAATGTCTTCTTCTTTCCTTGTAAGTGCATCTATCGCCATATTTTGTTTTCCTTTTTGGTAGATAATTTCAAATTCATAACCTAGCTTCTTCGTTACCCATTTTTGTTTCTCTTTTGAAGATAATCATTTTTCCAATAAATACTTCAAACTATCATGATTTGTTTTTACCTTGAAGTGTCTTCCTATTAGGTAAGGATTTCATTTCTTAACTACATGTAACATGACCAACATTTCCTTTTCATAAATGGGTTTGAGTAAGTTATTTCCTTTAAGCTAGATACTTTCAAAGGAAATGGGCCTTCCTTATTTCATTAAAACTACACAAATGCCATGTCTAAAGGCATTACACTCCACAATAAAGGTTTTTGTGAAGTCGGGCGTGGCCAAGACAAGAGTTGTACACATAGCCTCCTTAAATTTTTCAAAAGCTTTGGTTGCTTTTTGAGTCCAAGAAAATGAATTATTTTTTAATAAAGATGTTGGAGGTGTTGTCATTTGACCATAATTCTTGACAAACTTGCGGACATAGTAGCCAGTCAATCATAAGAATCCTCTAACATTCTTCAAGGTTTTGGGAATTGACCAGTCCATCATAGATTTAATTTTGTTAGGATCCACTTTGACACGTTCATGAGATAAAATATGACCCAAATATTCCACTTCTTGAACCTCAAATGCACACTTGGAAGGCTTTGAATATAGTTGTTTCTCTTCCAATATTTTTAAGACCATGTCTACATGTTGTACATGCTCTTCCCAAGATTTGTTATACATTAGTATATCATCAAAATATACTAACATAAATTTTATGAAGAAGGGTTTGAAGATTTGAAATGTTGAAGGTGCATTAATAAGGCCAAATGACATTACCAAAAACTCATAATGGACTTCATGTGTTCTAAAGGCCATTTTGTGGATGTCTTCTTGCTTCATTCTAATTTGATGATATCTAGAACGAAGATCCAAGCTAGTAAAGAAAATTACTCCTTGCAATTCATCTAATAATTCATTAATGACACAAATGGGGAACTTATCTTTAATGGTCATTTTGTTGAGTTGTCTATAATATGAACACATACACCATGAACCTTCCTTTTTTTTAACCATAACTACTAGTGAAGAGAAAGCACTTTGGCTAGGTTGAATGATGTCAACCTCTAACATATCTTGAAAAATATGCCCAATATCACTCTCTTATGCATATGGGTACTTGTAAGGCCTAATGTTAGGTGGTTTCCTGGTTTCAAATGAATAGAATGGTCACGATCTCGAGTAGTTCGAAGACATTTAAGCATCTCTCCAAATACCTTGGAATGATTGTCAATAGTTTTTTGGAGATCCATTGGAGTAGAGGGTATAGATGTTTGAACTTATAGTGAGCATAATTGTGCAACTACACCATGGTGTGCCTTTTTGAGTAATTGTGTCATTTTTTTGGAGCTTATCACTTTAAAGGGTTTCCCTTGGATACCTCTAAGTTAAATTTCCTTTCCTTCTGAGGAAAATATCATGAAAAGTTCCTAAAAATTAAGTGCCATTATTACCAATTATTGTAACCATTGGACCCCTAATATAACATTAGCACCACCTATTTGGATTGAAAACATGTGAATATCTAATAAATAATCTCCCATATTGAGCTTAATACTATGGCACTTCCTTGAACAATTTATGGTACCTCCATCTACAATCATTACTTGGAACTCTAGTGTATGAAATACAAAGCAATTGAGAATTTTTGCTAATTTTCAATTTATGAAGTTGGTATATCATTCTATCATGGGGGTTTGTGGAGTATTGATGTCATCCAATGCATAACAAGATATGGTTGGAGTAATCTCCTATATTTTTAGATCTTGATATGGTTCCAATTCTTGATCTTCTTCCTCTTCACAATCTATGTATAATAGTTTCTTCTCATTGCATTTATGCCCCTTATTATACGTGTTGTCACAATTGAAACATTGTCCCTTTTATCTTCTTTCATCCATTTGTTGAGGTGTCAACTTTGTAGGTTGAGTGAGGTTAGGAGAGGGGGTATGTTTCTCTCTTTAGTTTTTAAATACCATTCTCCTAGTAGCCATATTTTTACTTTAAACTTTCCTTGGCATACTAAAACCATGTTTTAAGGATTTAGGTTCAAAGAGATGCACCTCATGTTGAATTCTCTCCTTTAAAGTGCCCATAAAGATATCTAAAAAATTATCCTTTGGAATTTTCTTTACCCCAAGACCTAGGTTTTTGAATTGTTGAATGTGCTCTATAATTGGAACTCTTTGTTGAAGATTTATCAATTAATTAAAGAATGTATTGCTCTTAATATACCCATAATCTGTTATAAAAATGGACCAAGAGATAATAGAATCCTTTTTTCTTTCACAAATCCATTGATACTAAATAAATTGATTATTTAATACATACAAGGATGCAATAGTTACCTTTTTGTAAAATTGGCACTTGGTGTAGATCAAAGAATTCTTCCATTTAGAATATCCATGTTATAAGATCTTTACCATCGAACTTCCTCATATCGATCTTGGGAATTAAGTAGTTCCTTGGTGCCAAGTTGAATCCCCGATGATGAGGATCTTGGAGTGATGAATAATCATGATTTTGCGACTCAATATTTATGGCTTCCACATTTTCATGAGTTCCTTGTGTCTTGATATCTCCTTTAGGGAACCTTTGATCTAGGGTATGTGTGATCATGGATAGCATGGAATTTTGTAATTGTTCCATATTTTTCTTCATCTTACCTTCCATCTATTGTAATTGTCTTTGGGTGTTTATCAAATCATCCTTTTTTATTGACTTATCCCTCAATTCATTAACTTGGTTCTCTAATTTGGATAGTTGGTTATGTATCTGTTCACTTTCTTCCCGAGTCATGGTTGATCTCTCTGAAGGTCTAATTAGTGAATTAATTTTTGGAGCACCCTTTGCCATGTGAGAAAAAAATAATAATACTCATATTTTTTTCTCTTTATCGCAAATTTTGAGTCACCAAAAATATATCTTCCAATAAAAAGTTAAGACAATTGTAAGTTATGTACCTTTAAAACCCTAATTTTTTAGACGATCTTACAGGGTGATCTTTGTCCCGATGTATTTATGAAATTTAATCCCTTATGTGTTTGAAATTTATTAGTGTAGTACTTTGATATGTCTTCTCTTGAATTCCATAATTCTACCCAAAATTTGATGTGTCAAATGGAAGTTAAGGTAACCTTCCCAAAATTTGTTGATTCTTATCCCTTTCTATATAGAGAACTTGTATGGAATGCCATGTGTCCAATACTTCAGATCTAATTTTGAAATTTTCACCTAAAATACTATGGTTTGTTTTTTTTTTCCAAAGGAAATAGTGAAACTCAATTTTCAACTTTCCAATCTTTAGATATGATAGTTCTACCAAGAACACTTGTTTGAGACTACTTTTAGGACTAGTAAAAAATCCTTAATTTCCATAGCCTGTATATACAAAATTATCACGTCTGAGAACCCAAAATTTCTACCACATCTACTTAGATATGTCTCCTTAGACTTATTAAAATTTCATAGTCTTAAAATTTGTCAAAAAAACATTATAGCAAAAATTTCAAGATGACTCGTTTAATTCTAATTTTAGGACTAGTAAAAAACACTAACTTCCATAGGCTATATCTCAAAAATTAAAATGATCCAAAACCTAATATTTTTACTAAAATTACTTCTCTACATCTCCTGATTATCCTAAAATTTTCACAGATTGAAACTTCAAAAACAAATTATAGTGAAGATTCCAAGATGGCTTGCTTGAAGAAGCAAAACCCTAAGATTGTATTCTTTGAAACCAAATGTTATGCATCAAACACCAAAAATAGAATTAAACATTAGAGAGATGTAACTCCATGGCTTGAGAATGAGATATAATAATCAATTTGAATCCTATTTGAGGGGGCTACCTCCTTTTACAATAACACAAATGTACAAGATGGGATGATTCTAAAACTAGGTCCCCTTAGTGTGTGTGTGTGTGTGTGTGTGTGTGTGTGTGAAAGAGAGAGGGAGAGGGGACAATTACAATTAAAGGGTCTAGCCAACAACACTAATATAATAATATAAATATAATAACTCCATATCCATGGCTTTACATGGGGCTTTGTATAGGGCTTAATATTTTCATAGTGTATGACTCCAAGGAGATGGAACTTATATTTGCAAAAGGATTGCAACATTATATATTCACCCAATGATTTCATATATCTCTCATTTGGATCAAATTTGAGAATAGTTGACATTTATGCGCCTGAGAATGTCTAGGAAAAGAGGCAATGCTAAGAATCCCTGTGAGCCTATGGAAAAACCATGTTTGAATAAGGAATAATTATGGTAGGAGACATGAATGTTGTCCTTGGTGCAATAGAAAAGTGGGGAGGGGTGTATATCATAGATGCATTTAAGGATATACAAAATGATATAATAATGATTTGGATCCGCTAGAACCATGTCCAAGAAGGGGTAAGTAAACTTGGAATAATGGAAGGTTATACCTTGTTCATATTGCGTTGAAAGGCTAGATTTTTTTTTTCCATAGCTCCTTTCTATGTCAGCACATTCATATCCAATCACATGCATTTCCCTCTATGGATAATTCCACCAAGAGTTTTTCATTGGAGGTTGGGATTGAAATGGTTGATAAGGGGGGCATATAGATTGACTTGAGTATTTCCATTGTTTTTTCATAGAGCAAGTAGGTGGATTAGGCTAGTACCAAGTTTGAGAAGACATTTGTGAATTATAACCACTCCTCTTGACACGTTTGTTCAACACTTTGTTCCTTCATGTTGCCTTGCCTGAGTGTAGTTCATACCTTGCTGGAATGGCCTAGGTGTTCCTCACCTTCTTTGGTTGACAAAGCATACTAAATGCGCTTTATTTTCAGCCCCTTGATATGCATATTTTAGACCTAGCAAAGAAGGGAATTTGTTAGTTGGATGTGGATCTTCACAATTTACACAAACCTCTACAACATTAAGTGAGCATTCATTTCTAGGATGCCTCTTGGTGCATTTGGAAAAAAAAATGGCCAAATCCCTTTTTTCTTCTTCTCGCTTTTTCTTAACATACAATGTGTCCATATGCATGGCTAGTGAGTGCAAAATATCATTTTTCATGTCTTTTAATAATCCCCATATCTCATTTTTAGTAAGGGTTGTAGGATGAAAAGACTGTGTTACCACACCCTTACCATTTCCACCTTTTTTCCTGGTTGATTTGGGGAAGGATTTGAATATCTACTTGATGTTATCATAACCTAATTGGAATAAATATCCATTTGAAATGAGACTCAATGTCTCCATGAGTTCATCTCTTACCCCTCTAAGCAAGACATTTTTAAGTGAATCTTCATCCAAGGTGCAATTGTGATCTCTCTTATAGCTACTCTGAGATATTTCCTCATAGTCTTCTAGGGACTCATTCTCCCATTTGTCAATTCATAATATTTCATCTCTTTTGTCCCTTTCCTTGCAATAATACATATACTTGTTACTAAAATCTTGCTTCATTTAGTCCCAACTAGTGATGTTTCTCCCATCTAGGCTTATGAACCACCACAAGGTTGATTCCTTCATTGTAGAAAAACAAATCTTGAGTTTTTTCTCATTTGAGGTGTAATCATAGGTCAAGCAAACAAATATAAACTCAAACAAGAAGGTGTCAGGGTAATCTATAGTAAGGCCATGGAAGTGAGGAAGGGTAGATGGATTGATGTTTTTCATTTTTTTTCACCATTGGTTTCCTGAAAGGGAAACTCAAAGACTCCTACTTGGTCTCCATCATCATCCATTGTCTGGTGAGATGTGAGATGGGGATCCTTCTTCCTCTAAGATATACTCGAAATTTCTTACTTCCTCCTCTGAGAAATCCATAAAATTTTATGTTCCCTCTTGGAAAGATGACTCACACTAAACTCGATGTTGCCTTGGATTAGTAGGACTTGGTTCAGTGATGGGGGTTTTAGGTAATAATTTTCCTGATCTACCCCTAAGTTGAGGCATGCATCCTAAAAAGTTAAACAAAATGAAATCTACTTAAACTTTGTTTCTCTGGATAAGATGGTGAAATGCATGCATCCAAAAACTATTATTTTTTTCCAATTACAATGATAAAAATGGTGTGCAGTATTTAGCACCTCCCCAACAACGGTGCCAAAAAGTGGTGATGGGACAAAGAATATAAATAATAATGTTGCACTACCCATATCACACGTTTAAATGTTAACATGAGGTTCATACAAACTTGAGAGGTTCTATGTATTGTATGTGATGACCCCACACATGCATATATCTACAGGGAAAGACAATGTTAATCCAAGGACCAATTCAAGTTCTTCAGGAAGGGATTAAAAGTTAACAACTATTCTAAATTACAGATATGGAATCTGAAATTTAACTATAAATAAAGATGTAAATTACCTGAAATAAAGGACTACATAACATAAATTAAAGGACCAAACAACCCAATGACCAATACCTTCCTATCCTGTTAATGGAAAGTTGGGGTACAAGTATGCAAGAAGCAAAATGTAAGGCTACAAACCCAGGTGAGCCGATATGGGTTGTTGAATATAAAAACAAGAAGTAATTTTGATAAGAAAATGAAGTTGTAGTTACCTAAGTTAATCTAAGGGAAAATAAAGCAAACCCTATAGTAAACTATTCTATTGCATAAATCAAAATAAAACATGAGAAATAAAACTAATCCTTGCTGAGGTGATATTGAAGTAGTTCATGGTACAACATATTCTCTTTTATGATGACAAAAGACTACAAAACACTTAAAACAGTTCTATAAGTGATGCTATAGGAGACAAATTATTCCTATATGAACTATAATGCTACTACATGAAATTGTACATAATTTCAAAAATTTCTACTTGAAGTGAAAAATACTATACTAAACACATGATGCAAGTGGAATATACCAAATGAGAATAATAAAGAAGTAAATACAACATGAAATGCTACCACATAACTAATGATGCTGCTACATGACACATATTGCTAGTAACTTAATCATGCATGACCTAGATTATAAACAAAGGAAGCTAAAAGTGTTGAGAGTAAAGTAAAGCAAGGTACAAAAGGCTCCTATAGTAACCTTTGGTGGTGCCTATAAGGAACCTATAAACAACTAATCAAAACAAGCTTTCAAAATTTGGAAAATTTTTCAAAAAACACTCTGCTACAACCTCTTTTATTGGTTGTGGATGTTTTAATAGATGTTCCATATAACTAAAAAAAATGGGTGGGCGGAGGTTGTAGTGGATGTTTTTTGTTGTTGTTGTTGTCAAAACGCACCAGTGCGCCATTAAATAAAACGCCCGGGTGTGTACCCAAACATAAAATGCACTAGAAGGACCTTACGTCAAATGCCCTAGAACGTACATAAAACTAAAAAAACATCGGTGTGCCATTACATAAATTCTCGGTGCAGACATAAAACAAAAATTCACCAGGCACCATTACATAAAATTCCCCGGTGTTCACATAAGACTAAAATGTGCTAGTTCACCATTACATTATTGCCCCCGATACTTACATACGAAACAAACACATTGGGACAATTATAGTTAATATGCCCCGGATTCCCATTTTGTTGTATGTAAATCCGTTGCACTTGCATTTTATGTTTGTTTCGTTGCTTGTATAATTTGTATGTTTCAGTGCGTATACTAAATATAACGCCTCGGTACGTTTGTATACTAAATATAACACCCCGATGCGTCTACAACCTAAGTAGGCCTAATGGTTAATAACATGTGTTTCCTCCTTAAAGGTAACAGGTTCAAATCCAGAGGGGGGTAGGGTATGTATAACTCCGTAGACTTTAGTAGTCAAATCACTGGAGGGGGTCGCTTGTCCCACAAACAAGGAGATCTCATACACCAATTTGGTGTCTGGCTTGGCCATGAACTTACAAG
This sequence comes from Picea glauca, assembly GCA_000966675.3. Lineage (NCBI taxonomy): Eukaryota > Viridiplantae > Streptophyta > Pinopsida > Pinales > Pinaceae > Picea > Picea glauca. The sequence goes on from JZKD02S1616077.1 coordinate 781,448, forward strand.
AAATATACATACATACATATTATTAAACACATTGGTGCATTTAATTTTTTTAAAGCATCGATGTTGTTATTATATTTAAATAACCAATGTGTAATTATCATATGCCCACTGTATAATTTGAAAACGATATATATTATCGCACATTTTATGCACATATGATTCTGTATAATTAATATGTACTGGTGCTTTAATATTCTTAATATGCATCGGTGTTATAACCCCTTAAAAATCATCAATGTTTATATTATTTCAAGCATCATTTTGTGAGTTCATAAGAATGCACCGATACGTATATATTTTAATTGATTGTTTTTTTAACAAAAAAAAAATTATAATCATATTGTTTTTTATATTTTTGTTATTGCATTTTGATATAATGAAAACATCAATGACTTGTCCAAGAGATTACACCTATGTTATTTGCAACAATGTAAATCATTCGCATATTAATTAATAAGTTATTTACAACAATGTAAATCATTCACATATTAATTAATCAACAATGCAACATTTTACAACATTTGACAATGCAATAAAATAACAAACAAATTCTATTATATATGAATAAGAGACCCATGGTCATACAAAATGGGACAATGTAAAGGTCCATGATAATAAAAATGGAACCAATATGTAATTGTTACAGTTATTGGTAACATGTCCTCATGCAATTGGGCAATTGGGACATTATTTCCACTACGTTAAGCAAAAATATCCTTGATTTTTACAAACAGATATTACAAAACTACATACAACTTAAAGTAACATTCAATTATCATTCATCATTTGAACTATTGTCATTGTTCGAGTTGTGTGCATACCTCATTTCTTGATCATTTGTAGGCGATATTGTACTTTGGTTAGCTAAATTGATGTTTTCTTGCTCGACTTCTCATTGACATTCCAACTCCTCTTATTCCATCTACAAACATAGAAATAAAGTGTAATAAGTAAACATACTTTTATAATATAGTAGAATATACATGATTGTGTAAATAAAAAGTGTACCATAGCAGTGATTGATTCATAAACCATACATATCATTTTGAATCCTTGCCTCATGTCGATTATCACGAGATTTAATGTTGGCTCCTCTCCATACTTTGTTTCTTGCATGTTTAATATGCCATGACAAAGCATAGTCAAATTAATTTAAAGGTTTTTTATTATTCCATTCATTATAAAATGAGGGAAGTTAAATAACATAGTGTTGAGACCATTTCTCACTTTTGATTTTCCCTCCCCTTTCTATCTTCCCAACTTCTTTTTTCCATTTCTTTTCCCTCTTTTATACTTACCCAAATTCTCCTTTTCTTTTCTCCCTTCTATTCTCCCTTTCTATTTACTACACTTAGTCGTTTTTTATTCTTGGTGGGTTCGTGGGATAGCGGACTTATGGATCCTCACTTCCATTCATTTTTCCATATCATGAGTCTGACCAGTCGTCGTATATCCTATACTTAACCATTTCTATAGTCGTGGGTTCCTGGGTTCGCGGGATCAAGCTTCCATATCCCATGTTCCGCGATATCCATTTTGCACCCAAAAGATACGCGATCTACATTTTGACCATCGGACCTCCGAGATCCTAAGTGTCACATCTCTCTTATATTAAATCCGACCAACCGCATTACAACACTTAGCCTATTTTCGACCTTTCACAACAGTGGGTTTGTGGGTTCACATAATTTCCCAAAGCCTAATTAGCTCTCATTCGTCCCCGCCATCCTCGTGTTTTTCCTGATACGCATTTAAGAATGGTTTAACGCTACTAACTCATCATGCAGGTTCCATAAAGATCGTCATTAATAAGAGAATGGATCGATGAGATTGTTCCATTAAACTGCATTAAAGCATGATTTGATGAAGACATATTACGATTATCTCTCGCAAGCGCTCATTGCAAATATTGTTTGGATTAAAGGAAAACTCATAAACTTATGGTCGCAATAGCTGAAAAACAGTTATGTGGAGACAATTTGAATATTTTTGGATGAGGAGACCAGAACTTTCAGTGTTCTAGAGAATATTCCTACTATCCATCCCCTTTTGCTCAAAAGGAAGTGGTCTGGACGTCCGAAATTGCTCGTGCAGGGTGTGTCCCTGAGGTTTTCAACTGCAAGGAATTGGTTGCATGGTGTGTTGATAAATATATACCAAGTCAACAGATTATTCAACTCCAATACCATTCTCCCATCTCTCTTTCACCTCAAGTGTTATGTAAGATGTTGAAACTCCCTGAACCAACACTTACTTTCAAAGGAGGGGATTGCAAGTATTTCTTGAAAAATCATGGCAACGGCCTGGACCTCTTGCCTAAATTCTTGGAGAACCCTGTGGCCATCAATGAAAATATTACCAGGTTATAGGTCAACTTGTTCAAAAACCCCTTTTGAGAAATCGCATGGCTATTCACCAGGGTGACGGACCAAGAAATTACTTCCAACATATCCTGTATGATTATTTATATCTTATATTTTACTATCAAAGAGAAAGCCATTTTCAATTGGGGAAAACTGATTTCCATTGAAATCTCTTCCCAATTGTCACAATACAAAAAGCATAAGAAATTATTTATGGCATATTATTTGGTGTTCACGATATCACATTGCTATCAATTTCCTAAATTGTCTATCTGCAAGAAGGTGAATTGTGAACTTCACGTAGTTACCTTCTGATATCAAGCGTTATGGAGATACAAATTTTCTTTGCATTTCTATGAATTTTTCAATGATTTTGTCTCGGTTTTTAAAATATTGTTGTTTGGAAATGACACCCCTAGAATATCGGACTAGACAATTTTATTCCTGGATAAAAGGGGGACGTTGGAGCAAATGGAAATTCATAATGTTATCAGGATTTTTGGTTCTAAGGAAAATCCAACTTTCCTTCCATGCCATGTGTATGATAAAATGTTTATTACATAAGTTGCAAGGAAATATAATTTCTGGCTACACTTTTTTCATGAGAAACAAAAAAAGAAATTCATACCCTTTTCTTGGAAACTCGGGGATTTTATACTTGGGAATATGAACAAAATAGACAAATTTTCCAACCACTTCCACAATCTGAATCTCAAATATGTTGAAAAGATAAAAGGGTTTGACCCTAGTGGAATTTTTGTGGAACATATGCTAGCAATGGTATTTAGAAATTCATTTGTCCATATTGTGCTAAGTGAAGAAGAAGATGATAACTTGAGTGCTCCTACTCACAATGTTGGTGACTTGGAAATGGTACTCAGTACCAATGAATTTTACAAGCATAAAGGTAAGGGTCCCAGCGAGAAGAGTGCCCAATCCCCAACTGTTACTCCTAATATTACAACATCTCAGAGCAATGCTCCAACGACCCACCCATCTAGAAAAGTGACCAATAACAGTTCAGGCGACGGAGGAGACAAGAATCCCTCGCCGGGAAAAATGAAATCTCACATAAGGTTCCTTTAAAAAAAAAAAGGAAAAATGTAGTGCAAGAGGAAGAAAACTAGCACATAGAGACTGATATCAATAGCTTATCCCTTGAAGATATGGAACTCAAAGTGGACATTGAGAAAATGTTTCCCCCACTGGACCAACTAGGGAACACGACCCACCAAAATCCATCCTTAGAAATCATTGAGAATGATACCTTTGATGAAGAAGAGTCTTTTGTTTTTCAGAGCATTGTCTTTGACAGGGAGTCCAAAAAATTGATTATTGATAAAAGTGATGTAAATAATAAGAAAAGAAAATCTTGTTCATATTTTGACCTAAGAGATATGCGGCCTTCCCAGATTTCTAGAATTCATAGAGCAACCGACGATTCATTGGATGACTCCATTGGTGGTCTCGAAGTGGAAAATACAAAGTTAAGGGAAAGGATCAAGGAACTGGAAGAGAACTTAATGCATCTTCCACTCCTTGCCACCCCTTTGGAAATTGTTGGACCCACCACACCCGCTGCTAAAATAAAGGGATCCTCAAGCTTACTTACATCATCCAGGAGCTATGTGGAGAATAATATCAAGAAAAGAATGACATTGATCGTAGACGCTTTGGAAATTTTAAAAAACATGGTTTCTTTTGTCTCGAGGGCACATGCCTTCCATGAGTATTTACAAGTCGACCTAAAGAATGAAGAAGGTTTTTACCTTGATGTTGTGGTACCCTTGGTATTAAAGTTTCCAATATAACATAGCTAAGGAAAAGAGAGGAGGATCTTCCCTCTCCAAGTCGGATCAAACAGTTGACGTGTGATGGAAAGAAAAGATAAAAGACTTGAACAACATTGTTCAAGCTTGCAAAAAATCCATATCAAGGAGGGAAGAACTATTCAAAAGGCTCACAGAGGTGGACCTGGCCAGAAGCACTAACAAAGTTCAAGATCCCAAATTGATCCTCAAATCATTGTTCTTAACAAAACAACAGTTTGACGAGCAAGTTGATATTTTTAAAGGATTGTCAATTAAAAAGTTTTATGGCATAGTTGAATATGATGAGGACACCATAGAAAACTAGCTAGTGGATTACTCCGTAAAAAATCAGGACATTGAAGAAGCATTACATGGCATTTCCCTTGATCTGAGAGACCTGGAGGGAGAGTTGTTCAACATCAAAATCTAAAATCAACGTGGCACCAATGGAAATTTATATTGAAGAATGGTTTAAGAAAGCTATCAACAAGTTAACCACCAAGGGGCAAGAAACAGTTGAGACGGTTCTTGTAACTGTTAATGAAGAAAATAAAAGGAAACCAGCAAGAAAACGAAGACATGAGAAACCATCATAGTAATTTCATGTTGATCACGTGTTTCTTTTCTTTATCAAGTCCTTCATCCATTTATTCCATCTCTTTCACTAGAAAGGTTTAACCGAACAATGATAACTCCTCTTTTCTTCTTACCAGGTCTTGTTGTTCTTTTACCGCCCATCATATTCCTTATACAAGATAAATTATTGTGTATATTTTCTTATGGTCCGCGAGAGTCCTAATCCCAGTCTTTAAGAGAAACACATTTTAAATTTCAAATAATATGTAACATACTATATATTTTTTAGAAATTTCAAAGAATATGTAGCATACTATACATTTTTTAGAAATTTCAAGAGAGCTATTTCAGGAACAATCTCGATTGTACTTTGTAACCCAGAGTTCTGAAGATAAAGTATTTGAGGTTGATCTATCATTATCTTTATTTGAGTTGACCATGTTCACTCTATTAAAGTTCTCTTATGCATGCAGACCATCTTCTTTTTATTTTTATGTGATCATAAGTATTTAGTCAAACTATGATGGATGTGAGGAATTTTTTCTTATTTTCTTTAAATGTGTGAATTTGCTCGATTCCTAGTCCTTTCTCAGGAACTTCCTTTTAAAAGAAAACAAAAAACAATTTCCTTTTATGTTATATTTATATTTCTTTGATTACTATGAGGAAATTATGTCAAGTCCCACATTCTAAATATTTATAATTCCCAAGAACATCTAAAGATGAGTACCACCTTTATAAAAATGCAGGGGGGTGTACATCCTCATGAGGTTGTCGTTTAGGTCCTAACAGATTCAAGCGTTAACATTTTTGGCAACCATATTGGGGACTGAACTGAAATTTGGAACTTGGTCTAGCATTTAAAATATGTGTGTGACTTTTCCCCAGGCTGGTCAGCCCTGCTTAGAAATTGGATTGAACAATCAACGAAGCTTCTTACATCAGTTATATAATCTGGTAATAACAACAGTCGAGACCCAAGAAGAGTTAGAAAGGTCCTGATAGATATTAGTCCAAGAAGAAGAAAGAGAAATCCTTCGGAGACAGAGGAGAGACGAGTGACAAGATCGAAGAAACCAATGGCTAGCTAGAGAAACACAAGAACAAGGTCAGGATTGAAGTTGGACGAATACAAGGGACCCATTACCAGAAGTAAAAGCAAGTAATTCTCTATTGTTAGAATCGAAAAGCATATTCCTAGAATCTCTCTGGATATGGCATACAGGAATGAACAACCTCGAGATGAGCATCATGAAGAGAGATAAGGAGGTGAAAGATATGCTGCAAGAAAACAAGAAAATTTAAGGTTCAAAAATAGAAGAAGAATAAGAGATTCTCCTTTGAATGTTCTAGGTGAGCAACATGATCTCCATGTTCTCCCTAAGGGAACCCTAAAGGCATTTTATGGAGACAGAGCGATCGATGCAAAGAGGCATATGCACTTATTTCTTGATGTTTGTAATTTTCATCATGTTGAGTATGACGATTTCATAGCAAGGTTGTTTTTGCAAACTCTATCAGGAAGAGCATATGAATGGTATACAACATTTCCCGATAGATCAATTCGCTTATTTAATGACCTCGAAGCTATGTTCTTAACGATGTTTTCCCCTCCAATTGCTTATCATATCCTTCTCACTGATTTTACCCAGATTGGTTTTTGAAAGAGTGAAAGAATACGAGATTTCAATATCAAGTTCAATAAAACGTTGAGTAAGATTCCAAGAGATAAAAGACCAAATGACTCAGTAATTATCGGTTGTTATAAAAATGCAATGCCCCTGAATGTGAAATATGCTATTAGAACATCCCAAATGGATACCTTGGAGGAGGTAATGACTAAATCCACTGAGATGGAAGAAATTATGATTGAGACGGGTGTCGACCCCGACATTATACTGGGAAAAGTACAAAGGCAGTTGGGAGGATTAAGTATTGATAATCAAGGAGCTTCCAGTTCAAGAAAGAATGAATAATTCAAGCCATGACCGGCCTAGAACCAAACAATGGGAAGAGGATTAATAAAGGGAACCATACCTTATGTAAAGGTTGACCTTGTGGCGAGACAAGAAACCAAGCAAAGAATGGAAATTGCACAAATGAATAGAACTATCAAGAAAATCCAGAATGAGATAACCAGACTAAGAAGGGGAGACAATTATGTGGCAAATCCAAGAATGCCAATCCTAGATAAAATAATTAACCCTCCCCAAGAAAACATAGTGAGGCTTGAAAACACGGATAATCCGCAAATATCGAGGGTTCCCAGGCAACCTACTCCCAACGCAACTATTATGGGTGACGTGTATGATGAGCAAATAATTGAACAAGAGAATTATTACTCACCTAATGAAAGTTATGAGAATGTGTAGAATGATGGATACAATGCATCATGTATATATTTGAAGAAGGAAAAAACGACCCTAACTCGCAAGAAAATGTCACCCAGACAAGAGGATTTGTAAATAAACCCAAGAATAAGAATGACATTGAAAAAGAAAACCAAAAGGATAAAGAAAAAAAAATGAAAAAAGAGAAAATGAGAAAGTGACGGATAGCGTTCGAAGTAAAAGGAAACACCTATCGTCAAACTCCACTCAGATGACATATAATGTCGTGGAGGATTTAAGCAAGTTAAGGATAACCTTGTCGTTCACCGAAGTGGTGAATATTTCCCAACAAAGAGAAAACATATTAAAATTATTGGATGATTTGTCTAAAAGAGCAGAAGCTTTTGTTACCAGTCCAAAACAAAGCCAGAGCCAATCATTTGTCAATATGAGAGGTAAAATTCCTCCCTTTTACATTTCAATTGAAAATCATGATGTTGCACTACATAATTGTTTAGTTGACACTGGTGCGATGAATAATATCATGCCACTAGCAGTCATGGAGGAATTGGGCATGAGTTGCACCAAGTATTTTGAAAATGGTGAAAGTATATATGCAATTGATTCTAGAAAGGTGCCATCTTATGGAGAAATCAAGGACTTATATTCTTGGATCACGACAACCCCCCATATTATTACAGTTTTCAATATCATTGTGGTAGACCTTCCTCTAGCATATGAAGTTGTTGTGGGAAGAGATTGGAAATATATGATCGGGGGATATATAATGAATTATGGAAGTTGCATGATGCTGCCAGGGAAAGAAGGAACAATGATCAAGGTACCTTGTGAACCCAGAAAACCCTTCTCTTTCAAGAATAAGGACAATGAATTAATGGAATATTATATAGATGTTGAGATTGGAAACTATGTTATCCTAGATGCAAAATATAATGAGAGCCTAGAGCAAGTTCAAGACACCGATAATAAAGAATGTATGTTTGAATGCTATTAGAGGATGTCATTCGATAGATCATGTTCAAACTCCGGGAGCAGAGTTGGAATTGTTCTTATAATTCCAAATAAGGTTGTGCATCTGCATGTTGTTAGACTGGAATGTTCATGCACTAATAATGACGCAGAATATGAATCCTTGATCCAGGGGATGATCCTTGCAAAAGAAATGAAAATAGGACATCTAATTGTGACTGGCGACTTCGAGTTGGTGATCAATCAGGTCACCCAGAGGTATAAATAAAAAATGAAATACTTAAGTTGTATTTCAAAAGGGTTAACGAATTGATGGAATCTTTCAGTTCCTTCAACATTTCTTTCATTCCAAGGGACAAGAATCACAAGGCAGATTCATTAGCCTGGGTGGCCTCATTGTAAAACCCAAATGATATCCAAAGAAAAATGTCATTCCAAGTAGAAAGATCATTACGACCTTTTGTCCTCGATAACATTGAGTATTTGCAAGTGTTTGAGAACGATGAACAACTAGAAAAAAAATTGTTGAATGATGATGACGATGAAGATGATCACATGCATGTTGTCCCGAAAGTGTGTGTACAATCTAAACCTCCTTTTATGAAATATGATCATGATAATAATCTCCTTGAATAATTTTCAATCTGAAAGGTTCAAGAGACAAGAAAAATCAATATTGGAACTGACAGTTCCCCAAAATATGTCAACTTGGGAGTTGATTGCACCACTAAGGAAGTTGACCAATATGTTGCATTGTATAAAGAATACATTGTTGTGTTTGCCTGGACCTATGATGATTTGAAATCATATGATAAAACAATATTCTAACACATCATTCCTCTGAGGGATGAAGCAAAGCCTGTAAAGAAAAAAATAAGGATGATGAATCCCAAATTGAAACCTCTGGTAAAGATTGAGTTGGAGAAATTAAAGAAGGCCAGAATAATTTATCCTATCAGGCATTTCAATTGCTTTTCAAATCCTATGATTGTGAGAAAAAAGACCGGAGAAATCCAAATGTGTGTTGATTTCAGAGATCTCAACAAAGAAAGGATAAAGGATAAATTTCCTTTACCTAACATGGAGTTTCTTCTCCAACAAGTCACTGGATCATCCTGCATGTCCATGCTCATTGAGGAAGACAAGGAAAAAACAACACACCTTGGGAGACATATGCATATGCTAGAATGCCCTTTGGTTTGAATAATGCTAGAGCCACATTCCAGAGAGCCATGGATCATGCATTTAGCGGGTTGATAGGAAAATTTATGGCAGACTATCAATATCAATAGGGGTGATCATATTCATCATTTGAGAAAAGTTTTTGAAAGATGTAGGTTGTATGGTGTCTCTCTAAATCCAAAGAAATTCTTATTCATCGTAACTCAAGGCAAACTGTTGGGCCGCATTGTGTGTAAGGAAGGGATTTATATATATCCAGAAAGAGTTAAAGAAATAAATGAGCTCAACACCCCAACATCCAATAAGGGAGTTCAATAATTTTTCAGAAAAATCAATTTTGTGCGAAGGTTTGTCCCTGACTATGCAAGTATTTTGAATCCAATCAATTTGTTATTGAAAAAGGAACAGAGGTTTGAATGGTCAATGGATACTCAATATGATTTCAATAATATCAAAGGAGCAATCACCACAGCTCCAGTCCTCATCAACCCAAATTTTCAAAGGGATTTCATCATCTATTCATTTGCTACAGATATAGTTGTTGCATATGTTCTTACTCAGAATAATACCAAAGGTGAAGAACTTCCAATCAGTTTCATGAGAAAAACCCTACATGACTACGAATTGAGATACTCAGAACTGGAAAAGAAAGCCTTGGATCTTGTAAAATCAGTGGCGCACTTTCGGACGTACATTTTGAACTGCCATGTTATTTCTTATGTTCCCTCGTTGCCAGTGAAGATGCTTCTAAATCAACAATTGAGAGAAGGGAAATGGGATAACTGGTTGGAAAAGATACAAAAGTATGATATTGAAATTAAACCTTTAAAGGTTGTAAAAGGACAAGGTTTATGCAATCTCATAGCGAATAGCGATTTGTGGATGTAATGATTTCGATTTCAGTAGGAGAACCATTGGCTAATTCAGAATGGTACCAAGACATTGTGTTTTATTTGAGATCTGGGCAGTTTCATGTCACCATGAACCCTAAACAACGAAGAACTTTAAAGATGAAGGAAAATCAGTATGTGTTGATTGTTGATATATTGTTCAGAATAAATTATGATGGTATACTATTGATATGCGGTGATGAAAACCAAGCCCAAGAACTAATGAGAGAATTCCATGAAGGAATATGCGGTGGAAACTTTGCACCTACCGCCACCGCCCATAAGATAATAAGAGTTGGGTTCTATTGGCCATCAATTTTCAGAGACTCATATTCCACAATAAGGAAGTGTCTATCATGCCAGTAGTTTCGAGTAAAAATTAAGAGAATCGTGATGCCTTTACAGCCCATAATTGTTGAATAACCATTCTCCCAATGGGGACTTAATTTTGTCGGGACAATTAATATGAATTCTAGTAAGGTATATATGTACATTCTCACTTCTATAGATTATTTCACAAAATGGCTAGAAGTAGAGGTTAAAGAAAGTTGATTCTGAAGAACTAATTAAGTTCCTCAAAGATATTATCCTATCAATATTTGGTGTCCCAGATAAATTTATCATTGGTAATGGTTCGACTTTCATCGGGTCAAAGTTTACAGAGTTTTGCGGAGAATATGGAATTATCATGGTTCAATCGTCAAATTATTATCCGCAAGGTAATGGTCTTGTTGAATCCACAAATAAAACACTTGTTTAGATACTAAAGAAAACTATTGACAACAACCAAAGGAATTTCCATTTGAAGTTGACTGACGCATTGTGGGAAAGCAGAACCACTCCAAAGGCTAGCATCGGGATGTCCCCGTATACATTAGTTTATGGGAAAGAAGTGAAAATTTCAATTAGCCTCGAACTCAATTCCTTGACCTTCGTGGTTAATACAGAAAATAGAGAAGACAGTTCACTTATCCAAAGGAGGATCAACCATTTGTTGAAGTTGGAAGAAGAACGAAGCAAATCCCTGAATCGAACTTCTCGGAGACAACAAAGTATCAAGAGATATTTTGATCAAAGTGATACTATAAAGAATTTTCAAAAGGGAGAATTGGTGTTACTTTGGAGAAAGGCCAAGGAGAAACCAACAATTCATACAAAGTTTGAAGCACTCTGGATTGGACCATACATCATTGAAAAGATCTTGGGTTTAAACTCATATATGCTCCAAGACATGAAGGGTAAAATATTAATGTTGCCTATAAATGGGAAACATCTGAAAGGTTTCTTCTCCTAAGACTTTCTCTTTCTCATTGTACATAATTTTACTTTTCAGTTTGTATATTCTTACTTTGACTCCATATCCCAATGGACGGAAGCACCCGGTCATAAAGATTCTAGGTTCTTGACAACCCGCAGGGGTTTATCATCCCACAGTTGGAGCCAGTTGTTGAGACCATTTCCCGCTTCTGAGTTTCCCTCCCCTTTCTATCTTCCCAACTTCTTTTTTCCATTTATTTTACCTCTTTTATACTTACCCGAATTCCCCTTTTCTTTTCTCCCTTCTATTCTCCCTTTCTAGTTACTACACTTAGTCGTTTTTTCTTCTTGGCGGTTTTGGGAGTTGGCAGACTCATGAATCCTCACTTCCATTCATTTTCCCATATATGAGTCTGACCGATCATCGTATATCCTATACTTAAACATTTTTGTAGTCATAGTTTCGTGGGTTCGTAGGATCAAGCTTCCATATCCCATGTTCTGTGATATCCATTTTGCACCCAAAAGATCTGTGATCTACATTTTGACCATTGGACCCCCAATCTCCTAAGTGTCACATCTTTCGTATATTTATTTGACCAACCGCATTACAACACTTAGCCTATTTTTGACCTTTCACAACCACAAGTTGGCAGGTTCACATAATTTCCCAATGCCTAATTATCTCTCATTCGTCCCCACCATCCTTGTGCTTTTCTCAATACACATTTAAGAATGGTTTAATGCTACTAACTCATCATGCAGGTTCTGTAAAGATCGTCATTAATAAGCAAAGGGCTCGAGGATATTGTTTCATTAAACCGCATTAAAGAATGATTTGATGAAGATTATATTATGGTTATCTCTTGTAAGAACTCATTGAAAATATTATTTGGATTAAAGGAACACTTGTCAAATTATGGCCGCAACAACTCGAGAGTAGTTCTGCGGAGACACTTTGAATATTTTTGGACGAGAGGACCAGAAATTTCAGTGGTCTAGAGCATATTCCTACTATTCATCCCCTTCTTCTCAGAAGGAAGTGATCTAGACGTCCAAAATTGATCGTGCAGGGTGTGTCCCTGAGGTTTTTGATTGCAAGGAATTGGTTGCATGGTGTGTTGATAAATACATACCAAGTCAACATATTATTCAACTCCAAGACCATTCTCCCATATCTCTTTCGACTCAAGTGTTCTGTAATATGTTGAAACTCCCTAAACCAACACTTACTTTCAAAGGAGAGGATTGTAGGGATTTCTTGAAAAAGCATGAAAACGGCCTGGACCTCCTACCCGAATTCTTGGAGAATATAGCGGCCATCCCTAAAGATATTACCAGTTTGTAGGTCAACTTGTTCAAAAACCCCTTTCAGGAAATCATCTGGCTATTCACCAGGGTGACGGGCCAAGAAAGTACTTCCAGCATTTCCCATATGATTCTTTATATCATATATTTTATTGTCAAAGAGAAATCAATTTTCGATTGGGGAAAACCAATTTCCATTGAAATCTCTTCCCAGCTGTCATAGTACAAAAAGGATAAGAAATTATTTATGGCATCCTATTTGGTGTTCGCAATAGCAGATTGTTGTCAATTTCCTAAATTGTCTATCTGCAAGAAGGTGAATTATGAACTTGACCCAGTTACCTTCTTGTATCAAGCATTATGGAGACACAATTTTTTTTTCATTTCTATGAAGTTTTCAATGATTTTGTCTCGGTTTTTAAAAGATTATTGTTTGGAAACGATACCCCCGGAATATTTGATCAGACAATTAAATTCTTGGATAAAAAGGGGACGTTTGAGAAAATGGAAAGTCATAATGTTATCAAAAATTTTGGTTCTAATGAAAATCATGCTTTCCTTCCATGCCATGCACATGATAAAATGTTTATTACAAGTTGAAAGGAAGTATAATTTATGGCTACACTTTTTTCATGAGAAACGAAAAAATCAATTCATACCCTTTCCTTGGAAACTCAGGGATTTTATACTCAGGAATATGAACAAAATAGATGAATTTTCCAACCACTTCCACAATTTGAATCTCAAATATGCTGAAAAGATAAAAGGGTTTGACCCTAGCGGAATTTTTGTGGGACATATGCTAGGAGTGGTATTTATCAACTCATTTGTCCATATTGTGCTAATTGAAGAAGAAGATGATAACTTGGGCGCTCCTACTCACAATGTTGGTGACTTGGAAACGGTACTCAGTACCAATGAATTTTACAAGGATAAAGGTAAGGGTCTCGGTGACAAGAGTGCCCAGTCCCCAACTATTACTCCTAATATTACAACATATCGAAGCAATGCTCCAATGGCACACCCATCATAAAAGTGACGAACAACAGTTCAGGTGGCAGAGGAGACAAGAATCCCCCACCGAGAAAAATTGAAAGCTCGCACAAGCTTCCTCTAAGAAAAAAGAGGAAAAACGCAGTGCAAGAGGAAGAAGACCAACGCATAGAGAGTGATATCAATAGCTTCTCCCTTGAAGATATGGAACTCGAAGCAGACATCGAGAAAATGCTTCCCCCAATGGACTAGTTAGGGAACACGGTCCACCAAAATTCATCCTTAGAAGTCATTGAGAATGAGACCTTCGATGAAGAAGAGTCTTTTTCTTTTCAGAGCGTTGTCTTTGACAGGGAGTCCAAAAAATTGATTATTGAGAAAAGTGATGTAAAAAATAAGAAAGGAAAATATCATTCATAGGTTGACCTAAGAGATATGTGGCCTTCACATATTTCTAGAATTCATAGAGCAACTGATGATGCATTGAACGACTCCATCGGTGGTCTCGAAGTGGAAAATACAAAGTTAAGGGAAAGGATCAAGGAACTGGAAGAGACCTTAATGCCTCTTCCACTCCTTGCCAACCCTTTGGAAATTTTTGGACACACCAAGTCCT
>JZKD02S1616077.1:830883-844251 GCA_000966675.3 Picea glauca
CTATGATTCCACAAGAGATATAGGGTTCCAAGGGTGAATTATTCATGGGTATTAATCCAACCCACATTCCTAAAGTTAATATCTTTGTGCATAACCTTCTATTTGTCGATTGAGTGTATGAGAAGCCAATCATTTAACTCATATAAGAAGGTGGGTGTGAGTGGTCACATCCCATAGTTATTGGAGAGTATGGGCTAAAGTAAAATAAACTTGGGGAAGAGTGTAATTCAAGTCAAGAAAGCAATCATGGAGAGAAAATTTGTATGGCCAAGGGGGCAGTTTTTGGACAGTCACGTTTTTGCATGGAGACAGTTTTTACATGCAGATTTTTGTAGCAAAGGAGGAGCAGAGAGTTGGGAAGAATACCAGCCATGATATACTTGAAGGCGGCCATTGTTTGGTTATGTTTTTCTATGAAGAAAGAGGCTTGTGTACCTATAAAATCAGGTTGTAAGCATGTGGTGTGATTTCTTGTTAAGGAAATATCTTAAGATCCTTGTGAAGGTTATTGTGAGAACTCCTAATGCAACTGAAATTTCTTGGATCCTAGATGAGGAATTCATGGCCAACCAAGTGCACTAGGAAACCTGATAAACAAATGATGCATCATGAGGGAGTGTGAGCAGTGAAGGGGGTACATTCCTTGGGTAGTGCAAGTTGTGGGGAAGAGAGAGAGCTAGAGGATTGGAATTGTTGTGGGAGTAGATCTTGGGTTTTGGGGTTGTGGTGTGTGGAGAGTGGACAACCAGTGGGTCAGATCTCCTTGTGGACTCATAGCCTCAACTTGGGGGTGGTCTGTTGTTGAGAGAAAATGAACAACATTGCCTATGGTTGGGAGGTTCATCCTTCGTTTGAATCCAATTGGTTAAGCATTGACAGACAAGTGTTTATGTTGTGTTCTTATGTTAATTCCATTGTGTAAATGGTTTATATGAAGGATGTGTGTTTTTTGTTTGCTTGAATAGTTGTATTCATGTTTAATATATGTTGTTAGATGCATTTAGAACTATAGTATCATCCCAATGGTCAAATTTGTGTGTGATTTGCGGCTAATAAGCTATAGGAATTTAATTTAGTAGAAAATCTCCAGATTTAATGTGTATTTTGCATGTAATGATGCTCAATTAGAGGCTGGGTACGTTACAGTCGTGATATATAGTGCATCGGTTAACAGTTGGTGTTAAACCACGTAGTGCGTTGGGTATATTAAACATATTGACTCTCCATTTTAGTCTATGCACCAGACGCTTTTAACTTGTGCATTGTCTTCTCATGATGCACCATTAACATGTACATTCTAAAATGCGCACTAGAATGATAATTTTTAAACTATTTTTCCTGGTACAACTTACTTAACTACCCAGATGCGTTTCGTTTAAAGTAACATATCAACGCTCCATTTGAGATTTGTATGCGTTGATACCTGTGTGTTTGTATTATAATGTACTAGTGATGAGGCATCCCATAAAATGAACCGAGATGGTAAATTAGAATGTATTTGTTCATTGTGTTGTAGTACACATTACCGGTGTGTTTTATTTATTTGACGCACTGTGGAGGAAATTTGTGTTTCAAAAAATTGGCAGTGCATTCAATTAATAGAATGCACCAATGAGTTTGTCTCAATCGACTCATTTGTTAGCATCTTAGCGGTGTTTAATATAAGATGCACTACGCTGCAAACTTGTGAAAAATCAGCCTAGTGTTGTGCTCTTTAAATTGTCGGTGTGTTGTTTTGATCCATCTGCACCAACCGGTGAAATTGTTGCATATGAACTTACACAGTGTAATGTGTTAATATAAATGCATCGGTTCTACCATGCTATTAGAGCACTGACGTTTGTTTTAACGGTGTGTTATGTTGTCTACAACATTGGTTAAAAGGAATCCACTGAAACGACACAACAATCCGGTGTGAGGAGTTACTATTAACGCACTGGTACCACCGTGATAGTGGAGCATCGTCATTTTGTTCCTCGATGCATTGTAAATGAGGGGGCATCGAGAATGAGGTGGCCAATGATATGCCCCGCTTTGAAAATTCGGGAAATATATGTCCCGGTGCGTTTCTATATACAGTGTCGGTGCATTGGATTACAATGGTTGCACCACTACGGTAAATTTTGTAAATCGTTATGTTAGCGGTGTCATTAGTTAAGTGAATTGTACCCGTGCATAATGTTAAATGGCATCGGTGCAATTTATTCAGTGCATGTATTTTTTTATAAAGTATGGTAGTGCATTTGAACATTGAAATGTCGGGGTGTTATTTTTCGGGTACGCCTCAGCACAGTTAGTTGAAATTGGTGCACCGCTAGGTTAAATTTTATATATTGTTGAGATAGCGGTGCGGTTAATGAATTATAATGGGAAAATGTGGGTATAACCCCATTTTTTGTTGGTGTCGAGGCGTTCTGAAGGATGCATTGCTTTGTTTTTTTGTAATTTATTGTGGTGTGCTAGATTAAATGGCATCGGTGCAGACATATATGGATGCACTAATGGTGGTGCTCACTGTGTATTTAGCACAGTACGCACTGACGATGGTTCTCACTGTGTATTTAACACAATATGCACCACTTTAGGGCGACTCAAACCGTTCAAGTGCACTACGTGAAAAAAGAAAAAAAAATGAAAAAAATGTGAAATTTCAAGCTAAATTGTAATTTTGATAGGATGAAAATGCAAATAGGAAAGTAATAAACATTTTTCCTGCTCTCTTTTGTCCCAAGGAGGCATGGTTGCACCGTTGAGAGGAAATGAAAATTCGTGGTAATTTCCAAAATTTGGAAATGTGTGGAATCCACCAATGGAGCTATTCTAGTCGGTGTAGAGCACTAGAAACAGGGTGTCTTAGAAATAAATGTGAGCACTTGTGCTTTCTTGAGAGTTTGGAAGCATGGGATGCATTGTAACAATGAAAATCGGTTTGGTGATTTTTAATTTATTTACCCTAACCCGGTGTGCCTTTCAACAGTGAGGTGCATCGAGGTGTACCATTCAATGACATCGGTGCAATTTATTCGATGCATGTAATTTTATTATAAAGTATGGTGGTGCTACTAAAACATGGACGCATCGGTGTTGTTTTGTTCATGAACGTATCGATGCATACCGTTCAATGGCACCGATACGATTTATTCAGTGCATGTAATTTTATTATAAAGTATGGTGGTGCTACTAGAACATGGGTGCATCGGTGTTGTATTGTTCATGAACTGATCGGTGCGTATATTGTTGGGTATGTGTTATATTCTTTGCATATGTGTGTGTGGGCAATTTTTTCTATTTTTAGTGGTTTACTAAATTAATCCTGGATTAAGGGATTAGGGCTTTGTTATCTACGAAATACCTAAAATCATTGTATATATTGTATGGTGAATGGTGAAATTCGATAATGAATATAAGAAAGGTTTTCCCAGTTGAGGGTTTCCAGTATAAATCTTTGTGTACTATGTGAATGAGCCATTGATTAAATTATGTTTTTCTTAAGAATCTATATGCATTGCTTTACTTCACAGGTTTAAAACTTACATATATACCTTAAATGTGCACCAAGAAAAAAACCTCTGCAAAAACCTACGGTTGCTCGCATCTGCTATGAAGAGTGACGGTGTGTTTGAACATTTAAGCCTTGGTGCGGTATGTTTAGGTGTGCACTAGTGCGTATGTACCATAAAGGCGCACTGGAAAAAAAACCTCCACAAAAATCTTTGACCACTCGCCTATGCTAACAACCTCCACTATAAATAGATAAGGGAAGAATTTTTAGGGAGGTTCTGTAAAAACCTCTGCAAGAAGGTATTCTCCTTGTAGTGACATGTCATCTCAAAACAAAAACACAACTTGAAGAAGTTTGAGCTCCCTGAATGCTCAATACAATAGCCTACGAATGGTTGTAAAGATAGACTAACTAACCCAAGGCTATACCCTAGCCTCTTTTTATACTAAGATCTTGTATCAATCCAACCCTTCAATCACTCCTTGATTGAAGGGGTTGCGTTCCAAGGATCCCTAAAATCAAGGCCCCTTGTTCTAAGAACCATATCTCTTGACATATTGCATCTCATGGATCAATAGTTCTAGTGAGTGAGTTGGATATGGTGCATTGATTACTTGTTAGCCCATGGAAGAGGGTGAGGGGACAAAATTCCTCTTTTTCCTCAAGGCATGTTAGAGTAGAAGTCTCTTGGTGATTCAACCTGCTTGGGGTTATTCATGCAAATATTTATATAATAATGAAATCAAGCACAAATAATTAAATACAACACATTTTATCAACCAACTCATGCTATTCATTATTTAATTGCAAAAAACCATATTTTATATTGATCATGGTCAAAAGGTAGGTTTATAGAGAACAAAAGAAGGTCAAAATGTGTCATAGATGGGATTTATGATCTACAATGTGAAGGCCCATCATCACCTCCCAACTTAATGTCTTACACACCCTTGTGCAACAAAATTGATGAAAATTTATTGTCGTATCTTTCTTTCCTAGGATACTATTGTTTTTCCTAGCATTTATACTTGAGGTCCCATGGCATGTAGCTGGTTATGACCCCTTAACAATAACACCCAATAGTATTTTCAACCTCTGCCCAATCCACCCTTTCTTTTTCCCTATCCAAGTCTATTGGTGGTGAAGGTTATAGGAGAAGAGGTGGATTAAACCTCAACCCAATCCATTTTAAGTTTAATTTTCTCAAGGACTCCTTGCAAAGTGAGGCCCTGAGAAAGGTAAGTTGTATATTTCTAGGTGAATGGGGTTCCCTTATTTGAATACCATGTGGCAGGGAATGCCACCTCCTTTGGTAAGCTTGAGTTTCCTCTTCCCCTAAAATCCTTAAGGTATATTCTAAATGAGAAATGGTATTCTCATGGTATTCCTCTAATGTGGGAGCCACATTCACATCTGAGGTTATAGCATCATGGATGCTTATGATCTCTCTTGATTTAGGGGCTTTAGCCTTTACCAAAAGAGGGCTATTTATCTCTTCTACATGTATTTATTCAATTCAATTTCTCTTAACCCCTCATGTTAAATCCAAGATGATAGTTCCTTGAGTTGGACATCCCCTACATATGGGTTTGGGTTCTATTTGTAGGGATGTGGGAGGGAATAGTTGTGTAAATATAATTCACACAACCTATCCCTCACTTCTTCATCACCATCCTGACATACATCCACAAATTCTTTTTGGATCTCTATCTTAAATGCAACTTGTTGCACTAGAATCTGCAATGGAAATTTGTACCATTGCTCTATGAGAAAAAGGTTGTATACTTTGGTTGGTTTCCTATAGCTTAGAATTTCCTATACAAGTTAGGCCATTTTAGTTATGGATACTTTCATTACCTCTACCTTGTCAATTTGAGCAGCCAAATCCTTCTTTGTTCTTGTTGAATCTTCCTTTAAACTCTTGTTTTCCATTTCCAATTGCTTATTACTATCAACCCCTTGCATTTTCATGATTTGGAACTTATGACTATCAACCCCTAGCATTTTCCTTGTATGAGGCTTCTACCTTAATTTTTATTTGAGATTTTTTTTGGAGGTTTATGGTTTTCCTTCTTTTTTCTTCCTCCTAATATCTCTGAATATCTCTCTCTCGGGGATTGTCTCTTGAGAAATCTATTGAGATTCTAGAAAGGCCCATTTGTCCATGTCCAAAAAATCCTCCCATGATACCCTGACACTTTGCCTTTCTAAGGGATCACAAACTATCAACTTGATGAGCCCATGATGTGACATTTCATAGTTGTATGCTCTGAACTTGGTGTCTTTGTCCTTTTTCAATTGTGTGATTGGGTGTTGGTTTCCAAAGGATGGAGGATCTTTGTGATGTTATAAATACTTGGAGTAGTAGTGTGGTTGAACAATGTTGCAAAATTGCTCTGTTGAAGTTGAAAACCAATTTTTTTTGTATTTGGCACATAATTGTTATTGTTGTAAGCTTGGTACTAAAGATATTGTGGTTGAATCATGATTGAATATTCTGGTTGTATCAATCTATAAAGGATATATGGTTATTTGTGTTAGAGGGGTTTCTTAGATGTATTTATTGCACTCTGTGTATTCAAGTTTCTAGGAAATCTTGTAATGTTGTCGAGCATATGAAGCCCTTGGAACTTGGTGTTCTTGGTTGGTTTATCTTTGTAAATGTGTTGAACCTACACATAATAGATATAGTTGGGAATTGACATACATGGTTGCAAAGAAAAGAGAAACATGAGAGAAAGAATACAAGAATTCTCATTAACCAAATGAATGAATAATAATTTACACATTATATACTATGTATAACTCAGCTAATGCGCAATGGAGGAGAAGCCAATGCACCATATTGGTGGTCTAGAGTGATATGGACACACACCAGCAGTTACGGGAGTAAATTGCCACCTATTCTAGTCTCTCAGGTAGTTACGGGATTGAACTACGACCTAGATGAGTTAACTAGTCTATCGGTCTTCAGTTAACTGACTGAAATAGAGTGAAGTGAGGAGGAGATCAGGGAATCATGAGTAATGTTCTAGTCTAGTGATGATCCCAAGGACAATGCGCATTAGTTGGTGATGATCCCAATCTTGCACGGTGATAATCCCAATGTAGCATCTAGACTCCACTCAACTGATCAAACTGAAGAGAATACTCCCCCTAGAGGAATATTCTTCCTAAAATATAAGAGACTGAATAATGACTAATAAACATAGGAAAAACCTTAGGAAAAAAGAAATCCTAGGTGTGTGTGAAGTAACTCCAACACCCCCTCTAAACATCACTATGGTGAAAATAAAGAATGGGTCCCGACAACGAGGCCATGTTAGGTACCCAAATACAAAATATACACTGAAATAAAGAGAGGAAAGAGGGAAAACCTCATGGGAAAACCCCCCCCTCAAGGTAAAATGTATGTAAAACGAAGAACTGATAGTTGTTAGGCAACTGTGTCCTTCACTCCAAGACAACTGCGCAGAGAATGGAACTTCTGCTCAGTGAAGGTCTTGGTGAATATGTTTGTAGTTTGTTCTGCTGAAGGAAAAAATGAAGTTCGATGATCCCCTCATGTACTAAGTACCGTATGTAGTGCATGTGGATCTCGATGTGCTTCGTCTGCTACCTCTGAACTGGATCTCTGCAAAACTTCAAAGTGATCTGGTTGCCACACCATATGACGATCAACCGATGAAATTGAATTCCCAACTCAATGCGAAACTTTTGTAGCCACATAGATTGAATGGTTATGTTAACTACCCCTATGTACTCTGCCTCGGCTGAAGATAGAGAAATAGAAGCCTGCTTCTTGCTTGACCAATAGATAGGCCTGGAACCAAGATTGAGTGTGTAACTAGATGTTAACTTGCAATCAGTGTTATCGCCAACTCAGTCAGAATCAGTGAACTCGATGAGATCCAATGTAGATTTTTTTGCATAATGAATCCCAAAGGTGATGATGCCCTATACGTATCAAAGGATACGCTTTGCATCCTTCCAATGTAGCTCATGTGGCTCCTGCATGAACCTGGAGACTACGCCAACTGCATAGGAGAGGTTTGGTCTAGAGTGTGTGAGATACAACAAGATCCCCACTAGCTATTTGTATAGTGTGTTGTCAACTAGTGGAGTGTCCCTGCCATCCTCAAGTTTGACTCCTGATAGGAAATAATTTGGGGAGACTTGCAGTCTTTCATGTGAAATATATCAAGGAGATCTCATGCATATTTTTCCTGAGACAGTTTGATTCTTGATGCATCCTGAATGATCTTGACTCCGGGGAAGAAGTGTAGCGGACCCATGTCAGTCATCAAGAACATGTCATGCAGAATCCTTTTGATTGCAGCAATCGCTAAAGTTGAGTAACCAGTGATCAACAAATCATCAACATACAAAACTAAGAGTGGAAGTGAATCATTCGTCCTGAGCATGTAAAAATCCGAGTCTGAATTATAACGTACAAATTTCTTTGATAGCATGTAGGAGTCCATCTTGGCATACCATGCCCTCGAAGCCTACTTGAGGCCATAAAGATATTTCTTCAGTCGATAGACCAAAGATGAATCCTGCATAAATCCTTGGGGTTTCTCCATATAGATCTCCTCAAAGAGATCATTGTGAAGAAACACATTCTTCACATCCATCTGATGGACTTCCCATCCCTTGGTTTCCACAATGGAAAGTACCAAATGTATGGAATCCATCTTCGCTACTGGAGCAAAAGTCTCATCATAGTCAATGCCATGCACTTGCTGAAATCCTTTGGCAACTAGCATGGATTATATCTACTAATTTGTATATCCATTGTGCTCTTGGTCCTGTAGAACCATCTGCACCTAACAAGTTTCCTTCCTGAAGGAAGGGGGACCAGATCCCAAGTCTGGTTCTCAAGGAGGGAGTTGTACTCCTCCTGCATGGCGGATTCCCAAAAGGGATTTCCATCAACCTCACCATAAGACTGTGGGTCTGAAGACTGAACCAAGAAAATATGCTTGGGTGGAAATGGTTCAATGGCATTGAGTGCAAGAGGAGACTCCTTGAAATCATATCGATTCCTCCTAGTGTCAACTGGATCACCAACAAGATCCCCTACATCCTGAAGAGTAGTCTTTGCCCACTTGGGCATCTGCTCTGGCTCTGCATCTGCATCTGCATGAACTTACTATGCATCTGACTATACTAACTCTATATTTGGATCATCTGAATCGTATGAATCATAATTCTCATATGAAGAAGATTCGGCATGTGCATCCTCATCATTTCTGACGGGTTGAAGAACAAAGGTGTTTGCATTCGGTTGTTGAGGTACATGTGAGACACTTTCCTCGAATTGGACACTTCGCTCAATGATGAGCCAGTTCGAGGAAATATCAATAAGTATGTATCCCTTCACACCGTCGGGGTATCCAACAAAGATACACTATGTTCTCTGTGGATCAAGTGCCTTCCTCTTTTCAGAGGGAATTTGGGCCCATGCACGTGAACCGAAAATATGAAAGTGTGTCACTTTCGTTTTGAGGCCACTCCAAGCCTCATAGGGGGTCTTATCCTTGACATATCTATGGGGAGATCTGTTTTGGATGTACATTGCACACTTAAGTGCTTCGGCCCATAATCTTTGTGAAAGTGACTTTGCATGTAGCATGCAAGATGCCATCTCTTTTAGAGATCGATTTTTCCACTCAGCAACTATGTTTTGTTGTAGAGTATAGGGAACAGTCTGTTGCAACTGAATCCATGCCTCATGACAAAGAATTTGGATCTCATGGTTGAAATACTCTCCCCCATTATAAGTTTGAAGGATTTTGATTTTCTTTCCTGACTGTTGCTCAACCAGGACTTTGAAATCTTTGAGGTGTTGAAATACCTTTGTTTTTTTCTTGAGAAAGAAAATCCATATGAAGCGTGAGAAATCATCAACAAAAATGAGCACATACCTTTCTTTGTTGATTGATGGATGCGGAAAAGGGCACATGAGGTCACTATGGATCAGATCTAAAGGAGAGGAACGTATATGAGTCTTTCCTTTGTCGAATTTCTCTTGAGGGTGTTTTCCAAGAACACATCCCTCACAAATTCCTTTGGAGAAATGGATGTCTGGTATACCATAAACCAATCCTTGCTTGCTAAGCTATTGCATATATGTGAAATTTAAATGCCTGAACCTTCCATGCCATATCCTACTGCTTTCATCAGCATGGGTAAGAAGTAAAGCAGAATTCGGTTCAATAAATTCAGAAAATTTGTAAAGCCTAGATTGATTATCTACCTCACCGGTAGCAACCCTGGAATTGGATTGCATGTCATAGATATCCACTGCATCATGTTTGAATATGAATTTCTTTCTGGTGCCAGAATTTTTCATCTGATACACGGAGAGAAGATTGACAGAAAGTTTGGGAACGTGCAACACATTCTTGAAGCTTTCATTTGTGAGTTCAATCATTCCTTTGTCGGTGACCTCGACTGGAGATTTGTCCTCCATCACAATAGGAGGACCTTCACATGCATCCAATGAAGAATATACCTCTTTTGTGGCAGCCATGTGGTGTGATGCTCCTGAATCTGTGATCCAAGCATCGGGAGAGGAGGTGATGGAAATCAAGGCATGACTAGAATTACCTTTCTTGGGATTCTGATCTTTTGGCTTCTTCTTATTGGCACCCTTGAGGATGAAATATCCAAGGTTGTTTTTATAAATTATTTGGGTCATTAGATCTATCTGTTTCTGCATACATGCAGATTCTAGATGGAATCCTTTATGGAAGTATGTGCATTTCTCCCCTTTTCTTCCCTTTCCACCTTTGGATTCGGAGGCATCGTTGAAGGGTTTTGAGTACCCTTCCCTCTTCATATTTGCATGAGATTTCCTTTTTTCTTTATCCTTATATTTTTTATATTGATGATCATTTCCATCTTGCACAGTAAGTGCATGCACCTTTGGGCCTTTGATTTTTCCCATGTTTATGAGATTGGTTTGCTCTTGTGTCATAGATTCGATAAATTCCTCAAGAGAAGGCATCTTACAAACGACTCTAGAGGAAAATATGACCAAATGGAATGTGGATACAAACAGTGAGAATTCAGGACCAATATTGGAGAGAATGGTGAGAACCATTTGTTTCTCCTCCTTAGATTTATCAACCCCGCAAGCCTTGAGTTGTGATAGTAAATCCTTATATTTTGTAAATAAATCTTGGAGATTGTCGAAGATTTTTGGATCCAATGTGAGCAATTCCACCTCGAGCATGTGTCCCCTCATCTCATCTTGTTTTCCAAAGATCCCTTCCATGATGTTCAAGGCTTCATTGGGGGTTTTACAGGAAGATATGCGAAAGAGGAGATTAGGAGAAATGAGACTGCAAATTGTTTTGAATGCTTCATCCATTTGATTTAGATACTTGGATTTTTCTATGGATGATGTTGGTTTTGTCTCTGTGCTCATGGTTAACCTATAAAATCCTCTGCTTCGAAGATGCATGATCATATTCTCCTTCCATGCAAAGAATTTGTAAGTTGTAAGAATGAATTCTTTTGGGAATTCCATTTTTCTGTTGGCTTCAATCTTCGGTACCTGAAAGAATAATTTGGTGTGGATTTTCCCTAGTATTTCATCGGATATGATACCATGTAAATGTGTTGAACCTGCACAGAATAGATCTAGCTGGGAATTGACATACATAGTTGCAGACAAAATAGAATAAAAGAGAAATAGGAGAGAAAGAATAGAAGAATTCTCATTAACCAAATGAATGAATAATAATTTACACATGATATACTCTGTATAACTCAACCAATGCACATTGTAGGAGAAGCCAATGCACCATAGTGGTGGTCTAGAGTGGTTTGGACACACACCAGCAGTTACGGGAGTAAATTGCTACCTAGTCTAGTGATCCGGATTATTTTCAGCACGAAATGCGAGCGGAGATATAATAAAGAAATGCACAGAGATATCGCAAATATTAAATAAGATAACATAAATGTATCAGAGATGAAACCATAAACACGGATATACAATAATACACGATTTCTATTAATGAAAGAAATGTACAGAGACTGTAAAAATACAGAGTGAAAGACTCGCTAGAATTGTGGCAGCTTATCTCTGAGAAGAGATGTGACGGCTACTCGCATTCGCAAGAAGATGATTAAAATGAGGCTATGAAGGCCTTTTTACAATAAACAAGAATGCCAAAAGTCCTAGACATCCAAAAACCTAACCCTAGGAGATGAAGCGCCAAAAGTCATGTGGGCCCCGTTTGGGTAAGTTAGTACATCAACTTCCCAGGGTCGTAACTTTTGCATACGATCTTTGTTTTAGGCATATGATAGCTCGTTGGAAAGGTATCGTCAAGGAGATTTATTTTTGGGGCTCAATCATGCCTTCAACTATCATTGAGAACCTTGATCTAGAAAAACCTTCATTTAGGCCCTCAAAATGGCCACGGAAGTTAAAACCTGCTAAAAATAGTAAATTGCCAAAATTGCCAGAAAGTTGTTTTGAGCCAGTCAGGAAAGGTGGGTGGCCACTGATATCCACCTGGATCAATCCTCCCTCCTTAGGAATCAATGGTATCCATTGCATTGAGTTCCCGGGGGAGAGGGAAAAGCATTTTCCGGATCTGCATCTGGGTGAGCTGCTTGTATTGTTGGAGACGTCACGTTGCTTAGTTTGTGGAAGTCTGTCATGAACCTGTTGAAGTTGTGGTTGTTCAACAAGTTGAGCTACATGAGAGGAAGGTGTGCAGAAGGAATCTTTGCGCTTTGTTGCAACCTTGTCGACCTGCTTCTGTTGGATAGAAGGTGTAGGGGGTGAGGCTGAAGTGGTTGCAATGTCCTTCTGTTCCCCTTTTGAACAGATTGTGAAGAAGCTGAATTTTGCAGTATGAAATACTACCTTGTGTCACTTTTTAGGTGGAACAATAGTTGGAACTACCTCTGGTATTTTGTAGAGATGACCCCCCAAAGTAACAATGACACTACGGGGTCGAGACTCATAAACAACATGGCGTCTCCACATATATGGTTGGCCCAAGAGAACATCATAGACATCTAGTGGGGCAACATCACATAATACCTCATCCTTGAAGGGTTGTATGCCATATGACAATCAACATTGTTGGCTAACATGGAGATCTCGTCCTTGGCGAAGCCACCCAATGTTGTATGGTTGCGGGTGTGGTGTTGTCGACAATCCCAACTGTTTGATGACCTCTGCTGAGATGAGGTTCTTCTGGCTTCCTCTATCAACAATAAAATGCAACGGGGTCCCCTTCACTCACATCTGTGAATGAAAAAGGCACTCCCCCTCTTTAGGATCTGTTGGTTCTTCTGGTTGAATTGTTGCAGTCGCAACAATAGCAGTGGGGTCTACGTCGATGATCTATCTTTTACCATTATTTTCATAATCATATTCTGAATCAAGGTTTGGCTCCTTGTCTTTGATCTCGGCCACCAATGAATGTTTTGAGCAACATTCGTCGGTGTTGTGGCAGGGGATTTTGTGGAAATCGCACCATTTTTCGGTTTCCTTCTTTGTCTTCCCATGACCCTTCTTTTCCTGTGTCTTGGACTAGTTTTCGGAAGACTTTTGTTAGGGTTGTCTTTGTCATAATTTGGCTGTTGTGGATTTTCAGACCCGAATTCTTGTTTTTTTTGGTGATTAAATTTCTTCTCGATTTTAACAGCATATCGATAAGCAGCACCAAGTGATGAGATGTCCAAAAAAATCCATTTCAGTCTGGATGTATCTGTGTAGAGCCCCACGGTATTTCAGAACCAAATGTCGCTTGGAGTCTTTGCTACCCAGTTTGGTGCGCAAGGTATGGAAGGTAATGGTGAACTCTGGAACTACTTGGCCCCTCTCTTGC
>JZKD02S1616077.1:855332-881914 GCA_000966675.3 Picea glauca
AGCAATCATTACGATATGTTTTAACGCACCTTGACAAAATTTCCAAGAGTCTTGGTCGACCCTCGCGAGGAGGTGAAGACATCTTCGATCCCAGCAAACTGCAGAACCTTCTTGGGCACTCGAGCGGCCACGATCCCAGCACCTCTGGGGGCGGGCACCATTCTGACCGTTACAGAGCCACATTTCCCAGTGACCTTGACAGGAACGGTATGGGGTTTACCGATCTTGTTACCCCAGTAACCCCTCCTTACGGGAATAACCGAAAGCTTGGCCAAAATAATGGCTCCGCGAATAGCCGTGGCCACCTCCTTGCTGCACTTGACCCCGAGCCCGACGTGACCATTGCCGTCGCCCACAACAACGAAGGCCTTGAATCGAGTCCTCTGCCCGGCCCTCGTCTGTTTTTGCACAGGCATGATCTTCATGACCTCGTCCTTCAACTGGGGACCGAGCATGGCCTCCACGATCTGGTGCTCCTTCACGGCCAACGAGAAGAGATAGATTTGCTCGAGGGAACGGATTTTGCCTTCTTTTACCAGGCGGCCGAGCTTCGTCACGGGCACCCATTTTTCTTCTTCGTCTCTTCGGGGTCCTCGGCGACCGCCGCGACGATCACCGCGGCCTCTGTCACCTCGGCCTCGGCCAAACCCGCGACCGAATCCTCCCCCTCTTTCCGCCATTTGTTCACCCTCCCTGTAAAACCCTCCAAACCCTAAAAAACCTCCACTGAAACGCCTTCTCTTGCGCAATCCTTCTACAGCGATCAGAGAACGAAATAGGTTTTGGAACTACCTGATAAAACCCTTTTCGAACCCTACCTCATCAAAACCCTAAACCTAACTCTGACTCTAGGTTAAAGAAAAATACTTTTCTTGTGCATCTTAGTTCGCCCTCTAAACCTCTAAACCCGTGATACTCGGCACACTCGTACTAAAGCTCATGGAATTTAATTAATAACACTCAAAAAAAAAATACAAAACGCCTTGCTTTAAAATTAAAATAAAAAAAAAAAAAAAAAAAATAGTCCCGTGAGACAGCGCGGTTGGTAATGACAAGTACCTTTCTCCAAGTGTTGGGAAGAGGTCTTGAGGTCAAATCCGGCTAGGTCTCCGGGACGAATTGTAATGGCTACTTGTGATGTAAATGATTTATATCTCTAATATAAATCGAGTTAATTTCTACAACATATAAGATTCAATATATCACGTTCTTTTTGTCAAGTAAGATGTTAGTAGTATGAAATCAATATATCCCTTGGTGATCGAAAATAAAATTTTGGTGACCTTTCATATATGAGGGCACTTCATGAGAAAGGATCGATGATGAGAATGCTTAACTAAATACATTAGTTAATGAACTAACCCAAAAATATCTCAAAGATCAAGTAGAGGCTTCAAAAGAGGTAATAAATGTTTTAAATCGGAGAATTTCCTAAAAAGGATGCAGCTCAAGAAAATCCTTTAGTGCATTAAGTTCATTCAATCTTTTGAATCTCCATCATACGTTGGAGCTTTAAGGAAAGTTTTTTAAGATAACCTCATTATTCTCCTCTCACAAGGGGAAGGAAATCAAATCATGAAACACGAGAAAAAAGAGACATAAATAAATCTTTCTTTGGGATATAAAGCTCTTTGGATTCATTGTTTAAGGGAGGGATTGTAATGCAATCTAGTGAAAAATAATGTATTATTTTTGTATTTAGTTAGGCAATCAGTTTGTAAGAGTTTACCCTTATATGCAAGAATTTAAAAGAAAGTGTAAATGTTAGAGAAAGCATTGGAAATTTGCTTCCCTGCATTTTGATGGGAGGATGAAAGACTTGCAAGTGGTAGTCAACCTCCTCATTTTTTGTATTTCTACATTATCCGGTTCGATTATAGCGTGTTTTAATAAAAAAAAAATTGTTTGTGTTAAAAAAAAAATGTCTATAGAGATAATAATCCTCCTACTAACGTAAAGTCGACTAGTAGAGTTATCAATCAGGTTTAGCTTGGGTGGTTGGGAGGAATGTTGTTATCCTTCCTACTCAGGTTCAATTCCCACAAGTGACATGTTGAGCTCTTAACGAGTATATCAGTGTAATGGTTTCAAGCCTTGTTGTTGACTGACCTTGTGCCCGAGAAGCACTTAGGGATTTTCTCGAGCTTTATAACCTAGAAAAAAAAAATGACTAGTTGAGACATGAGTGTATTTTCTTAGCCTTCCTCTATCCTCCCTTATATGTGCAACAAAAAAAATCAAAATTAACTAGCCATACTCTATAACTTATTTCCCATATATATTATGTGATGTCCTCATGGTGCTTAAAGAAAGCATGTGACCCCTCTGCTAAAGCTTCGGCAATGACTAGCATGGGATGCTGTCTTTTCTTGAAAAATAGGGGACACACTAAAACCACCTTTTGGTCCTAGAATACGACCTAAAATAGCTTTTGATTGGATAATATCTTGTCTTCTTTAGATGTAAGGAAACAAGTTAATAGCCCAAGACCAAGAGGCATTTGGCAAGAGCATAAGTTTGCCCCTTTGTGGACCACGAGTGGCTTATTTTAGGTGGCCAAATTTTGTTTGCATGAGATGATGTTCTTGTAGATCAAGGTCTTGAGATTGTATCAACAAAGGCTACATAAGTAGCCCTTGTCTTTGTAGGTTTTTCCTACTTAATAAGTACACACACTATGCAATATCCTCCTCTATTCCTTTCCCATATGTACTCTAATACCCTCCTCTATTCCTTTCCCATATGTACTCTAATACTCTCCTCTACTCTTTTCCCATATATGTTAAATATTACCCTCCTCTATTCCTTTTATGTATACAAGTGATCGTTTGTCAATCGACCACCAAAGAGCATGATCATTAAATGAAGAATGTAATCATGATCCACATGAGAAGGAGTGACAAGCAAAGTTTGTAAGTGGGGCTTTCTCTAAGCTTTAATGCCAATGGGGTCTCCTTAAACAATGTAACTTGTGATAAGAAATTTTCAAGCCTCATTACCCTTGACTACCTAAATGATCCATTTTTCACATAGAGGAACATAATCGTTAAACGAAGAATGTGATCATTATCCACATGAGAAGGAGTGATAAGAAGAGCTTGTAGGTGGAGATTTATGTAAGATTTAATACCAATGGGGGGATCCTTAAAGAATGCAATTTATGAGAAGAAAATTTCAACCTCTTTGCCCTCAATTACTTGAATGATCCATTTTGCACACAGAGTTTGAACCTAGCTGTGAGTGTGAATGATCCCAAGACCACCCCGTAAGTAGGTAATGAAGGTTTTAGTTCACATCCCGAAAGGCCATTTGACCTGGAGCATAATCTCAAAGGAAATTTTGAGGAGCTTCTCTAGCTTTCAATAAGCACTCTAAGAGGGAACCCAACATGAGGAGTTGTAAATATGTGTAGCCAACTTTGGTGCAAATTTGAAACTTAGCAGTGAAACATGATGACTTTATGATCCACTTAACGGTCTTGCCTTAATTCTCTATATCACCCTATCCTGAAGTTCCTTAGGAGATTAGTAAAAGACAAAAAGATCTAATTGAACTTAAAGATTTGGCCTGATCGAATCCAAGAACAACCTCGCTTTGCCAACCAGTTAGGAAAATCATCATGGCTTTAGCAAAAAAGCAAAGTCCTCTCCTTCTTGATTTTAGATAGAGTGGCCTCACAAAAAATATGAAAACATACTAGGGTATTATCCAGAGAATGCTTATCATACCCTATGGTCATTGGGCATTTTCCTATCACAAAAGTGGTCATTGACCATTTGCCTATCCCAGGGCCATGGTGAGGGTTGTGCTTGATCATTTCTTAAGTTATTTTATTGTGAATAAGATGGCCAAGGGATTTAGCTACTATCATATTCTATTGTGAATAAGATAGCCAAGGGCTTTAGCTATAATCACATGCAATGTGAGGGTAAGTGGAAAACCTTGTTTAATCTATCTAAATAGTCCAAACTCTTCACATTTGGCTCAATTAATGGAGAGACAAACAAAGGCCTCTAAAAACAAAGACTAATAATGTTTCTAAAGTAGCTTAGTTTGGATATGGTTTTCTCCTTTGCCCTTCATTTAGATCATATGTCATGGATGAGTCTTTGTGCCCATGTGTTAGTTTTCGTTGATCTTTTATTTTGTAGGTGGGTTCCATTAAACCATTGGCAAACCTTCTATTTCAAAGGAGGAAGGCTTTACTTATTTGTTCAGATCCTCTAGAGCTATTGGTAAGAAATGTTCAAAAAAGGGCAGATTTGTCAAAAGGGATGATTCTATCCCCAATTTGGACATGGCATTCTCTGCAACCAAAAGGAACTCTATCACTCTATCTAAGAGAGGATTAGTAGGTAAGTGTTGACGTGGGAAAAATGCCCTTTGTCAATAGCAGGGGTTACAGCCGATAAGAATTCCTTGTTAGATCTCTCGCAGTTTGGAATAGAGAACCCATCCGGATTTTGGCTCGGCAAGCCATTTTTGGTTTGAGGTTTACCAGTTGCAGTACAGTCCACCGATGAAGGTTTTCTTAGTTAAAGAATGAAATGCAGCTAATATAAGATGCAAGCGTCCAAACAAAACTAAGGAAACCAGAAAGCAAACATAGAACCAACCATGCTTCTCTAAATGGCCCGAGAAGTAGTTCACATAGAGCAAAGACAAGAATATGAATAAATAACTGCAAACATAGAATAGTCTAGCATTTAAATAATTATTTACAGTCTTATGCCCACGAATTCAGACAAATATTCCTTAAAGAACCGAAATAAGAATGAAACAAACATACATGATAATGGTCTACAATACGAAGTACATTCTTATACAACCCGAGTGCTAAGCAAAATGCAAAGGAATGGTCCACAATATGTCCAACACGAGGATCAAAGTTCTCCAAAAAATAGTTTGGCCAAACAGGCTTCTCCTCATTAAAAGTTTTAGTAATAGTACATGAAAGCTCAAAGAGCCAAAACCCATTTACTTGGATACATTCCCCATATTTATCGATATTCAACTTGACTCTTGGCCTTCCACCTTCCCCCCATGACCTTTCATTTACAAACTTGTTTCCCTATACTCTTTTTAATCACGAGGAAATAAGGACAATAGAGATGTTTATACTTTAATGTATTACATGCAATTTCATTTTGAATTTGTCTTTTAGTGTTGGTGGACCATTGTAGATTTTGGCCATAGCACACCTCACCCACCGTGATGATTGGTTTGGACATTGGAAAACTCTTTCCCCTCCAAGTTTGATATTCGACCATCATGGGATTCAAAATTCTTCTTCAACCATTTGAGTTTGATTCCCTTTCGTTGCGCCCCTACTACTACGACAATTGTTGTTCTTGGTACTGCTCTATCATCCTTGGTGGTGGATCGCATTTGTGAGGATATTGTTGTATACTAGTAGATTGTCTTGATATGTAGCAGTTGTGCCTTCATAGTTTTCTCACCTCACATGTTTCCTATCGGGATTGATCTTCCTTTAGCATTGGTACCTGGCACCATTCAACATGCAATAGATGAGTAACCACAAAATAATATTGAAATAGACTTTCAAAACCACTCATTTGAACCTATAGAACTTAAACATTAGCTAAGTGAGAGTTCATATATGCTTCCCTGAGTTTGGTTCCTCATTCCTTTGCTCTTGGTTGAAATATTGTGTTATCTAGGCTTTTTTGTCGATGTTCTATATCTTAATCCTGAAAATGTGAAACATTGGTGAGGAATCTCTAAAATAATATAATTGTGAAGTTGTAGATATCAGAATGACCTTTCCAATGGTACAAGGAATGTGTGAAACATGCATTGGAGTCAAAAGTTACAACCAAAATATGAAAGGTAGTTTTGTAGGGTCCTACTCCTGTATCGAAAAGTTTAGCACGAAATCTCCTCTATGTCAACAATTTTAGCACGAACTCTCCTCTATGTCGACAAGTTTGGCACAAACTATCCTCCATGTCGACAAGTTTAGTATGAACTCTCCTCTATATTGATAAGTTTAGCACGAACTCTCCTCGGTGTTGGCAATTTTAGCACGAGCTCTCCTCCGTGTCAGCAAGTTTAGCACGAACTCTCCTCTGTGTTGGAAATTTTAGCATGAACTCTCCTCCTTGTTGACAAGTTTAGCATGAACTCTCCTCTACACTAGCAAGTTAAGCATGAACTATCCTCTGTATTGACACGATGAGCACAAACTCTCCTCTGTCCCGACAAGTTAAGCACAAACTCTCCTCTGTATTGGCAAGTTGAGCACGAACTCTCCTCTGTACCGACAAGTTAAGCACAAACTCTCCTCCATGTCGGCAAGTTAAGCATGAACTCTCCTACATGTCGACAAGTTTAGCGTGAACTCTCCTCCATGTCGAAATATAAATTGAAAAATTTCTAAGTGTCATTTTTACCGACAAGAAACAACAAGAGCTTGAGTTCAAAAGTCCATAACTTTCTCATATGATGTTTGATTGAGGCCTCATTTTTTGCAACGTGGAGAGCACGAGAGGATTCTAGTGAGAGACTTTATAACTTCATTCAAGCATTTGAGGAGATTCATGTTAACGAAGGTCATGGTTAACGAGGCTTGCTTGACAAGAAATCCTCGGTGATCGTTCTAACACTTATGGACCTTTGATTTCAATTTTGTTGGTGGCATTGGAATCATAATCTTGTACAACATACATTTAGCATGTTTCAAGAGTGAAAAATCCACTTTCAACAGTACCAAAAATTGTGAGCAAAGACCTTTTTTAATGAAAGTTTGGACCTTGTTCTTGCTATTGCTTTGCTCGAATTATGTTCCACTAGATCATGTGTTATCTATGTTGTAAAGGATATTTATTCATCCATTGGAACTAAGGTCATATGTTAGTGGCTCAGAAATATAATCCAATGAAAACAACCAATTGATGTTTGGAGCACTTAACACTATTTAGGAGCTAGGAGGACCAATTCTTCTCTGAGATGCAATCCAAAGCCAGTGTCAGTCTTATATATGTTGAAATTAACCCACCTGATGATACACGACACTTTCATGATCACGGTTTGTCATAAAACCAAGAAGGCACGAAGCGTGCATGCTTGTATGGTATGTATAATGAAAATTGTTGGTGACACAAATATACTTAATTACGACTACAACACAATGTATATTAAGCAAGGTAGGCTATCGATGATTAGTTATCCAGTCATGCATGGAAAGCTTAATCATTGGAAATGATAGGAAGTTGACTGATAGGCACAACAATAAGGATCTGAGGTAGAGGAGAATAGAAGAGGCCTCAAGATGAAGGCGTCTAGCTAACAGGGTTTGTGTCGGAGAGGGAAAGAAGATCACTATCGATACGCTTAGTGTCAATGAGGGGTCAACATCTTTCTGTTAACATTTGAACGACGGAAGAGGGAAACTTTCCAACAAACATTTTGCATCGAAGATAAAGAAAGGAAGCTTGTTGATATATGATGTATTGATGGAAAAAAGATGAACTTCATCGATACAGCATGTATCGATGAAGATGAGATGAACCTCGTCAATACACTGTGTATCGACAAAGATGGGGGAATATTAATGATATACCATGTATCGACGAATGATGAAAGATCGACCATCAGTGTATCGATGATCAAGGACTGATGGTGCGGGTGTATTGGTGCCCATAAAATGATCAATGTTGATGCACCATAAAGTGGAAAAAGAAAATGTTTAAGTGTTGGCCCTTCTTGCATATCAATGACAGAGAGAGGATGGTCCTCGATGTGTTGGAGAAAAAATCACTAACTCATTGATACTGGTTGTATCGATGAGGAAAAGATTAACATGTTGATATAGCCAGAATAAATTAATTAGAAGTTAGAAAAAAACTAAGTGAAAGTTCAAGACATTATACCGGTGAAGAAAAACCCCAGTCGTCAATATGGACCATATCAGTGGAGGAAGAATGATGTTCACTGTTATAGCCTATATCGGCAAGGGAAAGAAGATGTTCATCGATACGTAGTGTATCGGCCAAGGAAAAAGGAAGCCCACCAATATACAGTGTATCGACGGGCCTAAATCTTCTTTAAAATCATTGAAATGGTAAAGTATGGAGAGTGAGAAGAGAGTAATAATTGGTTTGTTGTTCCAAACCATTTTCTTGAGAGTTGTTGTGGAAAAAGGTTTATATGTGTTCCTTTTTGGAAGCAAATAAGATAGGGACCTGATCTTCAAATCAGATCCATATTTCATGGGCTCTAGAGGACTATTTCTTTCCCACTGGACTCTTGAGTTTAATCCAAACATGGAAATTTTGTCTAGTCTTGTATGGGTCATGCCACTGCACCTCCCCATTATTTTATGGGTGAAGATTCTCTTAAAGATATTGGATACAAGTTGGGCCATTTTTTTACTCATGTTGATCCCAAGGGTAGCATTTTCACATGCACCCAAATTTTAGTGGAAATGGATTTAGAAAAAGGACTGCCAAAGGAGATCCGACTAAATTTGGAGCGATGGAGTCATCTTCAAACCCTTTATTATGAGTAGGTTCCTTTCAAATGCAACTCTTGCCATGAGTTTGGGTGTTTCGCTAAATGTTGTCCAAGAACTCAAGAAACTCAACCATCTTTTGGGAAAATTCCATCTCCACAAAATGACACTTAATAAGACTCATTCAAATAAGTTTCAAGAAAGCATAAGAAACAAAAACATACATGGAATAAGCCAGCCAATAGGCCTCAATCACATCCGTCTAATCTTTCCAATAACATATTTGAAGTTCCAAAAACTCGGGAGGAAAAGATAGAGGGATCGATTGAGAAAGATCCTTAAAAAAACAACTCAGAGCGTAAATTTGGAGCATCACCACAAGAACAAGAAAAATCAGAGGTTTCAACTCCAATATAAGGGATGAGACCTCAAATGGGGTTGGTGCAATTTTACAAGTAAAGGAACCATAACCCAAAGAAGATGAGGTAGAAAAATAACTCGAGAAAAAGGATGAAGCAATCTTTGAATCTCCTTCCTTTGCAAACATATTAAAGAAAGATGTGTACCCTTCCCCTCCTTTAACAAGAGGTAGGAAGTCAAGCCATGATCAAGAGGTAGAATTAAGTTATAAACAAACTCTGGATTCCCTCGGGTTTGGTGAGGGGCGAGTTCCGCATAAAAGATAATTATGTCTTGCTTTTGCACTTTTTTTATGCAAGCAATTTGTAAGAATTTATTCCCATACTCCATAACCAATACGACTAAGTTATAGTAGCTCAAGGATCAAATCTCTCCCTTTCATCCTTTTGATGGGAGAAGGTTTTTTTTTTGTTCCAATTCAGCATCTTTGAAGAACCATTTTTTATGTAAATATGTTGAAAGCTTTGTTGCAGTTTTTATCAATATAAATCCTCTAGTTCCAGTTTAATAATAATAAAAATAACAATAATATTTTTTCTAAACTGATTGCCAAAGACAAGACCAAGAATCATGGTCATTCCACCCTGATGCGTGTTTTTTTAAAGTTTTGCTTAATAAACAAAGCATCGAGGCCTTTACATATAGTCCATTCCATCCCTGCCCACATTTCAATAGCATTACTGAGGATGTTTGTACCTTTGATAAAACCACTATGCTATAGTCGTATGATCACCAAGGAAGTGTCCTTAATTCTCGCAGATAAGGCATAAGCAAGAATTTTGTAAGAAATATTAAGTAAGGCGATGGATCTCCAATTAAAGATATGCTCATGATTAACTACCTTGAGATTAGACTTGATCGAGATTTATTGATGTGTTCCCCAAGAAACTGATTATCTAGGTATTTTTCGTAAACATGGAGTAAATCCAACCCTACAAAATTCAACTCAACCTTATAGAACGTATATGGGAAGCATCAAGTCCAAGTGATTTATCCTCAGTGATCTTTATCAAAGCAACAATCAACTCACCTAATGCCAATGCTTGTTCACATCATTGCTCATGATCATAAGAGAACTTATGGGGGACTACATCAGACACATTTGCATGGCCTCCATACTTGCATATACATGGACCTAAGATTGCAAAACGATATGGTAATTGTGTTTGAATTCTTTCTCAATTTCTCCTCTACTAGCGAGGCATCCTTCAGTAGATGGGATAGTATAAATATTCTTAGAAGCCTCTGTAATAACTAACACTTTAAAAACACTTCAGTAGGCCTATCACACAACCTAATATAATGAATCCGGTATCAAATCTAAGACCCATGAGCTTGCCAAAGCTCATCCACTATTATAAAATGACCAAGCTTAGAAACTCGAGTCTATAGTGCTTCATCATGGTGGAAGGGTTGTAGCCTTTGATTAATTGCTTCTAGCTTGTCTTTAACAACTTTATGACATTTGTGTCCAACAATGACTACCCCCCCCCCCCACCACGTAATCCAACCTTCAAAGCCATGAGATTAGGTTAAAAAGGTTATAGACCATATAAATAACATTCATGCAACTAGGATGTTATAGAGAAGAAACATTCAACATAAACGAGTCCTTTGAATATGCACTTTGATTACACCCAACAGGATGGAAAAATAAATAGGATGATGATTATACAAGGTGGCATCCTTAATCACTTAAACCGGTCAACCGTCGTGATAGGAAAAAATAACATTATGCTTTGAGAGCATTGCTCTACCAAGCCACTTTATAATTCTCACCCAGGATTTATAAAAATGTGAATCACAACTCAGATGAATCATTTTTTTAATACTTGTTAGGGTCATAGTCCTTCCTTGTCGTCATTTGCCTCAATGTACCCTGTTAAAATTTCCACAAATGAGTTGGTGCTTTAGGAAAACTATCAACCAACTAAAACCAAAAGGAAACCCTCTATATAACATCACTAGACACATAAATAGTGGCTTGTCCTGTGATATGGCCATCTAAATTTAGTAAAACCCATACCAACCTTTGTGTTGGTTTAATCCCCGAGGAAATAATTTTCAAAGCAAGAGTTGGTGCAACTAGTGATGTAACACTTCCTCTTCCATCTGCATGTTTTGAAAAAAAAAGTAGGAATGCCTACCAAGCAAAATACATGGTCATCATATAGGTGAAACCCCCCTTGGATCAAGACTCCTTTGATCCAAGACAGAAGGTAACAAATGGTTCCCTACTTTCCCGTTAAATCTATTCTATATGCCCACAAAAAAAATGAGAAGAGAAGATGAGAGAATGGGATAGATAACCTATCTCCTTTCAGTTGGTTGTCCTTGTTGCTCTAGCCCTTGACCTTGGCGCCCAAGCTCTCAATGCAAGAGAAATCATGCAAGAGACAAAACAATACTTCCTTGTTCTACAATATATTGTTAGCCAAAATAGATCTATCTATATAGAACTAAGAAAAAATATACATGCATACAATAATCAACATAAGCATGAGGGGAATAGGCCAAGTTATATGATATGGAAATAAATGAAGCACTTACAACTTTGATGCCGATGTTGATGTTGTGATAGCTCCTCCAAGCTCTCCTTTCCAACCCTTTGAATGTCACAAGACCAAAAGTATGATACTCTACAGTTCTTCCTCCCCTTTCACCCAAGAATGGCCTGTATTATATAGGAGTTGAGGCATAACAATCACAGGACAATTTGAGGAGAGGATAGGATCAAATGCGGAATTGGTTGAACAGACAAGATTGACCTTGACTTGGATAGAGAGTAGCTTGAACCACCCCCTAATCAGCTAAAACCTCCCGGAAACAACCTCTCAAAATAAGTTATGATGGTTGTAACCACTTCATCGCTCCCCTAGAACTGAGCACATGATGATAGTATCACTCCCCTAAAACTAAGCAAGGAGTGATGACAAGGGTTCATTGCTCCTCTACATATGGGCAGGGGGCAATTAAACTAAAAAAAAGGCCAAAAACTCAAACTGAAAGATGGTATTTCGACCTTCGAATGATAGGCTTCCCTTCCAATGTGTCTATGGATTATGACAAAAATTCCCACATGGTGATGAAAGTGCGACAAATAAGTGTGTAACATATGCCCTCTAAAGTGTGAGGTCATAAGAGAAACTGATGGTTGAAACACTTTACAAAAACATATGTGCAAGGGTATTGGAATAGGAGAGCAAGGCGAAAGTTGCAAACAAACATCAACCAATATATATGTATCATCCCTAAGGTAGGCATACCCATACTTGGAATAAACTGACGCAAAGCATGTTCGTCGACCAATACACTGCGGATCCATGAAAGCACTAACTAAGGATATGGCCACCAAAAATACAATGTGAATCCATACCTCCATGATGCGATCAGGTCGTAGCCACAAAAGAATACACATTGGAGCTACGATATGACAAAAACATAGCCATGGACCAATACAAAGTGGATCTATGTGACAACATATATATCAGTGAGATCGCCAACAAGATTGTCATACTGGAATCTTCTAAGTACTCAAATAATCTCCATACCAACCTGGGTGAGGCACGTAACAGAGGTAGGTTTATGAGGTATTCTCAGGGTCTTCGTCCCGATCTTGAAATAGTATGATTCTAGCCACGTGAATAGATGTACTGGTATCGAACATGGTAGAAACCACTTGAATACCGATCATTGATGTGTATCGTTAACAAGTGCAAGAGAAATCACCAATGATGGCAAAGACTCCCAAGGTACCCTAGTACATTCTAGCGAATGTGAATAAATGAAGTGAAGTCGAACATTTGTGGAATCATTCGATCATAGGCCAATGATGTAAACCTACTGTCAAAAATGAGGAGACCTGCCATTAGGGCATGCACGTTCCTAGGTACTAATTGGTTTTTAAGTCTAATTCCCGGATAATGTGTTGAAGTCAACATGAATAGACTTGTCAAAGGAGGGCCATGATGTGTCCCTCATCATCGACACAAAACTAACATAGGAAAGTGATGTAAGATAATAGACCAAATGAGCACAAATTGACACGAGGATGAAGGTTGGTAATACTGCAAGTGGTTGATTTGTGCTTAAACTTCCCTTGAACATTGTGAGGCATGACAAATGACTTGGAAACATTGACTCGATGGGATATAGACCAAAACATAACGTGACAACAACTGGGGCACTCGTTAGGTGGGCCGAAGAAGTATAATGACTCATAGAATTGGTATGACCCACAGACAAGCGAATTACCTAACTGTAATACAAGACACAAACATGTGCCATGTTCAAGGGTGACAACAAACAACTACCATAATGCTTTCCAAAAACCTGACCCACTTCCCTCAAATTCCCCCCCACCATGAATGGCGAGTACCTCTTTGTTTTTTAACGAGCTTGAGGAAGATAAAAAATGATCGATACAACTCATCTTCGATGAGTCCCTCATCACATGTTTAACAAACTTGAAGAAGGAGGGGTTCGATTCCATATGGATCCTTCAATGTATAACTTTACGAGCCCAAAGAAGGTAAACTCAATGGTCTTTTCGCGTTTAGAGAGTCTGAAAAGAACTTAAAGAAGACTCCAAGGGTGTTCTTTTTCGTAAATTTAGTCCCCCGAGCTTGAAAAAATATAAAACAATACAAGGGAGAACTCTTCTAGCTAAGGTTGACCAGAGTATTCCTTTTTTCGTAATTAGTCCATCCAGTCCAAAAATGGTTAAACTTACACCGAATAAACACCCTTTCAAATCCTTTTAACGAGTGTGAAAGGAAACAAGCTCACTCGACAATATTTTCATGTTTAGAGAGTATGGAAAGAACTTAAAGGAGACTCTGAAGAGTTCATTTTTCGTAGTCAGTCTTACAAGGCCGAAAAAGGGATAAAATACCACTCGAAAGACAACTCTTCGTTGTTTAACGAACACGAAGAAAGATGAAGCATGCTCTCATAAACAAAGTCACTAGAAAGGAAAAAGTTTTTCCTCCTAAAGTCCTGCATAAGTAGGCCATGACTCAATGGAACTAACACAAAAAATATCCATAAATCCCATCAAATAGCTTTTAAACTTAACGAAATAACTTGCATGGAGGAAAAGACAATGTGAACATAGTAAAAATAACTAGTTCCTATGGATTTTAAAGTAACTAGTGAAAACACTTAATACATTTTACCTCTTGGTTTTGTCTTGTTGGAAATTCTCTCCTTTTTAGAGAATATCTCGGAGTGTTGATTGTGGGAGATCCATGAGACCATTTTGCAAGCCATCTAAAACAAGTTAGTCCTCTCATCATGCTCTTTCATTTCATGGTGTTTTTGTGTCGTTTTGTGCAAGTTTTGGGTGAATTTGAACTTAATTAGGGCTCTCTTAGCGCCCCCAAATGTTATTGCTCCCCAGTGCATCGTAAGGAGTAACAAAATAGGGATTATCACCCTCTTTCTAAATAGAAGGGGAGGACTATCGCCCTGCAACCCATTATAGTGGGGAAATAGGCGCATTTTCAAAAGCTTTTTGCAAATAGATCAACAATAAAGCACTGGATTGGGCTCAAATTTTGACTAAAGGTTCTTCTTGTGATGTGTACGAAGTTCTTGGGAAAAATGATTAAATGGAAAGATCAAGAAAATGAGGCCAAAGATATGGCCGCTTTGCATGACCTAAACACTATAGTAGCACTAAGGGACTGCAGATTGCTCAAGTACTTCAAGACTCATAGTACGAGGAAACAAATACTTCTTTTGGACCATCTGATAAAGATGTGGGATATACATGACCGACTCTTTCATGTGAGTCCTCATACTCTTGGTATAAATATGAAGTACAACTACTTATTAACGGGGGTCTCCAAGCAGGGGGCACCGATTACCTTGGTTGACCATCAAGGAACTGAATTGTCGACCGAGGAATACATCGCACAATATTGTAGGGAAGGGACCCGAAAATCGGTGGGAAGATTCCAATTGAGGACATTACAACTCACCCATTACGCATGATCTTATTCACTATTACAAATCTAGTGGGTAGCACAGGGCCCCATTTAGCTTCAAAAGCATAGATGGCATATGCCATTGCGTGTCTTGAGCCTAAAGTGTTCAATTGGTGTGGGGGTTTATTGGTGAATCTAAAATATCAAATCACCAAGTGCAAGACAGGGAGGCAGAAGTAGTTTGGATACAAATCCATTCTAGTATCATTGTTCTTGGAGCGGGTGCCTTTGATGTGCCCAAGGATAGAGATGCCCATGCGACCTTTGTCCTAGCCACAGATGGAGCGATGGGCCAAACTTATGTTCCAGTTGGGGGTGGTCCCCAGATTTTTTTGTTTGATGCTGACTTCTTCACATGGTGGCGAGATCAGATCCCTATGATTGAGGACTTCTCGTATGTCGGGATAGATTTTAGAGGTGACATGGATCTAGTGCTTCCCGAGGGAGCACAGTGGGATGTAACATGTATATCCTCAAAGAATGTGACCTTGTAGCATTTCTTGTTTTTTATTTTTGATTTTTTTTGTCATACGAAGGGAATCTAAATGTGTTTTTGTTTTGTTTTGCAAATCGAGGAGCAGCGCGTCCGGAAGGTATGTCACTGTTACATCGATGTGCATAGGCACATCAGATGGAGGAAGTCGACGTTGGATAGATTTGTGACGTGGAGAGGAACCCAAGGGTGCTCACCATGGGTGTCCCTATGATGTAGATGCAAGATTACCATCTCTAGAGGCACACAGTGGGGGTGGTTGAGGGAATTAGTCATTTCTTATGACGAGTGGCCCGAGCGGTCATATGTTATCATGAGCACAATGTGCCACATGACGAGTGGCCCGAGCGGTCATATGT
The DNA here is from genome assembly GCA_000966675.3 of Picea glauca. Lineage (NCBI taxonomy): Eukaryota > Viridiplantae > Streptophyta > Pinopsida > Pinales > Pinaceae > Picea > Picea glauca. The sequence continues at coordinate 871,068 of JZKD02S1616077.1, forward strand.
TATCATGAGCACAATGTGCCACATGACGAGGAGTAAAGTCTCACGTTCTCGCATTGTCCTAGTTTTGCGATATGTATATGATGTATGGGCAATGTAGCCCGATTTTTGCCTCGATGTACTTTTTGGACCTATTATGTAGAAAAACTCTTGTTATATTATATATGTGTGTGTGTGTGTGTGTGTGTGTGTGTGTGTGTGTGTGTGTGGATTTTATTTCATCTTAATCGAATAATGGTTTTCGTTTTGGAACTTATTATATGCTTTGTGATTATGAAATATTTATGTATGCATTGGATGTCAGTCTAACATAAAATTATCAAGTGAATCAGTCACCGTGTTAAACTCCCTTGGTATGTGTCCATATCAAATGTAATCGAATGATCCTTCAAGGAGGCGAATCCTTATGTAGAGACGAAGCAATATAGGATCATGGATGGAATAAATGTGGTTCAGTTGAGAGACCACGATTTGAGAGTCGAGACTAAAAATCATGTGAGATATGCCAAAAAAGGAAGCCTTGGTAAAAATTCTAATTACAACGTGATATTCCACGACATTATTTGTCACAGGGCCAAGGAAAATTCCTCCCGAACTCACTAACTCGTTAGTGGGGGAATGGACCACCCAAGTTGTAGAAGTAAGGTTTTGGGTACGTCGACTAGCACCATCCGCAAATCTAAAGTATACGGAAAAGGACGTTGACATCTGTGTGTTCAAGCACAAAGCGAGATAAGTGGCCCTAGGTAAAACAAAACCTCACACACAAAAGAAAAATCACACCACAACAAAACACACAAAAATTATGGTACAATAATGTACAAACTACGAATGCAGGATGACCCTAAGCATAGTACTTTTTTCAAGTAGAGCACATTTCTGGGCTCTTTTAATGGGGTTCCATCATAATCGACCAACCCATAAGCAACCTTTTGTAGTGCTCGTTTTACAATGTAAGGGTCGTGCCACATGGGTTCTAACTTACCTACCCCCAATTTATCATGGTCTTGGTCATAGACTAGAATTGGGTCACCTTCATTAAAGGCACGAGGTCGGACAAATTCGTTGTATTAATTCTTGATGCACTTTTTACGTGTCTCATTAGCGAGAGAAACATCACAACGGGTCTCATCGAGTTTTGTCAAGTATAAGAATCGTTCTTCCTCGGTAGAGGTATTTGGAAGGAGTTCAATGGCTAGTTTAAGTGATGGAATTTTGCATTCAATAAGTAAGACTGCCCCTAGGCCATAAACCAATGGTAATGGTGTAAACCCGATGGCAGTTTTTACGGAAGTCCTAAAAGCCCAAAGTGTTGAGAAAAGTCTCAAGTGCCAATTTGATTTGTGTATCCCCACCATCCGTTGGATTATGGTTTTCAAGACCTTGTTAATGGCCTTTACTTGTCCATTTTCTTGGGGATAATATGGAGATGAGTTATGATGGAAAAAACCTAATTTGGCGCTTAAATCAACCATCATATGGTTTCGAAAGTGTGAGCCATGATCAATAATGATAGCTTGTGGGACTCTGAATATGGTGATAATGTGGTTGAATATGAATAAGGCAGTAGTTTTGTCATCATTTGTGAATGTAGGCATAGCCTCGACCCATTTGGTGAAGTAGTCAACTGCAACTATAATATAATCATGCCCCCTAACCGACGTAGGCTTATAGTGCATAAAATCAATGCCCCATTTTGTAAAAGGGTCGACGACAACTACTGGATGAAGTGGAGCGGGAGGAGAGCACATTTTAGGACGAAAAACTTGAAAGGGGGGCATTTCTTAACGACTTTCATACACTATTTGAAGAGCGAGGGCCAAAAATACCCAATGCACGGGATTTTCAGGGTTGTAGCCATCCTAGAGAGATGAGCACCACATGCTCCAAAGTGAAGGTCATTAAGAACACGTTCAACTTCTTCATGGGTTAAACATCGTCGTAATATAGAGTCGATACCGCAAGGATATAAAGTGTTGCCAATTATGAGGTAGTGTTTCGCATGTTCACGAATGCAACGATGATTTTTGCGAGATAACTCGGGCTAAAAGCGTTGGGTTTGGAGATATAGAGTTATGTGTCTGTACCATGGGTTGTACGTGCTAATGAGGAAAAATGACTCACCAGGAAGAGAGTCAATGAGATTAGTTTCTTCATCAGTATGGGGAAGGTCGCACATAAGCTTAGCGAAAACCAATGATTTATTTTATTTAGATTTGGAAAATTCCAGATCGAATTTTTGGAGGATAACGATCCATCATGAGTATTTATCCCCTAGTACTTGACGGGTTAATATATGGTACATAGGGTTGGAATTTGCAATGATGGTGGTTTTGCGGAGTAAAATGTAATGTTGAAACGTTTGAATAGCAATGACGACTTCCAAAGCCAACTTCTCAACATGAGAATAATGGATTTTAGGGCCCACGAGGCTCTTACTTAGGTAATAAATCACATGTTCTTGGTCGTCGTCATCCTCTTGAACCAACACCATTTCGATGGTGGAGGTGGATGCGACAAGGTAAAGGATATAATTTTGTGTGTAATTGGGTGGATGGAGTAATGGAGTATGAGTCAATGTGTGTTTGAGAGCATCAAATGATCGTTGGGATTGGTCCCAAATGAAAGGGACATCCTTTTTCAACAAACGCATAAATCCTTTGGTAACCTCTGCGTAATTATGGATGAAGCAGTGTAAGAAGTTCGCTTTCCCTTGCAAACTTTGAAGTTGGTGGAGGGTTGTTGGAGGAGGCAATGATAAGATAGCCTCAACTTTTAAGGGATCAACTCGAATCCCATGTTTGGAGACAATGAAGCCCATGAGTCTTCTGGTTTCAAAAAAAAAAGATGCACTTGTGCGGATTCAAGTGAATGTTATAGTGGCAGCATCAAAGAAAAATGGCTCTAAGATGCTCAATATGGTCCTCTCGAGAAGCTGAACGAGTAGGTAAATCATCAAGGTAAGGATCCACAATATGTTTGATATCATGAAAGGCATACGACATGGCTCTCTGGAAAGTGGCCCCAACATTTTTAAGGCCAAAGGGTATCTTGCAATAAGCAAACGTCCCCCAGAGGCAGATGAAGGTCGTCTTGTGTGGGACGGATGGGAGTGTATCGATCTAATTGTAGCCAAAAAAACTATCCATAAATGAAAAGACGACACTTCCAACACAATTATTGATGATTTGGTCAATAAAGGGAGTAGGATAATTGTCTTTGGGACAAACTTTGTTAAGGTCCCTGTAATCGACACAAACTTTGATAGTCCCTTGTTTTTTCTTAACTGAAACGATGTTGGACACCTAGTCTGTTAATGGTATAGGATAAATAAACCCAACTTTCAAGATTTTTTCGACTTCTGCCTTAATGGTCGCCGTCTTTTGGGGGTGCACCAAACGGAGTTTCTGTCAGACAAGTTTGGCTCCTGGGTAGGTTTTGATCTCATGAACAACAATGGAGAGATCAATACCATGCATTTATTCATATCTCCAAGTGAAAACATTGTGGAATTATTTAAACAAGGTTGTATAATCTTTAATCTCTTCAGGTGAGCAATGTTGGCCAAGTTGAATATGTTCCATGATACTAGGTTTCACCAATATGTCAATAGAAATGGTAGGTGTGATGTTACCTAAATTCCCTTCAGATATAGTGTCATGAGTGAGAATGGGAGATTGAGTGTTTGAGACAATATCAGGTGGAACAATGGATTTAATGTTGTTCTCTATCGTATCCATATGTGGAAGGAAAGATGACCGATGATGATAATCTTCCCATGGTGACTCTTCTAGGCTATGAATCTCCATTATGGACTCATCTGATGGGAAAGTCCGTACGAGATAATCAACATAGAGAAGAAGGGAGTCTAGCTAGGATGGTAGAGAGTATGGATCTGATGCCACGAGATGTTGGTCATCAGAATCTGGAATGTAGGAGGCAGATTGAATCACATGATATGCAGTCTCTGTCGGACTAAGTGGCATGGTGTCATCGAGTGATTCAAGTTCATATGGTCTCGGTATTACCCAAGGATCAAATGATTAAGGGGATTTTTGCACCATAGTTGAAAGCATGTTTATTGTGGAAACCTAATGTGGGGGGTTAGGGGCAGGCAAGGGAAATATTCCCATGAGTGAGGAATCCTTAAGGAGGCCTACCCCCACACTCTCATACTTAAGATTGGAATATCCCAATAAAGGGATATTATTAGCAATATGGTTACGTATATCGAGTGTGCAGTAATCGAGTTGGTCGATGGTCGCAATTTTCCCTTGGTGATGGAATTACAAGAGATGAAAGACCGAAGATGCGACAATGGTCATCGCATAAAACCAACTACGACCAAGCAAAAATTCATAGTCTAGGGGTGCATTGACCACTTCCACCTCAATAGAAACAGTCCCCCCCCCTCCCCCTCAAGGCCACAGCTAAATAGTGCAAGGGTCCATAAGGTTTGAAGCCACATCCATCAAACACCTCAAGGGTAGTGGGTGATTGGTTGAGGTCAGGAGAGTTAATGGCCCTCTAACAGGATAAGGAAATGGCACAAGTTGGGGCTCCTTCATCTAAAATAGTACAATGGATATTCCTCCCACGAACGATGGTGTGAATTTGGAACACAAGGATGTTGGAGAGCCTTGGTTTGAAATATTCTAGGTTAAACATAATAATATTAGACACCTCTGGGTCCATAGCTCCAATAGCTGACAACATGGTTCTACGTTGGCTACGAAATTTCTATAGAACTTCAAGTGTCGACATAATGCAAGGTGCCTATGCCAAATCTTCAACATTGTTGTAGTTTTGGGTAGCAAGAGCACTTGCATTAAATACATTTTTTGAATTGTGCTCTTAGGTGGGCGCAACATTGAGTCGGAAGTAGGATTCTCTATTTGAAGAGGGACAGAAGGTGGAGGGATTGTCAGCAACACCTCTGTTGGCAGTGTTTATTGGAAGGGTGTTGTATGTCTTGGATCTAGTTGTTAGACTAACCATCTCATCGCACATAAGGACACAAACACTTGTGGAAGCATCCCCTTTTGGAGGATGACTCGTATTGCCCCCTTGCGAAGGGGTAGGATTTTAGGAAACCATTTGTTTCTGCTAAGGTGGGAAGGGGTTGGTCAACACTGTAGGTTGGGAGGTTCCCTTTAAAAATTTGGTGATTTCCTCGTGATGGGGACAATATTTTGAGTAATGGTCATCTCCACGAATCAGGTAGGGAAACTTCACCTTCCTTTTTGGCTTGGTTTTAGTAGTTGTTTGGGGTTTTGTACTCTCCTGTTGGGTAAAATATTTTTTGGATTTACCTTTATCTTTCTTCTTGCCTCTAGGTTGTTGAGACAAAGTGGATTGAACTGTATTCACCTCAAAGGATTGTGCAAGAGAGGGAGCAGATTTGGTGTTGGTAACAGTCTGTGATGAGGCTGGGGTGGAGGATGCCTGGGCTTGTTTCCTAGTCGATTGGGTTGCAGACTACGCTTTTACGGAACCTACCATGCCATCGACGGATGGGGAGAATTAGGAATTAGATCATAAAGTGTGTCAGACTAGGAATACACCAAGTCTAAATATTGAGCACGATTGATTTCTTGCTCTTCAGTGACAACATCTCCCACGGTGACATCTCTAGCAATGGGCGTAAGAGTGACTTAGTGAACCAATATGCTAGGAGTTGGTTCAAAATTACAGCTTTAATCAACCGTAGTCACTGCCTCCATTCATGGATGTGATCAGATATATGGGTGGAGGTGGATTGCCTAACCGAGGTTAGAAGCTCGGTATCGGTTTCATACCAGATTAGCAGTTGGAAATGGGTTAGAAATACCATAGAGAGGGAGTTAAAGTTGCCAAAAGAGCATCGTGGCAACTGGATATACCATTTTGTTGTCGAACCCATGAGAGTTCTCTAGAAAAGTCTTAAGCGAATGGAATCATCCATCAAAGAGTTGGAAGAACACCAAAAATGGAAGGTCATTACATGATTGCTGGGATCTTCTCTAGGCTTCCTGTCGAACTTTGGGATATCAGAGGGTAGTTTGGAAGGAATTGATGACAAGAACGGGGCATGTTGTATGGGATCATTGGTCAAACCCGACAAATCATGTAGATCTAATGTAGCCAAAAAGGGAAGTTGTCGGTTGGCTTGTGTATACTAACAATATTGATGCGACATTGGGATACCAATAGGACCATGTATTGGTTGTGATAGCATGGTAAAATATGATGGTCCTCCCATATACTGTGGTTGACGGGGTTAGGGATTAAGAAGCATGGAGTTTGCGGGTTGAGTGGGTAAAGTTGTTTATGGAGGGATTCCCATCATATTAGGTTGACCCCATGGAGTGTTTGCAACTCCTGATATGGTAGTCCAGCATGGGGTTCGCAGGTTGAGTGAGTAAAGCTGCTTGCAGAGGGATGCCTGTCAGGTTAGGTTGACCCCTTGGAGTGTTTCCAACTCTTGGATATGGAAATCCAACATAGAGGCAACATAGTTACCAACTTAATGAGAACTATGACCTCAAAATGAGAACTCCAGCCCTTAAAACCCATATTTTTGCATAAAAAACATGAAAATCAACCCCCAAATCAAAAAGTGGTGCTACCGGTAGCACCATTTTTTGTAACTGGGTCAAAATTACAACTTTTTTCAAGCATGGGTTTAAAGGATCAAATCCCTGCTCAAACAAACTTTAAAATCAACCCCCAAATCAAAAAGTGGTGCTACTGGTAGCACCATTTTTTGTAACCGGGTTAAAATTACAACTTTTTTCAAGCATGAGCTTAAAGGATAAAATGGTTGCTAAAAAAAACTCTAAAATCAAGCCCCAAATCAAAACGTGGTGCTACCGATAGCACCAATTTTTGTAACCGGGTCAAAATTACAAGTTTTTTCGAGCATGGCCTTAAAACATAAAATAGTTGCTTAGAAAAACCTTAAAATCAACACCTAAATAAAAACATGATGCTACCTAAAGCAAAATGTTTTTTCTAAACGTTAAAATTACATCTAATTACGACCTAATTCAAACTGTGGCCTTGAAAACAAATCCCTACACAAATAAGAAACCCAAAATTGGATCCTAAATGGTCACTTGAAAATTTATTTACTAACTTTTTTTTTGTCTTCTTAAATTTACATTAAAAAATAAAAAAAGAGAAAAGAGAAAATCTTCACAAATATATATCTTTTAATGAAGACAAAAACATATTTTAAAAAATATATTCAAAATCCAAATAAAATAAAATAAACAACAAAACTTAACAAAATGGTGAAAACCAAAGAAAAACTAAAAAGAAATGAAAAAAAATTAAAATTTCGCGGGAAAACAATAATTTAAAAAAGCATGGTTTTTTTTTTTGTTAAAAAGAGGAACAAAAAATCCCTTCAAACTTAAAAAAAATGAAAAAAAAAAATTCATTAATTTTTTTTTCTAAAATAACAAATATTTGAGAAAAATAAATCAAAACACCTAAAAAAAAAAAAAAATTCATAAATATCTAAAAAAAATCACACACACACACACACACACACACACACACACACATATAAACATCGCAGGGGGTTGGCGCGATGCCCGCCATCGCGCCAACCCCCCGCGGGCCTGGTGCGATGCTCGACATCGTGCCAACACCCCACGAGCCTGGGCCAGGTCTAGTGGATGCCATTTTAAAACATGTATATATAAACATATATCTTATGTGTTTTATATATACACAAAACATATATCTTTTTTTTTTTCGTTAGTTAGATTTTATAAAAAGCCTTCCAAAAGCAAAAATTACAGTATCAACATGTTGTCCTAGACTGTAAAAACTGAGTTGCCCTGAGGGGAAACCAATTCAGCCAGCTGAACAGGTCAAGAACCAAAGTCTTAAGTTGTCCGTCATAAAACATCGTCTAGCTACAAAAATTACATCGCCCCTAGGGGGAAACCGAATTGACCTTTCGTCTAACACTGACATAAGTTGAAACAAACAAAATATGACTATAGACCATAGGTGGAGAAATAAAGGATAAGCACCCAACTGACCATGCATGGAGACACCTGTGCAATTCAGGTTGTAGGATTGTAGTGTGGCCATGCGTCCAGGGAGGTGGTGTTGGTCGTTGGATCCTCGGTTGGTGTTGCTTCCTCCTCGACCAGTGTCGCTTCCTCCTCTGGAATCCCGTGCACAACTGACACCAGAATCAACGGTTCAAACTCTAATTCATTTGGTTCTCCATCTGTGGGGTGGCATGCTTCCTACAATGTTGAGAGCATTTGTAGAAACTGTGTTGCCTTCCCATCCGGGGTCTCCATCCGGAATCCCAGGTCGTCCAAGTCCTGTCATCATTCGAAGACCATGCCTTGCAGAATTTCAAGGCCTTCTTGTAATTTTGAGCAGGATGCAGAGTCAGTGCAGGAGTGAGGCGACTCTTGTTGTAGTCCATGGCTAGCGCCAAAGAATTCACTCTGGGTTTGGGCACAATGTGGTTGGGCTGGGGGCGAGTCGACTGGCGTGTTCGCAGGAGAATTGGGAGGAACGACTGGAATTGGCTGGGAGGTGGAGGCCAAATCTGTGATTGGCCCTAGGTTGAAACCCAGAGAGTTTCCAAAGAGATCAAACCATTCAAGCCTGCAAGCGAAAGGCGAGGAGAGGGGGGGTAGGTTGTTGAGGCTATGACCAGACTGCGTCGAAGAGGATGGCGAGGAGGGTGATGAGGGTGAGGAACTGTGAGAAGGTGCAGGCGGGGGACAAAGAAACAAACGTGGTCGACTGGGTTGCCAAGTCATGTCGCGTTTGGATTTCCCCCTTTGTCTCGGCATGTCTGCGACACAGTGATGGCTATCAAGCATAGGGAGGAAGAAGAGGTAGCCAAGGAGCAGGTGGGGGGAGCGCAGTCCACTAGAAGACTCAACCAAGGATGAATGACACTGCGAGAGCACTTGGTGAGGTTCATAGTGCTGAAATCATTGGTGGAGGAATTCACACTCGACCAGAGTAAATTTTGGTCCATTGCATTGATCCAACGAAGGGACATATAGCCAAAGGAGGGCGCACTAGGAATAATGGCGCCCTGGTTTGAGCAAGACTGTTTTAAATGCTCCCCGGATGGGGTGTTAGGGAGGCAAACGTGGCATACGGCGGAGGCAGGCACTAGCCACCGAGGCATGGAGCCACATGACGGGCTCGTGCCATAGCCCGCCCCAAAGGCATGGAGCCACGTGACGGGCTCGTGCCATCGCCCGCCACCATCCTCTACATTTAAATGGCCTTTACTACGATTTGAAGGGGCATTTATGAAGTCTCCCCCTCCTCTTTTGCGTCTTTGTATGGCTGGGTTAACGATGGTTGTCTCTCATTTTCGCCTGCATCCCGAAGGGCTCATCCCCTCGCAGCCTTGGCCTGTTCTCTGGTTCGATGCTGCCTCTGCTCACCCCCAGGCCATATACCTCTGCCTGGTGCACCTAACCTCCTCGGCCAGTCACAATTATTACCTTATGCCGCGTCCAAGGGGAAGGTCGCGGAGGGGCTCGCCCTGGAAGCCTCGTCGACCCTCGGTCTCGCCACCCGACTCACCTTCCACCTGCTCCTCCCCCCCCTCCAGTCCGAGCCTTTCATTGCTTCCTCTCATGCCCTGCCGAACTCATAGTTTGAATGTCTGGCAATAATCCCCCGGATGCCGAGCTCATTCTCGCATCTCTTTCTAGACCCTCCTGTGGATTTCACAACCCCCACACCAGTCCCTGACCCTCTAAGCAACCCAGGAGGCGAACCTCCTCCTCCTCGTAGGCCTGGGAATGCTGGATGCCATTTCACTGATTCCTTCAATAGCGCACAGTTCAGAGACAACCTGGCTATCCTTCACGGCTTGGTCTTTGAACTCCGCCAGGGGGTGGAGGACCTTCGGTTTCGCCTTCAAGCTACAGATGGAAAGGTGGCAGTCTTTCTTTAGAATTTCTCCTCCATGCACAAAGATTTCTCCTCGGACTCGGCAGAAGCGACCCCAATGGAGGAACCCAGTGCAACTCCAGGTGAAGGCCATAACAAGGTGCAACGATCAGAAGAGATGGATCGGGAGCAGGATGGGCGTGAGAGCAGTGTTGGGGAGATGGAATCGGCACATAAACTACAGCAAAATGCTACTACAGGTGATGATGGAACCGAGTGCGATATGAACGTCGAAAGGCAGTGGGTAGACCAGGTGACATATGTCGAGGAGGAGCCTTGGACAGAGGACCTCCACGCCACGTGGCCAAGCTATCTACTAGGTGTCTAGATATATAGTGTCTTTCAAGGTCTTGTAAGCCTTTTTAGTTTTAGCTGATAAACATTTTGTCTAAGACTTTTTTACTGGCCTATCATACTACATATGTTTGAGTCCTATGTTGGCTGGACTGGTTTCCCCTCTGTTGGGGCAGTCCAATAACTACAGTATGGCCATCTCTGTATTTTGCAACTTTACTTCAGCTTTGGAAGGCTTCTAATATATTATACTTCTTACTTAAAAAAAAAAAGACTGTTTTAAATGCATAGCTGTGGAGGGAAGGGGTGACACGCGCCTATCACGTGGTTGGCGCCATGGTGGTTGTCGCCTGCCCGATCCGTTCGACACCTGGTCGACAATAACACCTCATCCGGGGACATAAAACATATATCTTATAAAACAATAAAACATATAGTTTTATATAAATTTGAATTTTTTTATATATTAATGAATTTTTTTTAGTTTAAATTTTATTTTTTAAGTTTTTTATATAAAATTTATTTATTTATTGTTGTAATTTTAATGTGTTTTAATTTATTTTTGTTAATTGTTTTTTAAATTTTGTATTAAAATTCTTATTTGAGGTTTATATATA
>JZKD02S1616077.1:881942-893244 GCA_000966675.3 Picea glauca
TATAATTTTTGAGGTTTTTTTTCACCTTTTTAAAGTTTTTTTGGGTTATAATTTTTTTTACCTTTTTCTTAATTTTCTCTTTCTATATATATATATATTTTAAATTTTATGGTTTTTTTTTCTTCTTTAGTTTTTTAGGTTTTTCTTCAATGGTTTTTTTTAATATAAATTTGTTTTTATTTTTTTTTTGGTTTAATTTCAATTTTTTTTTGTTTTTAATTGATCCAAAAAAATGAATTATATTTTTTTAGTAAATATTTAAAAATAGTGTTATTTAACTACAATTATTTTCTATGTATTGAAGTAAAGGTCAATTGTTTTTTTTTCCTTAGTTTTTTTAGTTTTTAATTTATAAAAATAAAATAAAATTATATATTTTTGTTAAATATTCAAAAATAGTATGCATAAAGGAAAAAAACCTATCGTTGAGCTGAGCTTTAGCTCGTGCTTGAGGTCAACACAACGCGAAGAGACAGGCGACTTTCAACCATGGACGTTGGCGGGGGCGCCGCTCCTTCACCCCCCCTTGCCAGAACTCGAAGCTTTTAGGAAACTAGTTGCAGGAGCCTCCAAAAGACCGTTGTCCGCAACACAGCAGAAGTTTGTCAAGAAGCTAAACTGTATCCCAATCGTGGAACTGCCAATAGAGGAAACGTGTAGATTGGCAGTCAATCTCGCAGATAGAGGACTCATTGGGCAGTTTATTGGGCTCTGGCCCTCTCCCAAATCCGTCGAAGCCTGGGTGCAGAGGAACTGGACGCTGCTCATCTCAGAAGGAATCAAGAGCCACTTTGTAGGGAAAGGATACTTTGTATTTGTGTTCAAAATATCTGAGGACAAAAATCTCATATTCATAAACAAGCCATATTTCATGGGGCCTCAGGGTTTATATTTGAACAAATGGACCCCTGACTTCGATCCAGCCCAGGATTTGCCATCTGTTATTCTAGTTTGGGTCCACCTACCTCATCTTCCTTTACATTGCTGGAATAAAAAATCACTGCATGCTATCGACAACAAGCTTGGAAGGTACATAGACCAAGCAGTGCGAAAAGATCAGTACTCATGCGCACAGATCTGTGTGGAGGTTGATCTGGAAGTAGGGTTACCAGAGGCAATCAAACTAATTATTGCAGATTGAACGCATATACAGAAGTTGGACTATGAGAAGTTACCCTTCAAATGCCGGCACTGCCACGACTACGGTCATTTCGCAAGACATTGCAAAAAAAGAACGCAGAAGAGAGGGAGAATGCGAAAGCAGATCAATGGATCATAGTGCAGAAAACAGGGATAGCAAAACCTAGAAGCAGAGGAACAACAAAGGACAACAACCCTGGGCCATCAGGGCAAGAGCAAAAAGACGGGATCTCCAATTCCATGTCGAAATCAGGACCTCAAAATGCAGAGTTTAGCAAGGCCATAGAAGACTCAGAAGCAAATATGGATAGCAACGAACAATTAAAACCCTCCCCAAATGGGAAAGGCATAGACGAACAAGGGCAAACGGCCGGAACCCTGGAAGTAGCCCCCTCTCCCTCATACGCCGACATAGCTAGAAAGAAAGTATTATATTCACCAAGTTCCTCGGAGGATGAGATCCTAGAAAGGCCAGCCAAAAGAGCAGGAAGAAAGTCCCGCAGAGAATCAAGGGAGGAAGAAGCAGAAAGACAAAATACCCAAGAAAGTCAACCTACTATAGAAATGTCAATTGGTAGAAATATAAGGGCAAGGCCCCCAAAAGGAGGAGGCCCAACCACCCCCAATAGTAAGTAATGAGAATCGTCTCTTGGAACTGCAGAGGTTTGGGGAATCCGTCGAAAATTGAAGTAGTCAAGGATCTAATGAAAGCGGAACCAACAAACATTCTCATGCTCCAAGAGACAAAAATTGAAGGGGAAGCCCTTCTAAAGATCAACAAAAAGAAATGGCAGAAGAAGATAGGAAAAGCAATAAGCGCAAGGGGCTCCTCCGGAGGAATAGCAACCCTGTGGAAGGAAGATCAATTCAGGCTCGTCAACTCCTACAATACCCAACACTGGAGTTTCACACAACTGAAACACACAACAAGTAAGTTAACCATCGCATTATTCAATTTATATGTACTGATATTGTATTCTGAAAAGAAAGACTGCTGGAAAACTTTAAATGAGTTTCTAGAGATGAACTCCCCAAACAATATAATCATTGCTGGAGACCTTAACCTAGTGATGAATGAAAAAGAAAAGAGAGGAGGCAGGAACAACAAGGACCAAATGATCTATGTAGTCGAGGACATGATACAACAATGGGACCTAATGGATTTTAAATCGAGGAAAGGGCTCTACACCTAGACCAATAATAGGATAGGGGAAGATCACATATCCGCCAGATTGGACAGGTTCTTGGTCCAAAGCACTATGTTGTCGGAAAGGAAGCTTATCTCCACAACCATTCTTCCCAAGCTTACATCGGACCATAAACCTATCCTGCTTCTACTAGAGGAGGAAGAGAAATTGGGGCCAATCCCCTTTAGATTCAGTCCACTATGGAAAGGAAAGAGCGGATTTGTAGAGACGGTTCATTTGGCACGATCCACCTCAGTCATGGGCTCTCCCAACTATGTATGGGAACAAAAATTAAAAATGACAAAAAAGGCCCTCAAGGAATGGAGCAAACTCCCAACAAACACTCCCAATACCCAAAGAAAGGAGTCAATGCAGCAATTGGAAAATCTGCAGAGCGAAATGGATACAATAGATATAACTAAAATAGAATTGGAAAAGGAGCAAGCAGCCCAATGCAATACATTCCGCTCCTTTAGAACTAAAGAAGAATATTGGAGATTAAAGTCCCGTAGTCTATGGCTGAATGCTGGAGATAGAAATACATCATACTTCCACCGACAATGTAGAGCTCGACTCTCCAGGAATCATATCACAAAGATCACAACCAATGATGGGAGCCTCTGTAAAGAAATAGATCAAATAAAAGTTGTTGTCACCTTACACTTCCACCAACTATTCAACAAAGAGAATGATGACAGTGAAGAAGGCAATAAAGAATTTCTCAAGAACATTCCAGCACTTGTTACTAAAGAGGACAACACAGCCTTATTGAAGCCAACCAATGAAGAAGAAATTAGCAAAATCATCTGGTCCATGGACCCTGACAAAGCCCCAGGGCCAGATGGGTTCACCATTCATTTTTACAGGATATGCTGGGATATCATCAAACCAGATCTTACTAGAATGATAAAAGGATTCCTATAGAAAGAAAAATTGGGTGGTAGCACCAATTCAACCTTCCTTGCGTTAATTCCGAAAGAAACAAATCCCGTCTCCTTTAATAGGTTCAGGCCTATCTCCCTTTGTAATGCCTCTTACAAGATAATTGCAAAGCTCCTCGCAAATAGAATAAAGCCTTTGTTGGGCAAACTCATCTCAGACTCGCAAGGAGGCTTCGTCAAAGGGAGACACATTTTGGACAATGTAATCTAAGTCCAAGAAGCCATGCATTCTAGTAACCTCAGAAAAGAGAAAGGCATGCTGATCAAATTAGACATGGCCAACGCCTTCGATAGAGTAAAGCTGCCCTTCCTATATCAAGTTCTCCTCTCCTTCGAATTTGAGAAAGAGTTCGTTAAATTGATTAAATCCTGCATCAATAGCCCTTGGATAGCCCCTTTGGTAAACGGGAGGCCAACTGACTTTTTCAAAACCTCAAGAGGGTTGAGGGTGGGCTGCCTCCTCTCTCCATTTCTATACATTTTAATGGCGGACTCGCTCAGCAGAAAACTGGAGCAGGACAAGATAACAGGAGATGCCCTAGGATTGAGAATAACGAAGGATCTTAAACCATTTAATCATGCTCTGTTCGCAGACGATTCCCTCATGATGAGAGGAGCTTCAAACAGAATAGCCTCTGTATTTAAGGACACTCTTCAAGCTTATTGCAAAGCATCTGGAGCACTGATAAGTGAAAGGAAAAGCGTTGTCTATAGCTGGAATGTAGAAGAGGATGAAACTCAAAAAATAGCTGGCAATCTGGGGTTCAATGGACATTCAAAATGGGATAAGATTAATTATCTCGGGCTGCCATTAACATTGGGCACAAACAAAGTCAATCTGTGGGAAGGAGTAATAACCAAAATCAAGGGCAAAATCGATGCATGTGGAGGTCAATGGATAACTCATGGAGGAAAACTAATTCTGATAAAATCTGTTCTTTCCTCGCTACCGATCTACCAAGCGTCCTATCTCATGGCACCAAAGTCGATTTCAAGACAAATCAACAAAATCATGAGAGACTTTCTGTGGCACGGTGGAAAAGGGAATCAACGAAAGTTTCATCTGGTCAAATGGGAGACAACAAAACGAATTCTGAGAGAATGCGGCCTTCGCATTCGAGATCTAGACCTCGCCAACACAACATTGGGCTATAAGTTATTGTGGAAACTTCACAACGAACCCAATCATCCTGTTAGCAAAACGCTCAGGCAAAAATATATACCGTATGCAAAAATCCAAAATTTGCAGGACGCCAGCAACATGAGGAGTACGCTGCTATGGCAACTCTGTATCAAAGGAATCTGGTTCTTCATGCAGAATTTGTACTGCATCCCAGGAAATGGCAAGCGGGTAAAATTGTGGGAAGATCGGATAATGGGGCAATCGCCCTTAGCATCAAACGCCAGCCTGTCCGAAATATGTGAGTTCTTAGAACACAGAGGAAAGAAGAGCATCTATGACATTTCGAAATGGGACGATGATGGGTTCTGGACAAACTGGAACTTCAGCACTGTACCAGATCATCTCCTTTAGCAAACAACAAGGCTCATAGAGGAGCTATGCGATGCAACTCCGGTGCACAAGTCAGAAGATGATAAATGGGGTTGGGGACCTTCAGGTACGTACTCCTCGGTCAAAGGCTACAAATTGCTACAACCACAACGAGACAGAACCCTCCCTGCAAGATTTTGGATGGAGGTATGGGATACAATGGCGCTACCCAAAGTAAACTTCTTCTTCTGGACATTAATGCATAAAAAGATCCTGACTGGCGAGAATTTAATAAAAAGAAATATCGTTGGTCCGCACAGATGCAGATTATGTAAAGAAGCTAAAAAAACCATGGATCACCTGTTTGTAGACTTTCCTTTTGCAAATAAAGTCTGGACCCTCACACTCCATGGTCTCATGATTGTTGCCCCCACTAAAATATCAGTAGTAGAACTCTTCTCTACTTGGAAGGATCGTTATCCTTCTCTCATTCAATTCCTTATGGGCCAAAGTCTGGATCACCATCCCCAAATTCATGTGCTGGAACCTCTGGCTTGCCAGAAACGAGCAAACTTTCAACAATACAGCCTGGACCCCCAACATGGTAGCAACAAAAGCAAAAGGCCTTCTCCTAGAAACACTGAACTCTCAAAACCTCAAAGTCGACTCTTTGTTGCAGCAGGAGGAAAAGATTTGGCTCGGTACCTTTGTGTTTACCCAATGGATCCATAGCATTGGAAAACCCCATCCCAACCCTAAGTGGAGGCTAAGAGACAAGGATGAAACATTCCAGACCTGGTGGCGGAAGCAAGGAATAACTACAACCTTCTTTGATGGAGCCTCCAAGGGAAACCCTGGGATAGCGGGAGATGGAGGACTTATTTACTCTTCTGACAGGAGAACAAAAGAAACCTTTAGCTGGGGATTAGGACAACGAACCAACAACCAAGCAGAAATTTTGAGTTTGATAAAAGTCTGCCAAATAGCCAAAGAAAGAGGACACCGAGAGCTGCAAGCATTTGGCGATTCTGAAATCCTGATCAAAATGATACATTCGAAAGGCTAGTTTAACGATGTTGGCTTAAACAAGAACCTGCAAAGGCTACAATATATCCTACAAGAATTCACCTCCTTCAAATGTTATCATATTCTTAGAGATTCAAACAAAGAAGCAGACAAACTTGCCAATAAAGGTTGTCTCTTGGCCCAAGGAGATCTCAGCATAAATGATGAAGATCCAGTAAAAAGTTGTATCCCTTGATTACGACAACAGCTGGAATTAGGAAAAGATAGAAGTCTTGTTCTGAAGGTTATAAGGCTGCGGCCAGTTGCAGTTCCCAATTAATAAAAATTCATACACGTTTTAGTTAAAAAAAATAAATATTAAAAAATAGTGTTATTTAATTACAATTATTTTTTATGTATTGAAGTAAAGGTAAACAATTTGTTAAAAATGATGTTTTCCACTGTATTTTAAAAGTATGGAACTATAAATTAATTAAGGAGACACAATTATATGAAAAATCTTAATTTCAAAAAAGTAAATGGTAAAAAATATTTTTAAGATTGAAAGAAGTATGGAAAAATGACTAAAAACATCGTTGATTTTTTTTTTTTTGGAAAATAGATGAAAAATAAGCATTAAAAAAAATTATTGTGGAAATATCATGGATCAGAAAATTTAAAATATCAAAATACCGGCTAAAAAGGGAGGGGAGGTGTTACCGATAACACCATTTTTAAAAACGAGGTAAAAAATGTGACCCTTGAAAAAATGAGAACTCGACAAAGTTCATGTTAAGTTGGTAATATTGTTAGGCCTATAGTAGTAGCGGTGGAGGGGTCTACTGGAACAACTTTCCCCCAGGCTTATGGTTGGTTTCCAGTAAGGGGTTGCCCCCAAACTAGTTGTTTCCCCATGTTGAAAATTGCCCCACAGCTGAGGGTTTCCCCCCAGCTGTAATTTTCCCCCCAGTGAGAGGTATGGAAGATCTCCTCATTTGAATAGTCTCAGGTGTAGGTTGAGAAATGTGTGTGACTGTCATTATGTTACCAACTTTATTAGGAGGGGGAAGAACCAAGCCGCTTGTCACAGGGCCCAGGGCAGTAACGTTGCTGGCCACTTGACTAGAGGAAAGTAGCATAAGATGACTGAGTAAAGTGCTTGGTGTAAACATATGTGTAACTCTAGTGGTGGGAACATAACTATGTTCATGTGAAAAAAGAGTTGTGCTTGCAGGTGGTTGCGACGGGGTAATCTGGGTCAACGATGTTCCCCACAAAGGAGAAGCACCAATAGTAGCGGTATGTGGAAAATAAGTTATCGCAGGGTCAACTATAGGAGATGTAGACAGAGGGGATGATACCACCAATATCTCTGAATAGTCAAGTGATGTTGTATCCATGCCTAAAGATTGCCTACTGAATGTATTGGGTGGAAAGTGATAGAAAGAAAAAGAATCAAAATATATTGTGGATGGTAACTCAACGAGTGGTGAGATAAGAGGACTAGTTAATGAGGGATTTGCGGGAGGGAGAAATCCTTCCTCGATGGTTTTGACCGCTCTTTCGAGTTGGTCACTTAGAGGAGCTACACTCCCGATTTTAGAACTAATATCTTTGTTGATGGTTCCTTCGTTGGAAGGGTTGTGTGGAGGCTCGTGTCCTTTAGGAGCCAACCCTTGCATTCTAAAAGATCTCCGGAGACCTTGGTCAGCCACAGTGAAAGTATAATATAAATGACGATTCCTAAGGTCGACTATGAACGTTGAAAGAACACACCCCGAAGAAATATGAAGGCAATCAACCAAGCAAACAATAGATGAAGGGATCTTCTGAAGACAGGATGTCAAGTCGTCAATGAAGGTATGAGCAACAATTACGATAATCCTCACGAAACAATCCCCCAATGTGCAAGTAATATCTTGTAGGCAAATACCTTCTTGCTTCACTGAAGTAGAGATTGAACGTTTGTTGCATGTACCACAAAAAACCTTCCTTGAGGAAGGAATCCCCCTTGCAGTCACCTATGTGGAATCCTAGGAGAGGTTACTATGTTTACCAATTCACAATTAACGATCGGGGGGTACAGTCAAGACTGGGAAATGGGCATGGAAATTCCATACACAAATCCATGAAACAAAACTAAGAAGAAGTGGTGTCACCCCAAGGATCTACCACTCTTCAAAGCCCCAAACTTGCAATAGTCCCACTAGGCAAACGAAATAGGGGAAATCTCAATCAATCACTTCGCTTGACCTCGTGTTTGACTCATGTGTGAGAGGAGATTTCCCAAGTAATGTTAATTGCTACTACTAGATTTTCTCTCTCTCTAGTATTATACCGTCTCTTTTAGTAGCCTTGGATAGTTTACTCACTTCTCCCTAACCCAATTGTTGGTGTGCTATAAAACAAAAGATGTCTAATTTGTTTTACTAAGCACCTTGGTTAATTTTTAATGGTTGTTTTTTTTACTCAATAGGGTGCATGGAGATGAAACATATGGTGTTATGACTCGATTCCAAAACCACGCAGAAAGAATGGAATGCAAAGATTGTGTTTCGATGAATTCTATCTGAGGAAAGGAGAGGAGCTATTTTTCTTCTTAATGCAAATAAATGCCCATTGCCATGCAACTTTATCTTTTCTTTTAACGAATGGAGAGAATAAAATGTCGAACTATCAAATAGATATCCCTGAAATCCCAAAACAAATGCAAGACAAGCACTTTAAAATGTGTATCCAAAACTCCACCTATGAAAGTAGAATGCAAAAACTTCTTGTTTCCTTCTTTTCAAATTACATGAAAAACTCAAAATATAACCTCTTTTTTTTTTTTGCTTTCGCTTTCAATTAGAATGAAAGGGCTCAATGACGCTTGCAAAGGATCCCAAAGCTAAAGAATATTAAGAAAACAAGCACTCAACTAGGCTAACAAGAAGTAAAAGAATCCGATCACAAGGATGCCTTCAACACTTATTACTTGCAAACATAAAACTCAAGTTTTCAATGTTTGCAAAAAACCAATAAAATGGAAATCAAGAGAAAGATCTTTTTGAAACCTTTTAAATTCGATCAATGAAAGATTGAACATCAATGAAAGAGTTGTGATAAGGCCAATGAATTCCTGAATTTACGAAGGATTGATGTTTAGCCAAGAAAAAGAGAAGCAAGAACTCCATCAAAGGAAGCATAAAACAACATATTCCAATTCCTAAATCAATAAAATAGATTCCAAAGGCAAACCATGAAGTTTGAAAGGTTTCAGAATCAAAATGATAGAGGTATGAATGCCCAAAGGTAATAGGAATTAGACTGACAATGACATAGACTCAACAAAAGGATCAAGTTAACCTAAAGTGGTCTTGTTCTCCCAGAAATTGACAAGAGAAGGAAATTTTAAAAAGGAATCAGAAAGAATAGCAATCAATCAATTTAAAAAGCAATCAAATCTTATTGAAGCAACAAAGACTCTGATGTACAATCCCGAGACAAAAAAATGACAGAAAAAAAGATAAGGTAGGGCCAAAATCCACTTAGAAAAAGGATTATCGCCCTTGTAACACTGCATATAGGGCGATGATCAAGGTTTCATCACTCCCCAAGACACTGCGAGAGGGGGATAATCAAGATGTTATCACCCTGTATTCCCTTATAGGGGGGATGAAGTCTGGAAAGTGGTGAAAAGACACAAACCTCACCTAGATCTTAGAAAGGATCAGGTTCTTGACTCAGTAAGCTTTCCAATTATCACGAGGGAAGGGGAGAATTCAAAGAAGATACATACCATCCAAAAAGATCAAGCAACAAACACAAATTCAAAGGGCTAGAAAACACCAAGGAAAGATTAAAATGAGTTATCCCCAGTATGGTCGCCAGTTTCTATTGTGGAAAATTTTCCCCTATAGACAGGTGAAACCTCCATTGGATCAAGACTCCTTTCATCAAGACATTAGGTAACAAATGGTTCCCTAATTTCCCCTTAAATCTATTCTATACGCCCACAGACAAAATGAGAAGAGAAGATAAGAGAATGGGATAGATAACCTACCTCCTTTTGGTTGGTTGTCCTTGTTTCTCTAGCCCTTCACCTTGATGCCCAACCTCCCGATGCAAGAGAAATCCCGCAAGAGACAAAACAATACTTCCTTCTTCTACAATATACTGTTAGGCAAAATAGATCTGTCTATATAGAACTAAGAAAACATAGACATGCATACAACAAGCAACATAAGCATGAGGGGAATAGGCCAAGTTAAATTATATGGAAAGCAATGAATCCCTTACAACTTTGATGTTGATGTTGTGATAGCTCCTCCAAGCTCTCCTTTCCAACCCTTTGAATGTCACAAGACCAAAAGTATGATACTCTAAAGTTCTTCCTCCCCTTTCACCCAAGAATGGCCTCCATTATACAAGAGCTGAGGCATAACAACCAAATGGTACTTCGACTTCCAAATGATGAGTTTCCCTTCCAACATGACTAGAGATTATGATTAACATTCCCATGTGGTGATGAAAGTGTGACACTTAAGTGCGGCAAATAGGTGTGTAAAACTAACCAACTTTTATGATCAATCATTAGTATGAATTCTCATCTCCTTATGTCTATCCCCTTGATTCAAAACCCGAAATGCATTATTCATTGAAGTGAGAACAAAATTGTCCAACTTGCATTGTCAAGGGTACCATATGTATTCTTCTGCATCTAAATTATATTACAAATGCGATGTCGAAGGCAATGACCTAGCCATTTGGCCAATGCCTTCAGAGTGGCTATTTTAGAAGAACCAAGGATATCTTTCCCTATCATTAATGCTTTGTGAGGCATTGTCCTTGGACCCCCTCAAGGTTTGACACATTGTTATAGCACCAATTGCCACCTTTGAAGCATTGACAAACTTATTGGCCTAATCCCTTGATCCAGATTATTTTCGGCACGAAATGAGAGCGGAGATATAACACCGAAATATTCAGAGATATTGCAAGAGAGACAACAATATAACAGAGATATAGCGGAAATATAACAAGAGTCATAGATATACAGTAATACACGATTTCTATTAATGAAATAAATGTACAGAGACTGTAAAAGTATAGAGTGAAAGACTCGCTAGAATGGTGGTAGCTTATCTCTTAGAAGAGATGTGACGGCTACTCGCATTCACAAGAAGATGATCATTACAATGAGGCTCTAAGGGCCTTTTTAACATAAGTAAAATCCAAAACCCTAACCCTGGAAGATGAAAAGCCAAAAGGTTTGTGGGCCCCGATGGGGGTAGTTGATACGTCAACTTCCCAGGGGCGTAACTTTTGCATCCGATATCCGTTTGGGGCGCTTGATAGCTCGTTAGAAAGATCTATCTAAGAAATACAACTTTTGGGTGAGAAACATTGATCTAAGATCCATGTTGCTCCCCGTTTTCTCAAAAAACATCATTTAGGGCCTCAAAATGGCCCCAAAAGTTAAAAACTGCTAAAAATAGTAAATTACCAAAATTGCCAGAAACATGTTTTGGGCCAGTTGGAGAAGGTGGGTGGCC
>JZKD02S1616077.1:906121-933110 GCA_000966675.3 Picea glauca
GTTCTCCAGTTGTACGGGAGGTCCTCCCTCTTCCAAGAAATTTGTTGCCACGACGTCTACCATAATTGTCTCCATGCCATCAGTGAAATGCGTGGTGACCGGGAGGTTTTCCATGGTCGGGAGGGAAGGGGTAGACCGTCGGGGAAGGGGAGGGGGGAAAAGTCAGACCGAGAACAGGAAGGAGCAGAGTTTAACCGCAGGTGAAGGAGAGGGACAAAAGAAACCACAACCACGTGCGGGAAGTTCGCTCCATAACCACAGAGCCACCACCCATTAGCCCTATTGAGTAAGCAATTGCCTTTATATAATGAACGCTTAATTAAAATTGATTATACATTTCATTTTATAGGATAAAAAAACTAGATTAGGCTAGGGCCTTAGTTTAGGTTGGAGAGTTAATTTATCCAAGGCCAAAAGCAACTTAGGAGTATGAGATAGGGAGAGCAAAATCCATTTTTCATATAATTATAGCGAGGAGCCTTCTCTAACACAAGAGTTAAACATGAGGTCATGAAGTAGAGACAAGGAGATAATCCCTCTGAAGATTGACTAAGCATAGTGGAGAGATCATATTTTGGGATTTTTTCTAGTGCCTTTACCTCCATGAGAGGATATGTTTTCGGAGCTTCGAGCTTTGTTACCCTGCCCATGTGTTTGATCCCGACTGTCGATTGTACCCCCCAGACGTTGATTGTGAGTTGGTATCTTTAGTTGTCATTCCTAGGGTTCTCAGAGGTGACTGCGGGGGGTTTCCCATGGTACCCGAGGAAGACGTCGTATCACACTTCTCAGTACCTCTGGATGGTGCCCCGTGAAGTGTGGGTACTTGCACCGGGACAGGCCGGTTAGTGGAGATTGGGGTAACTACTTCTCACTCCTTCATTCACTGGTTCACATGACTTAATCAACCCGTGCCTTTGTTCGAAAGGTACTTATCTGACTTTGTTGCTACTGCGGTCTCATGACCTAATCCACACGAGTCAGAATATTGGAAAGGTTGTTTATGATTGTTGTTTCCTTTCGGATTTTTCTAGTGGTGTGCACTGCTATCGTAGTCGACTTAGGTCAGTGTGTTGGTGGTCGCATTGAATATGTGATTTAAAGTGGTTGATCAACCACCTCGTCGGTAAAGAAGAATTCAAGGTCTTCTACTCGGTCAAGTGGAAGTGAATCTCGCCACCTCCTTTGAAGCGTCGACTCGATCAAATCGACACTTTTGTACTAATTGGTCCCATTGAAATCACAGAGACAGAACCCGCGGAAACTAACACTTCTACACTAGAGGTCACATGCATATAGGATCTCAAAGCCAAAGGTTTTGTTCATCCATTTAATCCTCCGTTACTCGACACTTCGATCCAGATGTTTTGCAGATTCTAGCTCCTGAGTCAAACTTTACTGACAATCACCCTCTTTGGTGGGCTGTAATGGATGGCACTTTAGAAGTATCTGGTGTTGATTTTCCTAGATCCTACCCTTGGTATGCTCTGATACCATGTTGATATTTTACCACTTCAACCCAGCACCCGGTAGTTAGCTGAAAATAAAATCACTTTATCTACTAAAAACACAACTGAGTAATCAACTAAACATGCAACGAAATCATAAACTAGGAAACCGAAAATATCACACACAAGACACCAATATTTTTGGGTATAAACCCCTGGAAAAACCCCAAAGGGAAAACCAATTCCAATATGCTTTTATTAAGGTCAAATCAGGGATCTTGTAATAAGGAATAGGCCCACTAAGAGAATATAAACTGTAGACGAACTTGACAATGCTTGTGTTGTTGTATGACCCTGTACAATCACGATTCTCGAGATGTGCGTGCCTTTCCTTCAACAAACCTGTGTACATATGCTATTGTCTCCACTGAGACTTGTGTACATCTATGGAAACTCAGTACGACAAATTTCTTACAATGCTACACTTTCCTCTAGCTTCAATCAGCTGAAATCCATCCGCAACTACCTCTTCTCTATCTTCTCCTTGACCTGTATGAACTCTAAATGAAAGTCCTTCCCCATCTATCCAAGATATTGAATCACAATCCTTTGTGATCCAACCCTCTCTACATCAACACTTGGATGAAATCTCTTCACCCAACCAATGAGGTCTCCTCACTCTCGTGTAAGCAAAATTCCTTCTTTGCTTCTACACTCCTCACACTAGGAAAAGTCCTTCTTTGCTATCCTCGACCTTTACATCTCACCAAAAGTCTCGACCTTGATCTCTCACCAAAGTCTTTCACAAGTTTATCTCACACAAGTGTCTTCCTCCTTCACCCTAGCCTTGCTTTTATAATTATGAGTTATAATATAAATTTAATTTCCAAAGTGATAGACGATTGAGATTACTTCTCACACCCACTTGATATTTACATGCTAAGATTACATGTTAATTACTTTTAGCACTTTCCTTAAGTAACTCAATTAACTAAAAGAATCACTTCGCTTAAATTAATTTATTTTAACTAAAGTAAACTCAAGGATAGAAGGCTTTCAACGACTTCCACATGCTAGACACATGCTAATGTTGAATCACCTGTCTGATGCTACCACCAACATCAATATCTTGGTAGGGGACCCTCACGACCCCCACGTCAGTGATAGTGATAGGGGGAGTTTTTTTGCCTTTCATATCCAACCAAATGACTAATGTGGTTCAATCCACAATAGTTGCGTTGATTAACGGCTCCGTGTTGTTGATTGTTGGGTCCACTCAACCTTTGGGTACGGCCTCGTCGTTACCTTTGGTATGTAATGCCTTTTCATTTGGTATGTCATCTATCGACATGCAGAAAGTATCGACTGGTTATCAGTCAATTCCCCAAGCTACTAACGTTGGTACTGGGAGTTCTTTGATTTCCTTCCAAGCTTTCCCTTGGGGTGGAGATCATATTCTTCCAATGTTCACCTCTCTCAGAAGTGATCCTTTTCCGTCTTCTAGCCCTAATCCCTTTGTGGGATGGGGTGATTCTATGGGAAGCAGATTCCAATCCGCTAGCATTCCATCTTCTTCCAACCTGTTCACATTATATGGTGGGTTTGGGAGTAATCCTTTTCCCTCATCTAGAGTGTTGGAAGGGGGTAACCCCTTCCAAGGCCAATGGAATCCCATGCAAGGGTCCTACTCTTCGCAAGGGATTTTGTTAGGGGGAAACCCCTTTCTCGGTTAGAGAGTCCCAATGCAAGGAATTTTTCTGTCGCAAGGGGTCGCAACAAGAGGCAATCCGAATTTTTTGTATGGAACCATATGGGTGGAGGTTTTCTTCCATTTAACTAGGGTCAACAAGGTTTCACTCAAAACCGTAGACCATCCACAAGCTCTTCCTATCAACATGGTGCCAGTACCAATCCAGGGTATTATTTTTTCGGTAGGTTCTAAACACGAAACTTGCAATGCGGTTAGTCGAAATTCAAGGCCCTAGCTAAGGCTACCTTTTTATGGCAACGTTGAACTTGGCAGGCCTGTCAAAGCTTATGAACGATCTAGTTTTCCATGATCCAAATTGGCCACCAGTCCCCACCAAATTACCCTTGGACATCCCTAAGTTTGAAGGAAAGTTTGGTGGATATCTTGGTGATCATGCGATGATATTTCATATATGGTGTTCATCGAACTCTTTCAACCATGATTCCATCCAACTTCATATTTTTCCAGCGCACTCTTACGAGAGTCACAACGAAGTGGCACATCAAACTTGATGGTGGATCATTTTACACGTTTCACGATCTAGATTTTGTTTTCCTCAACCAATTCCAACTTCCTTTCCAATACGATTTCGACACTGACCTCTTGTCTACGCTTAAACAAGATAAGGCCACTCACTTTTTCGATCATATCCAGGAGTGGAAAAGAAGGAAGAGGTTGATCAAAACCAAATTTCCTCCTGAATTTTTGTTGGAATGGTTCCTCAAGTATTTATTGCTATACATCTATAAATATGTATCCACATCAAGAGTTTCCTTAGAGGAAGAGGTGATATTTAGTGACCAACAACTAGAATTGATCTACTCGCAGTATGGGATCCTTTATGATATTATACTGGATGCATCATGACCCGATTTTGATCCATCGAAAGAAAAATTTGGACCACATGCTGATGGCATTGTTGGGTCCGTTAAAAGCACATCCACAGATATGGTTACAAACCAAATGAAATAGATGACTATTTATCTGTCTGTGGATGGTCAAGCTACTACTTTGACCACCCCCACTATCCAGTCGTAAGATGTTCATGATGTACAATCGAAACCCCGAAGGGTACCCAACAATCCGAAGAGGAAGGTGAAAAGGGAAAGGATAAGAACGGAGGTGGAGGTAATAAAAACACCAAATCTGATGCAACGGATAGGGGGGAAAAGAAGAAGAAGAATAAGAAGGTGAAATTACCTTGCAAGATTTGTGGGGCGATGACCTTACCCATCAGTGCCCACAAATGGAAGAGGTCGATTGCATGTTAGCACAACAACAACCTGTGGTACTAAAGAACTCATTCCCACAAGGGAAGAATATGCAAGAGGGATATTCTACTACAAATCCACAAGGGGAAACCCAAAATGAACCTTTTTCAGATGGTTCAATTTTGTTCATCAACATGATGAACCATAAGAAAGAAGAGGAGGTATATTTGTTGACTGGGTCTCATGATTATGGTAATCCTAAGTTGGTGTCTAAAGGAAAAGAAACTCTAGATCGTCAGAATTATCTCCATATAGAGAAGCCTAAGAATGAAACGATGTCACACATACTGAAAGGTGTGTATAAGCGTGTGTCACATAACCCCAATGCTTGATCCACTCCCAACTATTCTATTGTTGAAGATCTAGCTCAGACGCCTTATGTGATGTTTGCCTTGGAAGCGTTGCAAAGTTGCCCCAAGCAAGAAGTCGTGTTGTTGTCTGTGAACGGGGCTGATGACTCTTTGGTCCGGCTAGTTATGAATTTTGACACTATTGATGATCTAGGTGGATATCAGTGGTCACCCAACTATTCCACTGGCTCAAAAAACAGTTTTAAAACCTTGGCAGTTTTTTGGGTCCCAAACTTCTGAGTCATTTTTAAGGCCCTAAACGACATTTTTTGGGGATTTGGGGCCCAAGAGATTGTTCAATTCACTAACTTGTGTTAGTCAAAAGTCATTCTTCTCGGTTATACCTTTCCAATGGTGTATCAAGCACCCCAAACGAAGATCATATGCACAAGTTACGCCCCCGGGAAGTTGACATATCAACTACCCCCATCGGGGCCCGCAAACTTTTGGCTTTTCATCTTCCAGGGTTAAGGTTTTGGATTTTACTTATGTTAAAAAGGCCTTTGGAGCGTCATTGTAACACTCATCTTCTTGTGAATGCGAGTAGCCGTCACATCTCTTCTCAAAGATAAGCTACCACCATTCTAGCGAGTCTTTCACTCTGTATTTTTACAGTCTCTGTACATTTCTTTCATTAATAGAAATCATGTATTACTGTATTTCTCTATTTCTGGAAATAATTATGTGTATTTCATTGTAATATATCTGCCTTCATTTTGTTCTAAAAAGTAATCCAGATTAGTGGTATTAGAGTAGGTTGCTCTTGATCGTTTTTCAGTGCATGTCCCCGACAAGGTCCGAGTATAGCAAGTTGGGTCTTGAGTTTGTCTCTCTCAAGGAAAATCGCTCTTGCACACCCAAGAAATCCTCCACAGCGGATGAAAACAAAAATGACGGAGAAAAAGATTCTATCAATCTGTTGCTTGAGCAAGCTCTCACGCGACAGAGCGACGAAATGATGGAGAATTTTTCCCACATCCTTCAACGCCTGTCGATAACAACAGACACATCTTCATCAAGAGGCCACTTTGCAGCCACCTTGCCTTTCAAGGTATAAGTTAATTTTGGTATTCCCATGTTTGAAGGACAGATAGATGCAGATGCCCTAGAAAAATGGTTAAATATGCTAGAAGGTTATTTCTTTGTTCATAATTTCTCCGACAGGGAAAAGATCACCTTCGCACTCCTTAAGGATCTCCCCCATGTCAAACATTGGTGGGAAACTTTATGGGAGCAAAGTTCCATAGAGGAGTATGGAATATATGGGGTTGATTCCACGTGGGATTTTTTTGTGGATGCAGTCAAGGAACAAGATTACTTTGTTGGAAACTATCATGACCAATACATGAGATGGACCACACTGCAGCAAGAGAGGGGCCAAGCAATGTCGAAGTTCACTAATACCTTCCATACCTTGCACACCAAGTTGGGTATCAAAGACTTCAAGCAACATCTGGTTCTAAAATACCGTGGGGCTCTGCACAGAGACATCCAAACTTAAATGGATTTTCCAGACATCTCATCACTGGGTGTTGCTTATCGATATGTTGTTAAAATTGAACTGAAATTTAAGCACCATAAAAAGCGGGAGTTCGGGTATGCAAATACGCAAAAACCAAAGTATGGTAAAGATGGCCCTAACAACCAGTCTTCAGAAAACCAGTCCAAGACACAGGAAAAGAAGGGCAATGGAAATATGAAGAAGGACACTAGAAAATGGTGCGATTTCCAAAAAATCCCTTGGCACAACACGGATGAATGTCGCTCAAAATAGTAATTGGTGGCCCAGATCAAAGATAAGGAGCCAAACCATGATTTGAAAAATACTGGTAGAAGACAGATCATCGACACAAACCCCACTGCTATTGTCATGACCACAACAATTCAACCAGAAGAACCAACAAATCATGAAGAGGGGGAGCACCTTTTTCAATCACAGATCTGGGTGAAGGGGACCCCGCTGCATTTTATTGTTGATAGAGGAAGCCTAAAGAACCTCATCTTAGTAGAGGTCATCAAACAATTGAGATTGTTGACTACACCACACCCGCCAACATACCACATCGGGTGGCTTCGCCAAGGATGAGATCTATGTGTCAACTAGTACTATCGCCTGTCCTATGGCATCCAACCCTTCAAAGATGAGGTATTATGTGATGTTTCCCCGTTGGATGTCTGTGATGTTCTTTTGGGCCAACCATATATGCAGAAGTGCCATGCTATTTATGAGTCTCAACCCCGTAATGTCATTATTACTCTGGGGGGTCATCTCTATAGGATACCGAAGGTAGTTCCAACTTGTAACACACCCATGACGAGGCTAAAAATAAAAAAAAATCATCCTCCTTCTAGGAACAAATTCTCTCTCTCCATGGGTTCTAATTTGGAAAGTCCGGGACTCAGCCCAACCCTCCGGTCAAGATTCTCTGATTCTCTAAGTCAAACAAGACTTTGAGACCTTGATAGTCTCACCTCTTAATAAAACACATGCCATTTCGGCCTCTGGTGCAGGTCTTATGATACTCATGACATTCTCCTTCGCGCTTCAACGAAGTCTCGGAGTTGGCATTATCCACTTTTCTCTTGGCCCCTCCCTAGATGTGACCTTGGGCGATGACCTCACACAAACACACAATTGTGGGCGTGACCGAAGGCAGTTTGAAACCAAACTACTTTTCAGATTGCAAATCTCCTCGAGCCTCCATGTGTCCTTTCTCCAAAACTGTGGTTTGGATAGTGGCCTGCCCTCAACTTTTTAAAGTTCGTGCACCTCTGATCCCCGCAATGCTACGAGATTGTCGATCTCACGATCTTGACATTTTATGTGAAATGACGACTCAAATCTATCCCTTTCAAAGTTGTGGATCAGATCTGACCTCTTTCAAATTAACGACTATGATTTGTTTTGAAATTCTAGACTTCAGAATTCTCAAGTCTCAAAATTTCATTTCTTTGGTACGTCAATCTTTTGGAGTCGACGATTTGCAGACACCTGTCCTTCTTAATCAATGACTCCACCTCTACTTCAGGGATTTGGCCTTTCAACTAGATCAACGGTCCTGCGACCCTTTTCTCAATCAACGGTTTAGATTTCCTTTGGGTCTACGGACTTTTAAGATCTCAAATCTTAACTTCACTTCCCCTCGAAGTATGTGGATTCCTGCCATGTGTCCACTTGAATCGAATGGTTGAGGCTTACTTTGGGTTTTTACCCGAAATCTACAGATTTATGCCACTATCCTCTTGATCTAATGGTTATGGATTACTTCGAGACTTTACTCGGAATCCACAGATCTACGCCACATCTCTTCTGGATCAGACGATCCAATTTCTCCTCGGACGATCCGACGCTTGAGATTTACTTCGAATCTCCGGCTCTTTGGACTTTAGGAGTCTCAAATCTCAATTGAAAACTCTCAAACAGATTTCTCCGGAGTCCACGATCTGTCGCCATGTGTCCCTCTGGATCCGACAGTCCAGATTCACTTCAGGTCTTCGGGGTTCAAAAATCTTAACTCTCAACTGAAACCCCAATACAATCCACTCGGAACTCGCGATTTTTTGACAAGTGTCTCCTCACAGATCGACGACTCTCAGTTCTTCGGCCCTTCGGTGTTTTGGGAGTTTCAATTCTCAAGGTGATTCCTCCGAAGTCCACGATCTGTCATCATGTGTCCCTTTGGATCCAGCGATTCATATCTCCTCCGTCTCTCCGGGATTCAAGAACCTCAAATCTCAAACTTTACTTTCACCCGAGGACAACAGATCTATACCATGCATCCCTTTCATTCTGACGGTTGAGATTTACTTCGAGACTCTGACTCTCCAAGATTTGGGAGTTTCAACTCTGAATCTGAAACTCTCGAAGTGATTTCCCCAGAGTTACTGATCAACTGACATGTGTCTCCTGGCGATCAATGGCCAAGATCAACTTCGGGACTTCAAAACCTTGGCCAGTCCACCCTCCCGTACACAATAATGTTAAAGCTCGTGCACCTTACCTTAGATCGGACGACTATCGTCCCTTTACGCTCAGATCTGATGGTTAGGATTTGTTTCTTCCCAGTGTTTCTCCTCTGCTTCCCTGGATGCTGATCTAACGATCCAGACTTCTCCCCGCAGCCATTCTGACGGCTGTTGTCGCTCCTCCTTCTGAGATTTTGACATCTTATGACTTGGGAGAGTTTGGTATATGTTCAAAGGCCTCAACCTTCATTCCTCCTGTGAGTTCAGATATCTCGAGTCTCACCTTCATTCTTGAAAACGTTATCTCTTCTGAGCTTTTTGATTCTCTTAGACCGATGGTACCGAGGGACTCCGTTACTCCATGGATTTCCAAAAGGGCTCATGACCGCCCATCTCGCAACTATTCAGGGTCTGGCAGTCATGATCCGACTAGTACCAAGGTGTCCGTCGATTATCGGATCACAACAATTGTGGGGTCCCAACATGCATGCTCTTTATCACATAACTTAACCTCCGCAATATGGAAGCACTTGCCCAACTTGGTCGAATCAGAGTGGTTGATCTTCCAACCGACGAGATCAATGACAATGGTGAATTGTGGGCCGCGAACTAGCGCGTCCGCTACTTTTGCCTTCACGCTCCATAATGATTCCCCACCCTCGATCTCCGTCCATAGATCGATGGTCGTAACAATTTGACATCTCGTAGCTTCGAGTTCCAAGGTTCCTAGACCCAGGTCACGTGGGTTTTCATATAACTCTTGGGCTATGATCCCTGCTCTTAATCGGGTTTTTGGTTAAGGAAATAGGCGTAGATTCAGAGTCTCTTAGACTACTGATCTAAAGGGAACACCTTCCTAACTCGTAGAGCTTTAAGCTCTGAATCAAGGCAAGGTAACTTGTGAGGTTACCAAAATGGTAGCTATGCCAAGAGGCTTGCTCCGACTCTGGAACGGTTATGTAAATCCCTGGGGAAGTCATTTTTGAGCAACTAAACTGGGGTGTATGGAAAATCAAGCAGAAATATAGGTTCTCAAGGGAACGAACAAATACTCATAACTTAATCATTTAATACAGAGAAAGAACCCTTTATAGACACATAAATACTTGCATGCATCCATTGTTTACAATTCAAAACATAAGGCAAGAAAACACTGATCAGAACCATAGAGCATGATGCGACCACTGAAAGGGGTGCTCGTTTCCACCCAACCATAGGTTTAGTCACTCCCAATGGATTTATCATTGGCCACCCTCGAGCTTAAACCACGATGCTTTGAGATTCAATCTCTTACTTCCAGCTCAACGAAAGTTAGGGACGAAGGTTACTCTCCATCTCCCAATACAGAAATAGATAAGGACGAAGGTTACTCTCCTTCTCTCGGCTTAATCTCTATTTTCTGTGATCAGAACTCACTATTCCTCTTTCAGTCCTTCCTCGGACCCAGAGCTTCCTCTCTCGTCTCTGCATTTTCTTCATAGGTCTCCCTCTGCCCTCCACACTTCCTTTCTTACCTTCCTCAACAAGATTGCATGTGGCTTGAATTCGCAGTATGTGGTCAGTTCTAAAAGCCTTACGGATGGGATGTCTGCCCCATCCCCTCATTAACTCTTGAGGAGGCCTTCCCACCTACCAGCCTGACTATAATTCATTCCTGGGTCAAAGGGTTGTTCTAATATGAGCAATTAATTCTAGCATGGTACTGGTTCGGTGGAGGTTAACGCAACCATTCCTGGTCCCGTCCACCACCTTTCAAAACATTTCGTGGTCTCTCTTAACACATCCCCTCTTTCAGCGGTCTTGCAACACGTAACCATTTTCTATTAAAATAACATAATTTACATTCATCTACCTTCTACACGAAGTCCATCAAATCAAACATTCACACTTTTAAGTTTGCCATAGTTCCTTGGCCCATATAGTTATATTTACAAACTGGGGGAAAAGGGTGTTACAATTCCCTCCCCCTTAAAGGAACATCGCCCTCGATGTTCTATCTGTCATCATGACATGTATGTACATGAGTAAACAAAATAGGATATGCCTATCTCATGGCATCCTCCATTTCCCACGTAGCCTCATTTGGGCCAAAGTGTTTCCACTGCACCTTGACCTGTGCAATGGTTCAGTTCGTGAGTGAGGTTTCTTTGCTATCTAATAGGCATTGGGGTTCTCGCAGGAATTATCCCTTCGGCTCCACTTGGATCACAAACCAGTCAATTATATGATTAACATCATGTACATATTTCTTCAATAATGAAACATGAAAAACATTATGTGCCTTTACAGTGGGAGGAAGTGCTAGCTTATAGGCTACAAGTCCCACCCTATCTAAGACTTCAAAGGGTCAACAATACCAAGGTGCCAACTTGGCACATGCTCTCATTTTCAGGGAACTCTTCCTAGGTCTAACTCTAAGGTACACATGGTCTCCTGTCTTGAACTCTCGAGGAGTTCTTTTCCAGTCGGCATAACTTTTCTTTCTATCCTGAAATCTTCAGATTTTGCTTTATTTGAATTACTTGTTGTTCCATTTCTTTCAGCATGTCAGGTCCAATTGTAATTCTGTCCACTGGATTATTCCAGTTGATTGGAATCTTGCAATGCCTACCATAGAGGGCTTCAAAAGGGCTCATCTTCAAGGATTCTTGATAACCATCGTTGTAGGCAAATTCTACCAATGGTAGGTAGTCTTCCCACTTCTTAGGTTGGTGCATTACATGCATTCTTAGCATGTCTTCCACTATTTGGTTCACTCTTTCTATTTTTCCATCAATTTGAGGGTGATAGGCTGTGCTGCACAACAATTTAGTCTCAAAGCCAACCATTAGGGATTTCCAAAAGCTTGAAGTAAATTTGGTGTCTCTGTCAGATATAATTTCCTTGGGCATGCCATGTAGTCTAAATATATCCTTCATGAAGATGTTGGCAATATCTATTGCCTTGCAGGTTGACTAACAGGGACTAAATGGGTAGACTTACTTAGTTTGTCCACCACGACCATGATGGCATCATTTTGCTTAGTCAACTTTGGTAATCCGGTGATGAAATCCATGGAGATGGTTTCCATTTTCCATTATGGGATTGGTAGGGGTTGTAACAATCCTGTTGGATGTCGGTGTTCTACCTTAACTTGTTGGCATTCTAGGCACTTAGCTATATAGTTAGCTATGTCTTTCTTCAACCTAGACAAATAGAATTGTTTCCTAGTGGTCGTGATCATCTTCTGATATCATGAGTGACCAATATATGGTCTCTTATGCAGTTCATCCATTATGAACCTCTTCAAGTCGTCACAGTTTGGAATATACAATCTATTTCTGTAAGTCAACAACCCTTCCTCAAGCATCTGGTAGCCTTCATACTTCAACCCTGTAGGCTCTTGTCTTAGGTATGAGATCACGGTCTTGAAGAATCCATATGTCTCTTGTGCATTTATGACTCTTTCCCTGACATCTATTTCACAGGTGCTTACTGCTGCCAGATGAATCGTTTTTATACTTTTGCTAAGACATTGGCCACCCTATTTTCCTTTCCTTTTATGTGTTTGATTTCGAAATCGAATTCACTCAGGAGAGCCATCCACCTAGCTTGCCTGGCATTGAGTGTTGCTTGATCAAACATGTGTCTCAATCCACAATGGTCTGTCATTAGCACAAATCTCCTACCCAGTAGGTAGTGCCTCCACATTGTTAAAGCATATACTATGGCAGCCAACTCTAGGTCATGGGTCACATAATTGATCTCATGCTCATTTAATTTCCTGAACGAGTAGAAAATTACATGTCCCTCTTGCATAAGGACGCCTCTGAGTCCCTCCTTACAGGCATCTGTGCACACAAAGAAATCATTATCCGGGTCTGCAATATTTAGCACGGGTGCATGGGTCAGGAGGTATTTCAGTTCCTGAAATATTTCTTCACATTTTGATGTCCAAATGAATTTAATCCCCTTTTTCTGAAGGGCAGTGATTGGACAACCAATCTTGGAAAACCCTTTTATGAACCTTCTATAGTATCCTGCTAAGCCCATGAAGGATCTGATATCAGATACATCTTTTGGGGTAGGCCATTCCATAATAGATCTGATCTTGTCAGGGTCCACTGCCACCCCTTCCTTAGAAATGACACGGCCTAGGTAATGGACTTCCTTCTGAAAGAAGTCACACTTGCTAAACTTAGCGTAGAGCTGATGCTCTCTTAGTACTGGAAGTACGAGTCTAAGATGTTCTTCGTGCTCCTCCCTGTTCTTGGAGTATATTAGGATATCATCAATGAAAACCAATACAAATTTGTCCATAAATTTGTTGAGTACATTATTCATCAAGCACATAAAAGTGGCGGGGGCATTGGTTAACCCAAATGGCACTACCACAAATTCATAGTGACCATACCTCGTTCTGAAGGTTGTTTTGTGAATGTCTTCATCCTTAATTTGGACTTGATGGTATCCAGACCTTAAGTCGATCTTCAAGAAGATGGAAGCACCTCCCAATTGGTCAAACAGGTCATCGATTCTTGGTAAGGGGTACTTGTTTTTTATGGTTGTCTTATTGAGTTGTCTGTAATCTATAAACAGTTGGAGTGTGTCATCTTTCCTTTTCACAAAAAAGATGGGCGCTCCCCACGAAGATACACTAGGTCGGATGTAGCCTTTGTCCATCATCTCCTTTAGTTGTAGCTTGAGCTCAACCAGCTCTGGTGTGCTCATCCTATATGGCGTTCTAGATGCTGGTACCTCTCCTGGTGTAAGTTCTATCGAGAAGTCAATATCCCTTCTCAAAGGTAGACCTGATACCTCTTCTGGGAACATGTCCTTGTATTCTCTTAATATGGGGTGGTACTCTAGGTTTGGTTGGTCATTTTCAACAGATTCCAATACCTGTATGGCATATAAGGAACACCCCTTTCTGTAATACTTTTTCATTTGAAGGGATGATATTTTCCTCACTAAGACAGGCTTCTCAATCCCTTGGAGGGTCGTCTTTCTCCCTTCTTCAATTACACATTCTAGAGTTTTATGATAACAATCCAATTTAGTTTTATAAGCAGCCAACCAATCCATACCAATCAACAAGTCATAAGATCCCAGAGGAAGTATGTTAAGGGTTGCTCGGGTGGGCAATCCACCCATGATTAATTTACAGGCTGGTATGACCTCTACCACTTTTCTTTTGGTCCCAGTGGCTAATTACACCAACCACGATTTAACATGTCTAATTGGTTGCAATTTACACTTATGAACAGTCTGAGGGGCCACATAACTCAAATTAGAACCTGGGTCAATTAAAATAGAAACTAGATGGTTGACGATCATACCTTCCAGCTCCATTACTGAAGCTTGGTGGTCGGTTTGATTATTGTCCAAGGAAACATAGATTTGTGGCATGCTCCTAGCCACATCATTGATGATGGTAGCTTCTTGGATATTGTAGACTTTCTTACTATTCTATTGTCTGTGTGGGCAGTCCCTCAATCAATGATCTTCTCCACAACCCCAACATTTTAAGGGTTCCTTCTTTAGGTTATCAATCTTTCCTGGGGCTGTATTAAAAGGTTTATTTCCACTTCGAGAGGGGAAA
Source organism: Picea glauca (assembly GCA_000966675.3). NCBI lineage: Eukaryota > Viridiplantae > Streptophyta > Pinopsida > Pinales > Pinaceae > Picea > Picea glauca. Next base: position 920,488 of record JZKD02S1616077.1, read on the forward strand.
TTTTGTTGATATACACTTCTATTAGGAAGGATCCTTCTAGAATCTTTTTGATATTTCTTGAATCTTGAGGATTTAAACCCTTTCTTCTGGAATCCCAAACTACTCCTAGTCTTCCGGTCCTCGCGAGGTCTTGTCTTACTCCCAAACTATTCATAACAATACCTCACCTTCCAGATAGTTTCTTCTAAGGTCTTTGGTTCGTCGAACTCAATCCTGTCCCGATAGGTCTGAGGTAACCCACTAATGAACCGCTGCATTTTTACTTTTTCATCTTTTATGTAGGGTACATACCTCAGTAGTTCAAGGAATTTATTGACAAATTCCTCTATGGTGAGCTGCCCCAGCCTGAGTTCATAGAACTCCTTAGTCTTCCCATCCATGTATTTCTCTGACAAATACTGCTTCCTGATGTATTTCTCAAACTATTTCCATGACAAGTCCTTCTCATGGGCTCCTTTCACATTCCTAAGGTCTTCCCACCAAATGGAAGCCTTCCCATTCAGGTTGAAGATGGCTATTCGAGCCTTCAAGTTTTCAGAGTAGTCATGGACTCTAAAGTATTTCTTTAAACCAAGCAGTCAGGCTTCAACCTCTTCTCCCTTATTAATCTCTCCATCGAAAGAGGGTGGTTTGGCTTTCTTGAATTCTTCAGGATCATGATTTTTGGAACACTTCTGCTTCTTTCCTTTCCTTCAAGAATGTGAGTTGGCTCTGCTACTAGAAGATCCTTCGGATTTACCAGCTTCCTTTCTAGAGGACTCCACCAATGAGTGTCCCCTGCCTCTAGGTTGGCCCTTCTTCAAGGTACTTTTACCAGTGTGGTCACTTATGGAGTCATGTTTTCGGATCTCACGTGGACTTTGACTTATCTTCTTATGTCATTGGTCCACATGACTGGTTGCAGGTTCATGCTATAGTTGCCTCTGTATGTCAGATAAGCTCAACGCGGTATTTTTTTCTTTATCCTTTATCAATCTCTCGTTTTCAACCTTGCAACTTTGTAATTCATCCCTGAGGCTCCTTACAGTTTTAACTGGATCTGGAGGGGTTTCCAACGCCCTCCTTTCGTCAGGTTCTTCGTCTCTATTGTGGGAGCCATCCCCCACTTCATGAAACGTCACCATCCTTTAGTCTTGGAGTTTTTTTGTGATTTACTGACTGCTCGAGTGTTGACAAAAACACTTATTGTTAGCTAACATTTTATTATTTCATGAACAATACACGGTTCAATTTCTTAAATGCATACACACAGTAGAAAGTTTCATTCTTTTCTTTAATAACATTTTTAACCAATTTTTTTAAGAAAGAGGTAAAGTAGGGTGTCACTCTTTTAAAAGTACTCCAATTAGAGTTTTAAGCGACTCGTCTGTAAGCCCAAGTAGGCCAAGTGTTGTAACCATGCTCTGATACCAATTTGTAACACACCCACGACGAGGCAAAAAATAAAAAAAAATTGTCCTCCATCCAGGAACAAATTCTCTCTCTCCACGGGTTCTAATTTGGAAATTTTGGGACTCAGCCCGACCCTCTGGTCAAGATTCTTCAATTCTCTAAGTCAAACGAGACTTTGAGACCTTGATAGTCTCACCTCTTAATCAAACACAGGCCCTTTCGGCCTCTGGTGCAAGTCTTATGATACCCGTGACCTTCTCCTTCACACTTCAGTGAAGTCTCGGAGTTGGCGTTAGCCCCTTTTCTCTTGGCCCCTCCTTAGATGTGACCTTGGGTGATGACCTCATCCAAACACACAATTGCGGGCACGACCGAAGGTGGTTTGAAACCAAACTACTTTTCGGCCCACAATTCTTCTTGAGCCTCCACGTGTCCTTTCTCCAAAACCGTGGTTTGGATTGCAGCCCACCCTCAACTTTTTAAAGTTCACGCACCTTCGATCCCCACAATGCTACGTGACTGTCGATCTCATGATATTGACGGTCTCTCTGAACTGACAGCTCAGATCTATCCATTTCAAAGTTGTGGATCAGATCTGACCTCTTTCAAATCAATGACTATGATTTGTTTCAGACTTCAGAATTCTCAAGTCTCAAACTTTACTTTCTTCCGTACATCAATCTTCTGGAGTCGACGATTTGCAGACACCTGTCCTTCTCAATCAATGAATCTGCCTTTACTTTAGGGATTTGACCTTTCAACTAGATCAACGGTCCTGCAGACCTTTTCTCGATCAATGGTTGAGATTTCCTTCGGGTCTCCACAATTCTGATATCTCAAATCTCAACTTCACTTCCCCTCGAAGTATCCAGATTCCTACTACGTGTCCACTTGAATCGAATGGTTGAGGATTACTTTGGGTCTTTACCTGAAATCTACAGATTTATACCACCTGTCCCCTTGATCTGATGGTTATGGATTAATTTAGGACTTTACCCATAATCCATAGATCTACTCCATGTCTCTTTTGGATCAGACGGTCCAGATTCTCCTCGGACGATCCGACGCTTGAGATTTACTTTGGCTCTCCGGCTCTCCGGACTTTGGAAGTCTCAAATCTCAACTGAAAACTCTTGAATAGATGTCTCCGGAATCCACGATCTGCCTCCACGCGTCCCTCTGGATCTGGCGGTCTAGATTTACTTCGGGTCTTCGAGGTTCGTAAATCTTAACTCTCAACTAAAACCCCAATACAATTCACCTGGAGCTCGCGATCTATTGACAAGTGTCTCCTTGTAGATCGAGGGATCTCGGTTCTTTGGCCCTTCGACATTTTGGGAGTTTCAACTCTCAATCTGAAACTCTCGAGGTGATTCCTCCGAAGTCCACGATCTGTCATCACGTGTCCCTTTGGATCTGATGGTTCAGATCTCCTTCGACTCTCCAGGATTTGGGAACCTCAAATATCAAACTTTACTTTCACCCGAGGACAATGGATCTCTACCACGTGTCCCTTTCATTATGACAGTTGAGATTTACTTCGAGACTTTGGCTCTCCGGGATTCAAGAGTTTCAACTCTCAATCTGAAACTCTCGAAGTGATTTCTCTAGAGTTATTGATCTGCTGACACGTGTCTCCTGGCGATCAATGGCCAGGATAAACTTTGGGACTTCAGAACCTCGGCTAGTCCACCCTCCCGTACACACAAACGTTAAATTTCATGCACCTTACCTTAGATCGGACCACTATCGTCCCTTCGCGCTCAAATCTGACAGTTAAGATCTATTTATTTCCAACATTTCTCCTCTGCTTCCCTAGATGATGATCTAATAGTCCGGGCTTCTCCCCATAGTCGTTCTGATGGTTGTTGTCGCTCCTCCTTCTGAGATTTTGACGTCTTCCGACTTAGGAGAGTTTGGTAGATGTTCAAAGGCCTCAACCTTCATTCCTCTTGTGAGTCCAGATATCTCGGGTCTTGTCTTCATTCTTGAAAATGTTATCTCTTCTGAGATTTTTGATTCTCTCAGACTGACGATACCGAGGGACTCCGTTACTCCACAGATTTCCAAAAGGGCTCACAACAACCCATTTCGCAACTATTCAGGGTCTGGCGGTCATGATCCGACCGGTATCGAGGTTTCCGTCGATCGATGGTTCACAACAATTGCAGGGTCCCAACGTGCGTGCTCTTTATTAGAGAACTTAACCTCCACAATTTGGAAATACTCGCCCAACTTGGTCGAATCAGAGTCGTTGATCTTTTAGCCGACGAGATCAACAACAATGGTGAATTGCGGGCCTCGAACTAGAGCATCTGCTACTTTCATCTTCATGCTCTGCAATGATTCCCCATCCTCAATCTCTGTCCATAGATCGATGGTCGTAACAATTTGACATCTCGAAGCTTCGAGTTCCAAGGTTACTAGACCCAAGTCACGTGGGTCTTCATATAACTCTTGGGCTATGATCCCCGCTCTTAGTCGGGTTTTTGGTTAAGGAAATAGGTGCAGGTTTAGAGTCTCCTAGACTACTGATATGAAGGGAATGCCTTCCCAACTCACAGAGCTTTAAGTTCCAAATCAAGGCAAGGTAACTTGTGAAGTTACCAAAACGACAACTATGCGAAGAGGCTTGCTCCGACTCTGAAACGGTGATGTAAATCCCTGGGGAAAGTGTCTTCGAGCGACTAAACTGGGGCGTATGGAAAATCAGGAAGAAATATAGGTTCTCAAGGGAACGGACGCATACTCATAACTTAATCATTTAATACAAAGAAAGAACCCTTTATAGACATATAAATACTCACATGCATCCATTGTTTACAATTCAAAACATAAGGCAAGAAAACACTTATTAGAGCCATAGAGCGCGATGTGAACGCTGAAAGGGGTGATTATTTCCACCCAACCATAGGCTCAGTCACTCTCAATGGATTTATCATTGGCCACCCCCGAGATTAAACCATGATGCTTTGAGATTCAATCTCTTACTTCCAGCTCAACGAAAGTTAGGGACAAAGGTTACTCTCCTTCTCCCAATACATAAATAGATCATGAAGACAATTACTCTCCTTCTCCTGGCTTAATCTCTATTTTTTGTGAACAGAACTCACTGTTCCTCTTTCAGTCCTTCCTCAGACCCGAGAGCTTCCTCTCTCATCTCTGCATTTTCTGCGCAGGTCTCCCTCTGCCCACCACACTTCCTTTCTTTCCTTCCTCAACAAGATTGCGTGTGGCTCGAATTCCCAATCTATGTTCAGGTCTGGAAGCCTTACGGATGGGCAGTCTTCCCTATCCCCTCATTAACTCTTGAGGAGGCCTTCCCACATACCACCTCGACTGTAATTCATTCCTGGGTCAGAGGGTTGTTCTCATCTAAGCAATTAATTCCAACATGGTACTAGTTCGGTGGAGGTTAACGCAACCATTCCTGGTCCCCTCCTCCACCTTTCATAACATTTCATGGTCTCTCTTATCACATCCCCTCTTTCAACAGTCATGCAACATGTAACCATTTTCTATTAAAATAACAGAATTTACATTCATCGACCTTCTACATGAGGTCCATCAAATCAAACATTCACACTTTTAAGTTTTCCATAGTTCCTTGGCCCATATAGTTATATTTAAAAACTAGGGGAAACAAGGTGTTACATGACTACTGTCCCACCTAAATAGTGCTACAAGGTAGTATCTCATACTACAAAATTCAGCTTCTTCATAGTTTGTTCAAAAGGTGAACAAAAGAACACTGCAACCACTGCAGCCTCAGTCCAAGCATGTTTTGTCCAGCAAAAGCAGGTCGACAACATTAAAGCAAAGCGTAAGGATTACTTCTATACATAGTCATCTCATGTAGCCAGACTGGTTAAAAAGGTCCAACCCTTCCAGCCACAGGTTCGTGACAACCTTCAACAAGCTAAGTAGTGCAACTTCTCCAACAAGGCAAGTAGCTCATCAAGGTTTGGATTCAACAAATGCTTCCCCCTATCCCCGGGAACTCAACGAAATGGAGACCATTACTCACTAAGGAGGTAGGATTGATCCAGGTGGATATCAGTGGCCACCCGCCTACTCCACAAACTTGAAAAACAGTTTTCCACCTTGGCAGTTTTTCTGGTCCCAAACTTCTTGGGCCATTTTGAGGCCCTAAATGATGTTTTTTGGGGATTTGAGGTCATTCTTCTCATTTATACCTTTCCAACGGTGTATTGAGTGCCCCAAATGAAGATCGTATGCAAAAGTTACGCACTCAGGAAGTTGACATATCAACTACCTCCATTGGGGCCTGCAAACCATTTGGCTTTTCATCTTCTAGGGTTAGGGTTTTGGATTTTACTTATGTTAAAAGGGAATTTGGAGCCTCATTGTAACAATCATCTTCTTACGAATGCGAGTAGCCGTCACATCTCTTCTCAAAGATAAGCTACCACCATTCTAGCGAGTCTTTCACTCTGTATTTTTACAGTCTCTGTACATTTCTTTCATTAATAAAAATCGTGTATTAATGTATTTCTCTATTTCTGGAAATATTTATGTGTATTTCATTGTAATATCTTTGCTTTCATTTTGTTCTAAAAAATAATCAGGATCAACTGAGGTGAAGCCTTGCCTTCCACATCACGTAGCCTTCCATATTAATATCTTGTACACAAATCATGTTATTCATAGGACCGTCGTTGGTGAAGGCACTTCGACGTGTGTCATGTCTTTGTCTTGTTGGAAAGCCATTGGCTCTGTAGAACTTACCCCTTTTCCTACTATTTTAACCATGTTTGATGGATGATCCTTCATACCACATGATCTCATTTCCTCTTTCTTGGTCTAGTTAGAAGGAAATTTCGTTTTTGTGGAAGTTGAAGTAGTCAACGCTCCACTCGACTATAATTTTTTTTTAGGAAGGAGTTGGACCTATGTGATGACGGTTGTCATCTCTTTGGTCTTTCGAGTTTTGTGCTTCCCTCATGAAGGGAGGATTGTCACGATCGACCAAATGTCGTTTAACCACTCTAACTCCATGACAAATTCAAGATCTATAGTCCCGTTTATTGAAAACTCTCATACGACAATTGAGAGCATTGGTGTTGGAATGTATCCTTCGGTTATGGGAACATGTAATTTCTCAACATCAATTTTGTATATTCTTGTAGCTACCCCGATCAACTACCAAAATTCAAACCCCTTGGTCCCCGTTACACGGGTCAGTTCATTTAGAACCGCGTATTTCGAAGATCCGTGGGTGTTACCCTCACTGAGTGAATCGATTGAAGGTCTTGTGCATGTCAGGATGGCCATGCCACTGTATGCAGCAAAGATCACTTATCAAGCTATCCAACAAGATACTGCAGACTTTGATCCAAATTCATCATGGATGTAAGAAAATGATCAATTTACAAATCTTATATGGGCCTTTGATTCTCTGATTCCACTCGATCGCTTGACATTGTCTTTCCTTCTGATGAAGATTTTTTCGAGGCAATGGCGAGGCTAGATCAGTTGGGGGAGGAACTAGGTTCTTCACATTATTTCCTCTTGGATTTTAATACGGTTGCGAGTGGTTACGATTAGTTTCCATTGTCCACATGGGTTATCAATCACTCTAACATGAATGTTTTCATGGACATAGATTTTCCTTTAGATGGGGCTTTTTTCGAAGCCATGAATACAGATTGCATTTCACGGGAAGAAATGTATCATAAATGTTGTTTTTTCCATGAGTTTGAGTGTTTAGAGATTGATAAACAAAAGATTCATTGGCATGACATTTCCAATGGGATCTACCTCAAAATGTATTACACTTGAGTATTGTTTCTTGGGCATTTTTCCCTTTGTATTTATTGTTCATAGATAGTAATTTTTCGTTTTTTATCTCGTTTTGCTCTTGATTGCTTATAGTGTTTCTGCTTTTTTGGTAGATTTTGATGGAATCTTCGTTCCATGTAGGGTTCGCGGATGGAGCAAGTCATCACACTGGGAACCTTGCTTCTGCCACATGGGTGATTTATTCGCCCGGGGCCAAGTGGTTGTGTCTAGAGGCACTTGTCTAGGGCCAACAATGAATAACGTAGCCGAGTATAGCACTATGATCAAACTCCTAAGAGATGTTATTTCACATGGTATCTCATGTTTAGAAGTTTGCCTAGATTCCTAGTTGGTGGTGTCGCAACTAAACGATCAATACTGTGTGCATGATCCCACGTTGCTTCGAGGACTCCTACAAGTACGTCTTCTAGAACGACATTTTAACTATATTACGTATATTCGTGTTTTATGAAGTGCAAATTTTGTATCTAATGCATACTCTAACTATGTACTGGATTGACATTTGTCACATATTTCAAGAAAGAAACACACATATAAATGTATATAAACACATTTCACATATAAATAACAAGGCAACAAGATATGTATATATTATTACTTTCATGTCCAATCATACAAAAAATATGGATGTTACATAACAAAATTGGGCCTCTAGCCCCAACTATTTTTACATACAGACCAATACAAAAAGGATCATTGAAAACCTATGTCGAGGGACCTACCCCCGCATGTGTGATTCTGTAACACACAACAAATTTGGTCAGATGTTAGAACAACTGTACCCATGCCCATGGTATATCGATGACTTGTCGGTGCATCTGCTCAGGCAGGTCATCGATCTGCACCATTGCAATCTGCTATGTAAGGCGATCCAGGTTCCATTGGACATTTTGTAAAGTGCACTCGATCTGAGTAGCATCTGCACATGGACGGGCCTCACCACACCCTCTGTGTTGGTGACGAGGGTACCCCTCTGGTCATCTTGGTTCAATATCTACGCATTCACAAAGTTTTGTTAGTTTCAATCCATTCCAAGATAGTTTGGTTTTAAAATAATTAAAACAAATTAAAAATTAAATAACCTTGAAAATTGAAAAAAATTCTTACTTATCTCTCCTATACTCACAGGCATGTCTGGATCACAGGCAAAATTAATCCCTTCATAGGGAAAATCGTTTATGGCAATGATTTGATGCTCCCACCATTTGAAAAACTCATTGTCATGTGCAAACAATATGCATCCACCTACTAAGTGTTGTATTACTGTGGACCATTGTAGTAACCATGGTTTCTTGAGTTGATGTGGTGGCATATAAAATCGCGAACTAAAAGCGGGAACTCGCTCTTGAAGAAAGAACATAATATACTACCATATCCAAAGTTCTTCATCCTTCCTATCTTGCATTCAGTCAGTTGTGTTTTCATGCACTGAAGCAAAGAGGTGCTCCATTCATAGATCATTGGGAAAAGGCACTCCGCCACGTAAAACATCTCCGATCGAGATGCTTGGTGTAGTGCAACAGACCCTCCAATCCTAGTGATAGACTGAAAAATCATCTTTAGACTCATACCCTTTATGTTTCGAATCAAGATTTTTTATGCCTCGACAGGGCAAACCAGTAATAAAATATATGTCATCTACTTCAATGGTCAATGATTAACCATCCAACTTGAAAGCATCTTCCTCTGGGTTCCAGTAGCCAACCAACAATTGCAACAGTATTTTTTATGCCTGCATATTGGAGCACCCATAAAATTTCCTAAACCCACAATGTCAGAGAGCCTCTAAAACCTCTAGATGATCATCAAGTTCTTGGTCAATCTCTTCAAGTTCTCTTTCTCACCAATATATAACCATTTTTGTAGCTCGACAACCAATTAAAAAAAATTGCATTAGTTTTTCCTCCTTTATGGTGATACACATGGCCTACTTTGGTGACATGCACTTATATCATTAAGGTTCGATGTGTATATGATGGGTTTTATGCACCATGTGCTAAGTGCGGGCACAAGCCCACCTACTTTTAAGAATAAAAATGCCGACCAAATGGTGAAGGATTCAAAAAAAAAAAAGAAAAAACCTTGGAAAGAATTGAAGAGGGATGAGAGCTTGTTCACCAAGTCCAAATGGTGAAGGATTCCATCGATCGTAGCTCTGACTATGGCCTTCAGAAATTTTTTCCACTCAAATTGCCTAATATGGTAAAAATTTGAAATAAAGTGTTTTTGGGTCATTTTTTTTCACTATTATATAGATTTTTTTAAACCCACTTTTGTATAGTTTATATAATTTTTACTCATTTAAATGCCTAATGGTCCATATTTATCAAGCATAATGACCGTTTGAGTTAAGATTTTGCAGGGAAGATGTTTAGAATACTACTTCTCGTTTCTGTTGGTTCGATTTTAACGACTCTCTTAGGTAATGTTCCCATCACTGGCATATAGGTTAGGTTCATTCTGCCTTACATTTTTGCATTATCAATAACCCATTATACATTTTCCTTAGGTTTGACCCTACTTATTGGTGACACCAACCTTTCCAGCCGATTTACATGTCGTTCAGTTCATAGTAGAGCCTACCGTCATGGGCATCCTAGTTAGCACCTACTTTTCCTTTTGATGCCCATGCTGAAGTTTTTTTCTTAGGTTAAGGAGTCGTGTTAGTCCTGCCATATCACTGCATTGAAAACTCATGTTCTTCTCCATATTTTTCTGGCTATTTACTCGTGGGGCTCCCATACTTATGTGTTAAGTTGTAATAATGCATTGCATTCCCCTGCTTGCTTTTAAGCCTAATGTTGGCTTCAACGTGTTGTTGCTTAGCCACTTTCTCATGCATTCTCATCAGTTGCTAGCCTTGCATATTTTTCCATTGCAATTTGACATCTGCACCCTAGGAGGAAACATTCCCCTGAGTGTCTATATCCTGCACATGCTTCCTTGCATTGAACATAGGTATGTTCCATGCACTTGGGACTAGTTTGATTGCTCACAACACTTGTTTTCTCCATGTATTCTAGCATTCTTTTATTCTTCTATAGGCTTTCCAATATTGAAAAGACAAAAAAATCAAATAACAAAAAAAAGAGCATGGGAATGAGCCTTCTTCACCATTATTGGCAGCAGTTGAGTTGCCTATGAACAAAGCGCAAAGTTTTGAGTTCAATTTCAACAATTTGGGTTAGTATGAGTTTAGGAAACTGAACCAATTATATAGAGTTTTTACTCCTCTGACTGGTTATTATTCTAGTCACTATGGGGAGTCTCCTCTTGAATCACAAACTTATGTCAATGTTCATTTTCAGTTCATGTTTCCTAAGTCACATATTGTGTCGTGTTCTTGTTCAAAGGACGTTTTAGCCTATATAGACCATTCCATAGAATCCATTGACTTTGCAAGTCAACCTTCCCCTATGTCAAGTATTTCTCAGAATTAGAAGTATCTTTCTCCTATACTCATGCTAGTATGGAGGGTCCCCATTGACTTCCTAAGCTATTATTGACTACGACATATTGCTCTAATATTTTGACCTAGAGTCGCACCCTGGCTCTATTTACATCATTGATAGGTGACCTTGTTCTCAACAAATGACATTCCATCAATGGTCGTTGGCTGAGCAATTTCCCTTGTGTTTGATTGCAAGAACATTATTCACACACTGGGATTCGTGCAATACCTTGGATTCCATTTGTCCCCATTGGTAGTTTCCTCACCTTTGTCAATAGTCTTTATTATTGCCTATTATTCAGAGGGTCTCTTTCATGTGCTATTTACATCTGGTGCATGCAAGAGACGTACTTCGTGGTGGTCCTTTCAATATTTCATATGAGTCCTTCCAAATCTTTATCCTTTTGCTACTCCTCATGTTGGTTGATGGGGGATGCCTTAATTCCCTCCTTCTAGGGGATCTCTTCCTATTGACTTCCGCACATCTTGCTCTGGGACAAGGATCTAAAGTCATTATTAGTACCTTGGGGCTTACAATCATCAGTGGCAGTTTCCCTCATTATTGACAGTGGGAATACATCGATGTCCATTGATCGATAGATTCTACTAGGTGTTTGACATCATAACCTATATTCACACTTGTTAGATTGTACTAGGTACCTTGACACCCATTATCGTTATCGATAGTTTGTCTCACATTTGTTAACGGTATACATCAATGGCCGATAATCAAATGGTGTCTCACCGTGTTCGACTTCAACTCCTCTATTTGCATAGCATAGACTCATACCATAACAATTGATTTGAATACCCCAAGAATGTAGTAGCATTACCCTCTTTATGTTGTTTCCCAAGTTGCAATTGGATAACACCACTCCTAACATTGGTACTTGTGAAGGATCAACTCTTGCCTCTAGATATCATTCACTGATTCTGAGACATAGATCCACCATGTATCTCTTTCATTGCTACGATCTTTGTTGACATGTATCCACTATGTATCTCTTTCGTAGCCATGATCACTACTTTCTATATATACATTTTACATGGATCCACAATGTACTTGATTGGATTCCATGCTTATCATCACACATAAGCATGGGTATGCCCGCCTCTAGGATTGAGTATTCTAACTTTTTTCTACATTTGGTTGTTGTCCTTAGCTTAGATTTCAATGACCTTCACCTTGGCACACTGCTCTTTGAAGACTTCTAATTTATTTCAACCATCAATTTCTCTTCTAACCTCACACATTCGGGGGCATGCGCTATAGCATCACTTTCCACCTTTGAAGCATTGCCAAACTTATTGGCCTAATCCCTATCCTATTTACATACTACTTCTCCCCATACCTCCATGAGACCTTCCAAAAAATAGCTTTTTGGAAGATGTACGCGACCTCACAGTTACAAAACTCGTGTATACATGGGCCACTCAAGGAACAATAGTGTACATGTCATAAAATGAATAAAAATATATATTTATGATTAGTTAAATGTTGAGTTATGGGCTTGGTTAGTTTCCTAACTCCTTTTACTCGTACTCAATCGTCTCTAACCAACTAGAGACTGCATAAAAAGAGCATTTGTCCAAGGATAAAGGTAATGACAAGTAATGATTCTTTGCACACCTTAAGCAAACCTCTGTTTGGATATCCTTGCCAAGTCTGTAAACCTTTATACATCCTTTTTGCCGCTGGATTGACTTGGAAACCCTTGATTCCAGTCCCTTTCTGATCACCAACCTATCTTGCCAAGAGTTTCCCTCTATATTCTTTTTGGGCCTATGGTGAATCTGGAGTCAATACCAACCCGTATAGTAGGTGTTGGGAAAATACTGAGGGGGGGGGGGGGGTGAATCAGTATTTTGAGCTATTAACAATTTTTCACTTTTCTTTCACTGAAAAATCTTAGTCTACTTTATAGAGACCAGTTATTGTATATTCTTATGAAAACAG
>JZKD02S1616077.1:937153-968654 GCA_000966675.3 Picea glauca
TTTGCTGACGTGGTGTGCTTTCGTGGGTTGAATCAACGGTTCAGATGCAATCTTGGCTCAACAGCTGCGATTACATCGCGAAATCGCATATCGCGATTTCGGGGTTTTCGTTGTCGAGTGAACTGGACATTTCAAAGTCCCGATCCCCGATTCTCCGATGGGGCCTCCAGGCTGCCACGCGTCCACACGAATAGACGGTCCAGATCTCGTCGGGAATTCACCTTGGCTTTAACGGCTGCGCTCAAATCGCGATTTCGGAGTTTTTGATGTCAAGTGAATTGGACATTATAAACTCTTGATCCCCGAATCTCCGATGACTTATCTCCTTCACAACTTCTGCAGATCTGACGGTTGTCGGTCTTTCGGGAAATTTGAATGGAATCCAATGGTCACTGGATCTCTGTCTTCCTTCTTCTCTGTAATCTCTTGCTGCGCGCATTTTCTTCAATGTTGTACCTCCCGAGATCTTACATCCGAATCCCCCAAGGGGTTTTATCCTTCATATCCTTCCATCTCCGTTGTTGCCATCAATGACAACAGCCATCATCGTTGCTTGTTCAATATTTGCCAACAGTAGGAGCAAGGGTGGAGGAACCTGGGATCTCTCTCGACAGGGCATCGTCACACATGACAAGTATAAAGTTGTAACCACCTTAACTACTGAATAAATATAGAAACTCTTTCCTTTGAAATATGTTGTATTTGTAACATTTTGTTTGCAATCTTCTCATGTATATTTCGTAGAACACTAATTGCTAAGATCTTGCTCCTACTTTGCATTAGACTAACAAGTAGTTGTTAATATAATTACCTCTCTTTAGAGTCTTTCACTTTTAAGGTTCTTGCAAGTTGCAAAGAAGTTGTTGGAAAAGAACGAAGATACTATGACAATTGAGAATGGCATCAATCGTAGGACTCTAGGTGAGTCGATATTTCTCTTCCTCCCCATAGTTAGTTATTTATTTTGAAATCAGTTATTGTATCTTTGTTTCATGTTCTATTTGGGAATTTGTTTCTGTACAATCATTGGTATGCTGTAGTATAGCCCACAACTATAGGGGATTTTCCATAAGAGCACACATGAAACTTTAAGTGTAGGGGTTGATTGATTTGGAATTCTAAGAAATATTTCTAACCAATTAGAGCCACCCATCATCTATCAAGGCCTTGTTGGCCTTATTCTTGGGTATCAAGGCATCCCAAGGGACTTGAATTTCAACCATTAATGGATAATCTTTAATTAAATGATAAGGGATTTAACACCTACAACAAGTATTGGGAAAATTAATGTGCTTTACATGTTGACGTAAAACCCTACCCCCAACCCATATATATATATGCCAGAGACATTATAAATTAGCACTAACTACCACAATGAAACACAATACTATGGATAAAGCCCCAATTATCCATCAATGATCAAAGTCAAACTAGAAAATTGACTAAGGAGAACTATGTACGCCCTTAGTTTAGGTGTTGTGTGATTGTGTAGATAATCATTTGATACATTTGCAGTTCTTATTTTGCCAATAACTCATTATATTCCATTGCCCATTAATTAACATGGTTGCTTCATGCTAAGTTTTAGTCTGGGAATGGCCAATTTAGTTGGATTTCAATTATCAAGGTGGATTACTTGAGTCATCCACATTACCCAAGATTTGGTGAGGATGTTCATATTCCCTCCATTTCCTCAAGGAAATTCTATAAACAAAGGCCTTCTTCATGCAATTCAAAAAAAATTGTTGCTGCTTTAGACCAACGGGTTAGGCCAAACTGGGTTAGACCAAACTGGGTTGGGGCTGCTGCTACTGTTGTCTCCTAAAGGTTCAATTTATCGGGTAAATTGAACAGTTATAGGCGGGTCACTAGAGCTCTTTAGTTCTATTCTTTCATCTTTCCTTTAGTTATAAGTTCTATTCTTTCCATGTCAAGTTTATGCTACCAAGATTGTGCCAAAAAGTGAGAAGTCCCTGACTTCGACTCACCTTTCTTGAGTTTCCTTAGCCACATGCTACCCATTCTTCCCTTTGAAGTGTCCATTACATAATGGGAAATGTTGTTAGTTTACTGCCAGGTAAGAGAGAGCTTATTGGAGGATGTAAGTAACTCTCCCATGAGAGAGAATCCGGAACACATCTACAAGACTCCCCTCAAGTGATAAAATCTCATGTTGTTATTGTCTTTCCATTAGATTAATACAAATAAATTTTTCTCTTTCCCCCAAAGAGCATGTTTATTCATTTGAATTATTGTTTTAATGGAAGATTAGTTAGTATACACAATTACATGATAGAATTGATGGACGTGTTTCATTGTCCACTCAATATATGTCTACCTTAGCTCAAATAACTGACAACAAAAGGCCCTTTGATACACTCACACACCAAAAAATCTAACATGCATAATGGTGACAATACTAGGGACTTAGCCCATAAATCTCATCCTTGGTTGATTTTTAGGATTTATAACTTTGTTTAAGTAGTTTATTAACTTAGTTTAGATCTTATGGGGCCTTAGCACATGGTTGCGAGGTCCCACCTTTTCCCAATTGTTAACCTTTTCCATTTTCATTCACTCCCAAAAAACTAGACAATTGTTGAAGCAATTCATGCACAACTAGGTGACCTTTGGTTTACACAATGATATAGTTTGGGAGTTGTGCTTTGCATAGTGCATGCAAGCTCGCAATATGTGTTGTATGTAGGTTTTTAGGTCCACATAGTCACCTCAATATTTCAAAATTTCAAGTCCATTTGCTTGTTGAAGGAGTAATTCACGCATGTTATTTTTTCACCAATTACTAGTTTCTCTATTATTGTTGTTTTGTCAAAGAATTGTTGAAACTTAAGGAATGGACATTAATAAAGAAAGAAGTCATTTTATTTCAAATATTTTCCATTTCTAATTTTTTCTTTTCCACAATTTACATTTCAATTTTAGTTATGTCACTTGTGCACACATCGAAGGACACAAGACTTTCTCATATTTGAAGTATGCTCTTCAACTTAAGCCCTTAGAGATCTAGACAATTAAAAAATGGTCGGGAGAGTGTCGTACATCCTTCAACACTCTTCAAAGACAATGGGTTTTATTCATGCCACTTAGCCAAGGCTTTTAAAATTAACCAATCTAATCTAACTGAATAAAATCCTCCCCTGATGACCAAAACAATTTATAGTCTAGGTTAGGACCGTGGAGTTAGGCATCCAAAAGCTACTCCATGGTTGTTTCTCATTGAAATGTATACTTTGTCATAAGGAGCTTGAATCCCTTTGTAGCAAGTGCCTTTGCTAGTACAAGGGACATGCCATCTTTTAGGCATCAATTTTGAGGTTGGACCAACAAATTTGTGTGATTCTCCCAACTCGTTCAAATATGTTTATTGCTTGACTAGTGAGGTTGGTAACCCCTTGTCCACAACTTGTAAAGAGGCATCCTAGTGACCAATCATAGGTTTACCATTAGTTGAATTCTCGAGGGATTATGAGGACATCCGAGACATATGTTAGGATTAACTTGACTTGGTAAAAGAGTCAAAGTTGTTAGGTCAACAATGGTGGTTTCATGCACATGGTATTGGTGATTAGTGGTGATGATCCCATGATGGATTACATGTAATTAAATCCTATAAAAGGATGGTGATACGCCATTGTAATATGTCAAAATTTAAGCGGTGAAGGCTCATGTCGTTAGGGCAAAGACATTGGGATGACTTGGTCGGGTTTGGCCAAGGGAAATAATGGATCTATTGTTAGTTGGTTTTTGCAAGATAAATCTTTTGTGATTTATGTGTGTTGTTGCTATGATTTGAAATATTATTTTTTCTCTCGCATTTTTATTTCCTAACAACTGGTATTAGAGCGAAGTTAGTTGTTGCATGAGACTATCATGAAGTTCAAGCCATGGTTTGGTTCCTAGGAGAGTGGTTTGATGTAGGAACCATGAAGAGAACCATTGTTGTTGGGATGAATGAATGTGGAAACATTGATGATTCTAGAAGTTTGTTGAGTGTGAAGATTAATCACACGAACCATGGAGAGCGAGATTGCTTCTGTGGATATGCATGCCAAGTTTGATAGTTTGGAAGATGCATGCAAAGTTGATAGAATGTGTAAACAAGATGTTGCATGGGTATCACAACAAATGCAAGAAGCAACTGGAGGTCAAAGCAATGGAAAGGTGAGAGGATGGCGACATAAGTTATGGGATGCAATGGCAAGGCGAGAATATGGTGACATAAGTGTCGGGATAACAACAATGAAAAAATTTAAATTAAATTTTAATGGAGTTGAATGTAAATGGGCATACAACTATAAGACTTGATTAGGCATGTGTATCCTGGGTTTGAAATTTCACCGGTAAATTTTAGATGTAGACCTAGGTGATAGGGGAGCATGCGAGATTCCCGTATACCTTGACTTTGAGGGAGGTTTGGTTGGATTTGGTCATGGGAAAACCCAAAACAATTTTAAAGGGGGAAATGTTAGGATTATCTTGACTCGATGAAAGAGTCAAAGTTGTTAGGTTAACAATGGCGGTTTCAGGCACATGGTATTGGTGACCCATGGTATTGAGCCCATGGATTACATGTAATGAAATCCTATACAAGGCTAGTGGTACTCCATTGTAATATGTCAAAAGTCGAGAGGTGAAGGCTCACTTGGACAAGGCCAGAACATTGGTCAGCTTGGCCAAATTTGGCCAAGGGAAATAATAGATCTATCGTTGGCTGGTTTTCCTCGTAATGGTTTTCTAAGATAAATCTCGTGTGGTTTATGTGTGTTGTTGCTATGATTTGAAACATTGTTTTTTCTCTCGTGTTTTTATTTCATAGCAACTGATTCTCTTCATGGTTTCTGCACCAAACCACTCTCCTTGGAGCCAAACCACAACTCGAACTTCATGATAGTGTCATGCAACAACTAACTTCGCTTCGATACCAGTTGTTAGGAAATAAAAAATCAAGAGAGATACAAATATTTCAAATCATAGAAACAATACACATAAACCACACAAGATTTATCCTGAAAAACCCTTACAGGAAAAAACCAATAATAGATATATTATTGCCCTTGATCAAACCCAACCAAGCTGACCAATCTCTTGGTCCTAGCCAAGTGAGCCTTCATCGTTCAACTCTTGACACATTACAATGGAGTATCACCAACCTTTTATAGGCTTTCATTACATGTAATCCAAGGGATCAATACCACAGGTCACCCATACCATGTGCCTGGAACCACCATTGCCACATACCCGAAGCCACCACTGTTAACCTAACAACTTTGACTCTTTCACCGAGTCAAGTTTATCATAGAAGCAGATGGTGAGAGCTCCCTTGGATTTCATCTTCTTGAGCATAGCTTATCATAACCATCATTCTTAGCTTCACTTGCCTTACTTAGTGGATTTCATCATTGTCATTTAAGACATTAGTGATTAGCCTTATAATTGTTCCTTTTTTCCATCTTTTATGTTTATTTTTCCTCTTATAACTAACCAACATTCCCTTTGTGCACTTAAGACATTGCCAACTTATCAATTAATGGCCATTTCAGTGTATCTAATAGTTGTTTTTTAATTGATGTGATTTGGCTTAATTATGAGGAAATATCATGGGATGCTTGAGTTACCTAAGTCTTTGATCTAAATGTGTTATTTCATATGCTCCAATATGAGTTATTAATGCATATTTACCATCTTTGGATTAGTTGTGATTGTTGTAGAGTTATCATGTCACCACTAAAGGATCACCTTTATACAAAGCACTCTAAGGAAGAATTAGAACCCTTCCTAAAGCAACAATTACATCACTAAATTTATGCTCTAGAGTCTCTTTGACTTGTGCAATGTCAAGAGTGTTAAGAGGGTTTTTGTCACCCATTTCATAGCACAAATCATTGAATTTAGCATGATGTGAAGTGGCCCATGAAAGTAACGACAATTGTCAAACTAGAGTTTGGAACTCCATAACTCAACCACATTCATAGTGGTTTTAATTGTATAATAGCATTCTTTTGTTCTCATCAATGTGATTTTACTTCGGGCATCATAGCTTTCTTTTGTTCTCATGTTTTGTTATTTCATTGTTATAATCCTTAAACATTGTTAAGCTTCAACTAAAGACTAAATGAATAGACAATGGTTTAAGATAAATGCATTTGAGAAATTGTTGTTGAGTTCGCAACAATAGATGAACATGAAATCAATGCAATGGTCATTTATTTTGATTCCCAACATTCATAAGTAGTTGGATCATAGATAAAATATTATTTAGTACTCTTCAACTTGATATTTGATATTTCTATGCAGTGGTAAATCTTGTAGTTTACATACATAGTGCATAGTACCTTAAAGTTCTATGGATTCTAGTTGATAAATTAAAGTGAGTTTATTGAACTTAATATTTTACTGTTGTGATTCAATAGCTCACCAAATTGGAAGGCCATTTTTCTACTACTTCAGATTCTTTGTGGTTTCTTAGTGTGTTTGGGTGTGATTTTTTCTTTCACGAAGAAATCCCGTCACTAAAACCATACTTTTTCACCATTGGAAACACATAGAAAACCACTTTTTGCACCGTCTACACACTTTTTCTTTTCAGAAACATCACTTTGGTGACCCATCATACAAACATACTTTGATTCAACTCTTATGCAGCCACATCTAGACATTAATGACACTATCAACCATTACATCATTTGTCCAACCATGACAAAGTTTCCATAAAAAAGTAGCCAAGTTCAAAGTGCTGTAATCATTCAAAAAAATTCAAATGTATGCCCAAAATAGACGATCGAACGTTGGATGTAATGGAGGCATTATGGAGTAATGTTGTAAATTATATCTAAAATCATTGTATTTTATAAATTTTTGGTAAAGAGAAAGTTTGGGCAAATAAGGGAAGGACAAGTGTTTTTAACGCGAACAAATAAAAACATCCTTGAAAACTCAAAGCACAACAAGTGGAAGATATAAATAGTTGAGAATCACGAGAAATGCAAATTAGTAATAAGATTTTCAAATTTTTAGACGAATGAGTACTATCATTCCCCTTTATAGTCAATTTCAATTATATTCATGTCTCTTTCTTTAGAAAAAGGAAATGAAACCTCAATAGAATGTAATCACGGCTCTTAAGTGGAAACCTAGCACCTCTATTCAACCCATTACATAGAACCCCAATTCTGACCACTTGATTGACTAATATGGATACATCTTTGAGGTTGAAACCTCAATAGAATGTAATCATGGCTCTTAAGTGGAAACCTAGCACCTCTATTCAACCCATTACATAGAACCCCAATTCTGACCACTTGATTGATTAATATGGAGACATCTTTGAACCTCATCTCACCATGAAAACTTCTTATGAAATTATCCAAGCTACATATCGATGATTTAGGGATGTCTTTGGTAACTTTCTCACTTGGGAATGTGGCCTTTCATATGTAAGTGTTCTGTCTACTTATCATTTCCATGAATTTATTTCAATTTGCAAAAAAAATCTATAACTCAACTCAAAGAGATGTAATGTCTTTGGATGGTTCTTGAGTGATTTTTCTAGTTTGCTCATATGCAATTTATGAGATGCTATTATCACTGGAAAATCAAACACTCATAGATGAAGAAGCCCTAGTTGCGTAGTTTAATTCCTTATCCGTAGAACAAATGGAGTGTTTACTTGTGAGGTTTTTACCATATTCCTAAATTTATCCTATTATTTTAGGCATATATTTTCTTAGACTTGTTTTGAGAGATCACTGCAATGACTTGTTTAATCCTGAGATATGATGATGATGGCACTATTCTTAGGGTTCTTAATAGGATTACACATGCTGAAAGATTCAATTATTCTAAGTATTTATTTGATGTCATACATGGTCAATTGGTCTAATTCCCTTCTTTGAAGTGTTTTAGGTACTAGTACTATCTAATATATCTCATGCTATACTTTTAGTTTTCTCATTTTGAGAAATTGGGATTGAATAAAGTTGATCATCAAGGTAAACCCCATCTTGTTTTAGAATGGACACAAATTGTTAGACATCAAGGTCAGAAAAATGGTTTTAAGATATTTGTAGACCAATTCATATATATTGTTTATGCAGTTGTTCAGAATGAATGTCCACCTAGGTTATTCATAGAATGAAAGTAGTTGATTCAATCGATTCCCAATTCTATGGTATGTGATTTGTACCTTTTTCAAGAGTGCATCGTTCTTAGAATTTATGGTTCAAAGCTTAAGCCACATTTACTTAAAGTCTTCTTAACCCTAATAATTTTTTATTTAGAGTACATTAGGCAAAGGTTAAACTTATGCTTCATTCATTTCTCTGCAATAAATTAAAAAGTCACTTTTACTTTGCCCACTAAAGTGTTTTCTCTCCCGGTCAAAAATAAGTCTGCTTTGTCTATGCTAGAGAAAATGATGAAGACTCTGAATTTAATGGAAGGTAAATCTTGGCATTATGATTCATATCACATTATTTATGACCAAAGGGTGGCAATTAGTTCTATCCCTTATATCCATTATGCAAATCCATATATAGAAATATTAACAAACAAAGAAAGTTGGATAGAGAAACAAGAAGATCTACAAGGATATCACGTTTTATCATGTTTAAAGAAAGTTGTCAAGAAGGAACTAGTCATTCATCACAATGTAGTAGTTGAGATCATTCTAATTGATAATGATTAAACCTCAACTAAGGTAAATTTTATAGCGAGTTCCATTACTACTATGGCAATGAATCTAAATAGTGGTATGCCATCACAAGAAATGGACTATGCAATGGATACTCCTAATTAAAGAGAAATGCTGAAAAAGATGACAGAAATAGAGGAACCAAGTGAGTGAAATGAAAGTCAATCGAGTGGGCCATTGCCCAAAAGAATGAGAATAGAATTAGAATCAGAGGAAGAATAAGAGATACACATAACTGAAAGACAAAAAGAGGATGATATAAATGTTGGTAATGAATTTTTGGGAAATCCACAATTTCAATTATTTAGATTCTAACAACTAGCAAGTTAAATGAAATGTCACAAGATGTGGGGAGTTCAAAAGAATTATTTCATAGTAAGAAGGATACCGATGTTTTTACTGAGATGGTTATAACTAAGAAACAATCCAAACACTCAAAAGAAAAACTATTTTCTTGAACAAGTCATGAAGGATTAACACCTCCCAGATTATTAACTTCAATCAAGTATGGCAAAGGCACATTTGATGTGGCCATTTTGCAACCAAAAGTAGATAACACTTAAGGTGAAATCAAATCTCATAAATATAAGACCGCCAAAGTTAAATTTGATCTAGACAAGATGCATTTGGGTGATAAGATAGAATGGCATAAACAAATTGGTAATATGATATCAAGGGATTTAATACACAACATAATGTATGTCAAGAACCTGGAAGGATGATGAAAATAACCCTCCCGATGCTTAGATGGAATGTTCATCACATACATCCTCAACATGTCTTCAATTGCTTAATTAACTTTCTCTATTTACCCATTTTTCGACAGATGATAGGTTATACTAAAAGTTAGATTGGTACCAAAACCTTTGAATAATCATTTCAAATTTTTTGAAGTGAACCTAGGATCTCCATCTAAAACAACGGCCTTGGGCATTCCATGTAATCTCATGTAAATTTATGCTATATTTGTTGCCTTATGAGTTCACTTAATTGGAATAAAGTGAGCATCTTTTGTCAACTTTTCCACCACTACCATGATGGAGTCATGATCCCTTACTATTTTGGGTAACTTAGTGATGAAATCAATAGTCACCACCTTTGTAACGTCCCCCAACTTAACCGGGGAACATTACTATGCAAAATTAGTCATAAGATAAATATTTCTCCGCTAACTAAATTCCTGTAACTTACCAACCATGTATTATACATAGATTTAACTAGTTTATGATACCAAATAATTAAATGCATCTACAAATTTATAAATGAACATGAATGCAACTAATAACTCAATACAACAACATATAATTCATTCCCATTCACAGAGTAAAAATGCACAACAATTAAACTAATAAGTTAATTCAAAAGAATAGAAAAACACTTATCTGTTTAAAACAGTTGTGCAACTAGCTACTTGGGACAAACATTCCACCCAACCATAGACTTGTTGTTCCATATCTCAACTGAAGTCACCCCTAAGTTGGGGCTAATAATACAGAGGAAAAGGGTGTCTCTCACTGTCCACTCACAACTTAGATATCTCACAACCCACTAACATTCTCCTATAACTGTCCTGATTTTCACCAGCTCTCTACCTCTTGACCTGCCCAACCCAAGGAATGTGCCCCTTCACTGCTCTAAGCCCATCAAGATGCAACATTTTTTTACCAGGGTCTCTCTGGAACATGTAACCAAGAATCTCACTACTGGGAACTCAAGGGAACTCACTACTAGGAAAACTACCAGAAAAAACAACATCAATCACTTGTTGTTACAATGCAACTCACACGTGAGTTCACTCCTCAGGGATGACAACCTAGTTCTTCTGCAAGTCTGAAAACTTGCTT
Organism: Picea glauca; assembly: GCA_000966675.3. Classification (NCBI taxonomy): domain Eukaryota; kingdom Viridiplantae; phylum Streptophyta; class Pinopsida; order Pinales; family Pinaceae; genus Picea; species Picea glauca. The sequence goes on from JZKD02S1616077.1 coordinate 947,708, forward strand.
CTTTAGTATTTAGCTAAAAATATGCTATAGAATTCACCCAACCTTCTTGCTCTAGCTCCAATTCTCTTCTTCCCTGCTCTCTGCTTATTGTTCATGCAAAAACATGCCTATAAAAACTGCATGTTCTCCCCCTACAAATTTCCTCTATTTTCCCAAGCCAATTGACTGCTCACTCTACCCAATGTTGATTGTAATTCATTCACATGCTCCCCAATAACTATAGGATGTGAATTTCTACACCCACCCTCTTACATGTATTCAATGATCATGCTCTTCTACACTCAAGGGAAAATCATAAGGTTGCCCCCAATGGCAACAAAATTCAGAAATCTGGGTTTTGAATTAATATCCATTAAATAATTCCTCCCTTTGGTTCCTCTTAGACACTCCTCTTCCTTGTAGAAAACTCATCCCCCATCTCTGGCCATGCCCCCCAACAGTGGGTATTACATCTTGTTTATTTAAAAATAGAAATACAATTTGCATATTACATCGATTGGTCGTATCCACATTTCATTATATTTACATTAAGCATTAACTAAACTGGGGATTATGGTGGGGATGTTACATTCTCCCTCCCGTACAATTGTGCACCATCCCCAGTGCATAACACCATGCCAAAAAACATATACAATTTACACCACAATACTTAGAAAGACTATTTTTTTTGCAATTTCACAACTCCAACCGCAGTTCCAACCATAATCTCTCATTTTTCTCAATTTGTTGACCCAAGGAATGCACCCCTTCACTGTTCTCATTCCATTGAGTTGCACCATTCTTTTATCAAGGCTATCAATGCAGGTGACCAAGAATTCTAAGATGTGGTTCCAAAATTATAGCTGCCCAAAAATGGAGTCTTGTATTTTTAACTCTTGTTTTCTTCAAAATTGTAAAAAAATCACGGTTATTCCTCTTGCATAGTTTCTTCATGCTCCCATGTGGCACCTTCAGGACCATAATAGGTCCACTGAACCTTTACTAGACCTATAGATTTTTTCCTTAGCTCTTTGACTTTTTGGTCCAAGATGCGTATTGGTTCAACATGAAAATCCCCTTTGTTTTCCACCTAGATCACAATCCAATCAATTATGTGCTTAGGGCCAGACACACATTTATTTAATAATGAAATTATGCACTCTCATGGATGTAGGAAATTCTATCATGTATGCAATTATCCCTATCTTTTCTAAGATCTCAAAAGCCCCACAATATCTTGCTGCCAACTTTGGGCAGCAACCCAATCTTAGCAAACTTCTCTTTGCTTCCACTTTCAAAAATACATGTTCGCCCGCTTTAAAATCCCTAAAAACTATGCTCTTGTCTGCATAACTTTTCTTCATGTCCCGTGCATCCTTTAAATTCTGCCTAATCTTTGTCATCTTCTCTTCCATTTCCTTGAACAAATCTGGCCCATTGACAATTCTGTCTACTGGATTATCCCAACTCACCAGTGTGTTCCACTTCCTATCACACAATGCTTCAAACAAAATCATTTTTAATGAGGCTCAATACCCATTATATCAAACAAACTCTAATAAGTAGATATAATCTTCCCACTTTGATGGTTGGTCCATCACATACATTTTAAGCATGTCTTCAATGATTTTGTTAGTCATCTCTTTTTTCCCATACGACTCTGGGTGATACGCCGTGTTGAGATTTAAATTCGTTAGAAAGCCTTTGGAAAAACATTTCCAAACATTATATGTGAATTTGGGATCTTTGTCTGGAAGAATTTCCTTAGGCACCCCATGTAGCCTGACAACTTTTTTCTTGTATATCTCCACAATATTTGTTGCCTTGTGTGTAGTCTTCATGGAATAAAATGTGCATCCTTCATCAATCTCTCCAACACCACCATGATGGAGTCATGTTGCTTCACTTTTCTAGGCAACTTTGTAATAAAATCAATTGTAACCACTTCCCATTTCCACTCAGGAATGGGAAATGGTTGTAGCAGCCCCACTGGATGTCTATGTTCGGTCTTCACCTTCTAACACTCCAGGTATCTGGCTATGTAATTAGCCACTTCTTTCTTCATTCTGGACCAAAAATATTGACTTCTTAAAACTGCAAAATATTTATGATATCCTGGGTTCCCAACATATGGAACATTGTGCATTTCCCTCAACACTGTATTTTCCAGCTCACTGGAATTTGGCACATATATTTTCCCTCTTTACGTGAGTATACCATCCTATTTTAGCTCATAATAATTGAATTTTTGTTGTAAATTGTCTTGCTATAATGTTTATTTTGTTTTTAAATATCGTTGATCTAAATTTGCAGCTTCTAAAATTCTATCTTTCAAATATGTGTTGTATATGTTGATTATTTCAATATGCATCTCATGCGCCCTTAGGTTGAGTGCATCAACCACCTGATTTTCTTTTCCTTTGACATGTTTAATTTCAAATTCATATTCACTCATAAATTCCAACCATCTAGTTTATCTGGCATTTAATGTGGGTTGTCCAAACAAATGCTTCAGGCTGCAGTGCTCTGTCCTTAGCTGAAATATTCTCCCCGTGAGGTAATCTCTCCACATTTTTAATGCTTGAATAATGTATGCTAATTCTAAGTCATGGGTAGTGTAACTCCTCTCATGCTCTTTTAATTTTTGGGACTCATAACATACCACATGATCTTTTTGAGTGAGGACTCCACTGATCCCTTCCTTTCACACATCAATACACACCACAAAATATTCACCTGGATCTGTGATATTTAAGATTGGTGCACTTGTCAAAATATATTTCAACTACTGGAAACTTTATTCACATTTGTGAGTCCATTCAAATTTCACTCCCTTCTTTTGCAAAGAAGTAATGGGGCTTGCAATTTTTTTTATTTTTTTTATGAATCTTTGGTAATAACCGACGAGACCCATGATCCGGATTTAGGAGCGAAACAAACTGATTAACAGACTGAATATAATAAACACAGATATATGAATAACACCACATATATCCAATGAAAAATATCTTCTATTGAATAAATGAAATAGGCTGAAACTGTAAAACTGTAGAACTGAAACACTTGCTTGAATGGTGGTAGTTATCTCTGAGAAGAGATGTGGCTGCTACACACATCCGTCTGAGAAGAATAATTACAATGAGGCTCTAGAGGCCTTTTTGATATTACTCATGAATTCCAAAACCCTATACATCCAAAAACCTAACCCTAGGAGGTGAAACACCAAAAGTCATGTGGGCCCCTATGGGTAACTTGGTACCTCAACTTCTCGGGGTTGTAACTTTTGCATACAACCTTCGTTTTAGGCATGTGATAGCCAGTTGGAAAGGTATTTTAGAGAACTACATATTACACTGTCAAACTCTGATTTCGTCTATAGTTTGACTGTGGTGAGCCAAAAAAACAATGTTTAGGGATCCAAAACGGTCCTGGAAGTACACCAAGATGTGTTGACATGAAAACATATGAAATAAGCCAGCTGGATTCGGTGAGAGGCCACTAGTATCCACCTGGAATATGTGTAGGGCTTCAGACAACCCCAAAAGTGTAGAACCCACAATTACAAAGAAGTAAAAAAGAACGTGTTGAAGTAAAAAATGACAAGAGGAGCCAGTTGGAATAGGTGGGTGGCTACCAATATCCATTGGGATCAATCCTCCCCCCTTAGGAAGAAATGGTCTCCATTGCATTGAGTTCCCCCTTTAGGCGAGGAAACTTTTGTTGGATTTGTCCTCGAGTGAGCCACTTGCCTTGGTGTAGTAGTTGTCGTGCCTTGACAACCTGATAAAGATGGATCCTTTGTTGGCGAGTGCCCTTGACCTATGTGTCCATTATCTAATCAGTGGATGCATGTTCCATGCAGTTAGGGTTGAGATTTGTTGGTGTCAGTTGTTTTTTGATCTCTAAGGTGTCCAATAATGGTTGAAAATATGGCCGAAGGAGGTCCAAATTGAACACTAGGTGCAAGCCAGGGAATGATGGAGTGTTGAGCTCAAAAGAATTGTTACCCACATACTTGGTGATGGTGTAAGGACCATAGCGAAGTGGGTGGAGCTTCCGATGGGGCCCTGTAACATGCTCCTTCTGCAAGTGTAACCAGACCTTGTCTCCAACCTGAAATTGGTGCGGTACCCTGTGTTGATCATGGCACTGCTTGTACTTCGAATTGGCTTTATGCAAAATATATTGGACCTATTGGCTGATGTGTTGAATCCACTCAATGAATATGATGGCTTTGTCAATCTCAGACTAAACATGGGAAGAGTTTGTCTGTGTGGTTGCTAGAGGTAGTGCAACATCAATGGGGTCCAAGGGATGGAATCCCAGTCCCACCTGAAATGGGCTATGTGCGATGCAACTATGGAGAGCCCTGTTGTAACTGTGTTTAACATAGGGTAGACTCTCACCCCATGTACGCAGATGCTTATATTTGTAGATGCACAGGATGTGCACAATCATTCGATTGACGAACTCTATTTGACCATCTGTTTGGGGGTGGAAAGCGGTGGATTTAGTGAGCTTGGTGTCCAACAATGACCAGAGACTCGACCAAAATGTGCTGAGGAACCTACTGTCCTGGTCGGAGATGATGGTATGTGGTAGCCCAAAATGGACCCACACTCATTTGAAGAAGATCTTGGCATTATCTGCCGCTGTGATGTTCTTCTTGCAGGCTGTGAGGATGACCATATTCGAAAACCGATCAACGACCACAAATACACAATCATTGCCTTTCTTGGTGGAAGTAAGGTTAGACATGTAATCCATCGAGATGGATTCCCAAGGCTTCTCAGGGGTAGGAAGAGGGGTGTATAATCCTTTCTTTTTGATGGTTGGCTTGGCAATGGCACAGACAGTGTAAGATCTGATATACTTGCTGACGTCTTATCGAAGTTTTGGCCAATAAAAATGTTTATGGAGAACGACCACAATTTTCTCCACGCCAAAATGTCCTGCCACCCGACTGTAGTAAGATTCCCAAATCATCTTTGCACGCTCAGTTGGAGGAACACAGAGATGGCCCAGATGGCATAACAACCCGTCCTGAATGTGCAAATCGGTGACAGTCGTGCCTGTACCCAAGTGATGATAGGTGTTGGTGAAGTCTGGATCTTGTTGATAAGGTTGGGGCCACTCAGATGCCTCATGTACACATGAATTGAGCACAGCAGTGAGTGCAACTATGAGATCTTGACTGAGGCAGTCAACGACACGATTTGTGCTCCCTGTCTTATACTTGATGTTGTGATGGAACTATTGCAGGTAGGTGGACCACTTTTGATGGTGGTCGTTCTGTAACTTCCCATGTGTCTGTATGAACTGTAGAGGCTTGTGATCAATGTGGATGACCATCTCCTTTCCCATAATGTAATGTTTCCATTGACGACAAGCTTGTACAATGGAATACATTTCCTTGTCATAGGTGGGGTATTTTCGGGAAATATATGAGAGTGTATCACTATGGTATGCCACCAGATGACCATGTTGAGTGAGAACTGCGCCTACATCATAACCATATGCATAAGTCTCAATATTGAATAGTTATTGTGGACCATGCAAGGAGAGTAATGGAACTGAGCACAAACGATGCTTCAGATCATCAAATGCTCGTTGTTGTTCCTTCCCCCACACAAACTTTGCCCTGCCACCACCCTTGGTCACGTGGCTAAGGGCCCATGCAATATGGGAGAATCCCAACACGAACCATCAGTAGAAATTGGTCAGTCCCAAGAAGCTCTGAATCTCAGTTAGTGTGGTCGGGGCTGGCTAGTCATGGATGACTTAGACCTTAGCAAGATTGACATGTACCCCATGCTTATAAACAATGTTTCCCAAGTATTGGACTATGTTCATACCAAAGGAACATTTTTCCAAGTTGACATATAGCTTGTGTTGCCATAGAGTGCTCAAAACCTGCTGAATATGCCACATGTGCTCCTCCCAAGTTCTACTGAAGATGAGGATGCCATCCAAATATACCACCACAAAAGAGTTGGCGAAGGGTCTCAATACATAATCCATAAACCTCATGAAAGTGGTTGGTGCATTTGTTAGGCCAAAGGGCATGACCAACCATTCGAAGAGACCTTCTTTAAATTTGAAAGTTGTCTTCCAGGCATCAGTTGGTTCGATGGGAACCTAGTGGTAGCCAAAATTTAGCTCAATATTGTTGAAGAACTTTTCCCCCTTGAGTTGCTCGAGAAGGTCATCAATCATGGGAATTAGGTATCAATTTCTGACTGTGATTTTGTTTAATGCTCTGTAACTAATGCAGAGTCGCCAGGTCCCGTCCTTCTTCTACACCAGTACAATCGGGCTCCCACAAGGGGAAGAGCTAGGTCTTATGTGCCCCTTTTGAAGAAGCTCTTGGATCTGATGCTTGATTTTGTCATTTTCCATCAACGAGCGACGATAGAATGGTCCATTAGGCAGAGGTGCACTAAGGGTTAGATCAATTGGATGCTTGACTTGGCAGTGCATCGGTACCCCAGTGGGTGAGGAGAAGATGTCTCTGTAGTCTTCTATGATCTCGTCCATTTGCTTCTGCTGCAAAGAGAGGCTTTATGTAGAGGCCACGGATGTGGCGATGACCTTTTTCTTATTGTAAGCATAGATCACAAATGAGACGAACTTCCCGGTCTGTGAAATGGCCTTACTGCATTGCTTAGCAGAGATTAAAGAAATAGCGGTAGGTGGCTCTACCTATGGTATCCTGTACAATTATCTACCCAAAGTAATAATAACACTTCGAGGTCTAGAATCATACACAACATGAAGCTTCCATAAATATGGTTGTCCTAAAATAACATCACAAACTTCAAGGGGATAAATATCACACAATACCTCAAATTTGAAGGGCTTAATGCCGAAGGGCAGACGAAACTGTTGGCTGACACAAAGATCTCTTCCTTGGTGAAGCCAGTCGATGGTGTAGGGTTGCGAGTGTGGTTTCATCTGTAGGTCCAGTCGCTTGATGAACTTTATTGAGATCAGGTTATTCTGACTGCCGCTATCAACAATGAAATGAAGTGGAGCCCCCTTTACCCACATTTGTGAGTGAAAAAGGCATTCCCCTTCCTATGGATCTTCTGGTTCACTTGGCTGGACTTTGGTGGTAGCAACAATGGTACTGGGTTCAACATTGATAATATGCTTACCTCCTTTTGGATTTGATTCAGAATCATAATCAACCTTTGACTCAGAAGCCTTCATCTCGACCACAAGCGACTTCTTAGAGCGACATTCTTCAGTGTTGTGCCAAGGGATTTTATCGTATTCACACCATTTTCCCGCGTCCTTCTTCGTATTCTCATTGCCCTTCTTTTGTTACAGCTTGGATTGGTTGTCTTGAGAGTGGCCATCTTTACTCTATCCCTTTTTGTGTGGGTTGGGGTCGCCTTTGCCCTGCTTCGACTGTGAGGAGTTTGCATCTCCAAACTCTCGCCTCTTCTGCTTAAATTTCTACTCAATCTTGATAGCATATCTATAAGCCGTACCCAATGAGGTGATGTCCAAAAACTCCATTTCTGTTTAAATGTATCTATGTAAACAACCACAGTATTTGAGCACCATATGTCTCTCATAGTCTTTGATACCCAACTTGGTGCGCAAGGTATGGAAAATATTGGTGAAATCTGGTACTATCTGGTCCCTTTCTTGATGCAGGGTGGTCCATCTGGTGTACTGGTCCTCGTATCTTCCAACAAGGTAGTATTGTTCTTTAATGGCATCCCAGAAGGAATCCCATGTAGGGGAAACCACAAATATTGCAGATTCCTCTACAACCCTTTTCTCAGAGTAAGTGTCCCACCGGTCCTTAACATGGGGGACAACCTTGAGGAGTGCAAAAGTAATATTTTCCCTATCGGAAAAATTATGGACCAAAAAATACCCTTTGAGCAGATTCAACCATTTATGTACAACATCCGCATCTATCAGTCCTTCAAATAATGGAATATCAAAATTTACTTGTACCTTGAAGGGGGTTGCATGGCCTCTTGATGAAAATGCTTCTCATGTGGGTAGCCGCTGAAGGATCTGAACAAATTTGTCCATAATTTTGTTCCCTTGTCGTGCAAGGCCTTCCTCGAGCAACATTTTAAAAGGATCTCCTACTCCATCATCTTTCTTTTTGTCTCCCATGGGTTGTTGTCGGGCTCGATGTGACCGATCTTGCAACGAATCGATTGGTTTGAGTCCCAACTTCTTGTACCCAGATCTTGTCAAGGACATGCACGAAGAAAAATAAATGAAGAGCAGACTGCTCTGATACCATTGATCCAGATTTAGGAGCGAAACGAACTGATTAACATACCGAATACAATAAACATAAATATATGAAGAACAACACAGATATTCAGTGAACAATATCTTCTATTGAATAAATGAAATAAGCTGGAATTATAAAAATGAAAAACTGAAACACTTGCTCGAATGGTGATAGCTATCTATGAGAAGAGATGTGGCTGCTACGTGCATCCGTCTAAGCAGAATGATTACAATGAGGCTCGAGAGGCCTTTTTTATATTACTCACGAATTCATAAACTCTAGATATCCAAAAACCTAACCCTAGGAGGTGAAACACCAAAAGTCATGTAGGCCCCTATGGGTAAGTTGATAGCTCAACTTCCTAGGGTCATAACTTTTGTATACGACCTCCGTTTTAGGTGCGTGATAGCCCTTTGGAAAGGTCTTTTAGAGAACTACACATTACGTTGTCAAACTCTGGCTTCATCTACAGTTTGACTGTGGAAAGCAAAAAAAACACTGTTTAGGGATCCAAAACGGCGCTGGAAGTACAATAAGATGTGCTGACATGAAAACATACAAAATAAACCAGTTGGATTAGGTGAGAGGCCACCAGTATCCACCTGGAAGATGTGTAAGGATTCAAACAACCCCATAAGTGTAGAACCCACAATTACAAAGAAGTACAAAAGAACTTGTTGAACTAAAAACTGACAAGAGGAGCCAGTTGGAATAGGTGGGTGGTCACCAATATCCATCTAGATCAACACATGCATGATCTTACCTCTGTCACATTTCTTGGCATTGTCCATCCTCTAATGGCCTCTATCTTCTTTGGATCCACTATTATCCCTTATGTTGAAATAACATGGGAGAAGCAATGACTCTTCCTTTGATAGAAGATGCATTTACTTAGTTTGGAAGACAACTTGTGTTCTCTTAATACTTGTAACACCATTCGTAAATGTTGCTCATGCTCCTCTTCTGTCTTTGAGTAGATGAGAATATCATCTAATAAAACAATTACAAACTTTTCCAGGTATTCCCTAAACACTCCATTCATCAGGCACATGAAAATAGCCAGGGCATTTTAGAGCCCAAAAGGAACTACCATAAATTCACAATGCCCATACCTTGTCCTGAATGTTGTATTACTGATATCATCTTCTTTTATCCTCACTCGATGATAGCTTGACCTCAATTGAATATTGGAAAAGATCCTTGCACCTTTTAGTCGATCAAATAAATCATCAATACTTGATAAGGGATATTTGTTCTTTATGGTGACCTTATTCAATTGTCTAAAATTAATACACAACCTTAAGGTTCCATCCTTCTTCTTTACAAAAATAACTGGGGCTCCCCAAGGTGACACACTTGGGAATATATACCCCTTCTTCAAATTTTCTTCAAGCTGCATCTGCAACTCTTTCAATTATGGTGTGCCCATTTTGTAAGGTGTCTTGGACACTAGGATAGCTCCTAGAACCAAATCAATAGAGAAATCATTGTCCCTCTTTGGTGGTAGTCCTGAGATTTCCCCAAAAACATATTCAAAATCTTTCAAGACTGGATGGTCTTCAATACTTGCCAATTTATCTCTAGCTACTTCTTCCATATGGGCTGCAAAAATTTGACATCCCTTCATGAAACTCTTTTTCAACTGCATGGCTGAAATTTCTCTAACATATACAACTCTTGGAATGCATTGAGCTTTGCCTTGCTTCCCCACCTCATCAATACAAGTGCTTGTCGTGTTGTAATAGTCTAAAACAACATGGTGTTTTCACGCCAATCCATGCTCATTAGACAATAATATGAACCCAATGTTATGATGTTTACATTTACCTTTGTGTTGAGTCCATTCATGTCTATTGGGTAATCTTTAACTAGGTCATTGATTTTCCTCTTAGCCCATGTGGATAATTGAACTAAGCAAGATTTATTATGCTTACTCCTTTGTAAGTGAAATATTTTAACAATGTTTGAGTTTATGTAACTATGGCTAGCTCCAAAATCAATTAAAATTGATATGGGTTGATTATCAATCTTACCATCCACTTCAGTCACAGGGGTTTGATATTCCGCTTGCTTGTTTACCAAGGCTGCATAAATCCTTGGCATGTTTCCTCCCATATATTCCACTATTTCAACCTCTTGAATGTTGTGGACAATCCTCATCCTTTCACCTTTGTGAGGGTAGTCCATATATAAGTGATTTCCCTCACATCCCCAACATTGTATAGGTTGCTACCTTGGCCTTTCCCCCAAATGAATCTGTCATCCTGAGCTCATTTTGGGTTGACTATCCTTGTTGATTTGCTTGGGAGTTTCTCTTGAAAAAGGGTGGTTTAAAAACTTTTTGTCTTTGATCCCTATTTCCTTTCATCTTGTCATTCCAATATTTTTGGATCAATGTCCTCCCTCTGCTCTGCTCATAAAGATGCTTTACTCTCCTTATGGCCAAAGTCTTGGGGTTATCATAGTGTATCTTGTCACTATATAAGGAGGGTAACCCACTCATAATCCTTTGGATATGGACCTTCTCATCCTTTATGAAGCCCACATACTTCAACAACTCAAATAACCTCTTTTCATATTCATCCATTGTCATGCTTCCCAACTTGAGCTCAAATAACTTTTTCATATCCCTTTCATAGTAATGATTTGACAATATTTATCTTGGAAATATCCTTTGAAATACCTCCATGAGACCCTTTTATCCTCAAATGATTGGCTTGCTTAAGCTTATCCCACCACATAGCTGCCTTTCCTTGCAGGTGCTAGGTTGCAATTCTTATTTCTACCCTTGAGGGATAATCATGCACCTGGAAATACTTCTTCATTTCCAACAACCAAGCCTCAACCTCTTCTCTCTTCCTATGCTCACCATTGAAATTGGGTGGCTTGATTCTCCCGAGTTCAAACTGTAAAATATCTACCTCTGGCCTCCTCCTCTGCCTCCCGACAGGAGACACTTGGGATGCTCCCTGGCCCTAAACTTGCATGAGCTCTCCTAGTGGATTGCCTTGGGGAATGATGGTGCCTTCTCATACTCCTTGATTTCCTATCATTACCATGCTCATCCCTTCTGCTATGGGATCTGGATGTTGTCATATGTCTAGCACCGTCTACTTGCTTTATGTGAGAGTCCTTATTAGCTTGCCTTTGTAGCATATTCGATCTCTATAGAATATCCTCATGATATTTCATAATCTTCTCATTATCTACCCTATATCTTTGCACTTCTCTCTGCATGTTTCTCATAGTTACAGGCTCCTGCTTGCCTCTTATTCTATTAGATTGTGTCTCAACATTTCCCATGCTGACATGTAGCCCCCTGAACTCCTCTTTATGGTTGTAGGACCCTTGCGAATCCTCCATGACTATGGTTCTCATACAAGAACCAAGATGATTTCATGTACCTCTAAATTATTGAAAAAACAATGTGCATGCAAAATTATTTTCTGTTAGACAATATATATATATATATATACACAGTTCGGGAAAAAGAATGCATACTTTTTTTCTGCTCTTTAATGGCCATCAGTCATCTTCTTTTGAGTTGACTGAAATTTTTACTGATCAAATCAATTTTCTAGGTTGATAGATGTCTTCTCCTCCTCAAGTCCTTTTCAACGACCATTCTTTTTCCCACTGAAAGTTATGGTCTATGGAAGTTTTGACTATTTTCCCCTTTTTAACACTGTATTCTACAAGTGTCTTCTTTTTCTTCCTGCACTTTTTTGTGTACCCAAATTCTAAATATAACTCCATGGTTGTCTTCTATGGTTCATAATCTTTCCACAGACTAGTCTTGTGCCCCAAACTGACTTTGGAGTAATAATTTATTCCCTCTAGAAGAAAACTAGCGTTTAATTTATGCCCTTAATTGTTTCAACTGCAACTTTCTCATACAAGCTATGTTCTGCGCTCAAGATATCTCATTGAAAATCTCTCACTGAGCTCTTTCATTTAAACTAGAAAGATTGTATGTACCAAATGTTAAAATTTTGGTATGCTCCTTTAACCATAGACAATGTCACATCATTGTGACCCAACCATAGGCATTCACTATGCCACCCCCGAGCAAAATAACCTTTTCTTAGATAGAATGATTCTGACAAGTCCACACTAGAACCAACAGATACACCCTAACTAGAAAACACCACTATTGCAACAACAACACAATACCAAGAGAATGTACCTCTACTAATAAAAGCGTACCTTTACCAAGAGAAGCACACAAGAGAGATACCAGAAAGAATGAGATTACACCACAACAACTGCTGCACCACCCTCTCCATACTTGTACCACCTTCTGCTGCAACTGCAACTACTGCTCCTCAAACTTGTGCCCTCCTTCTGCCGAGTGAGTGTGTATCAAAAGGAGCTAAGGCATCACCTTATTTATACTTATTATGCCTGTGAACTTTTCCCACGGGTTTGATATGTCTTTTCTGGAAAATATAATTTACTTTGACTTTATCTGGTAGGGCTGACTTCTCCTTCTGGGGTTTTCTATTTCTTTATTATTATTCTCCTTGGGCTGACTTCTCTTCTAGGGTTTTCACACATCTGTTTCATGGTTCTCTTACTTTCAAAATATTCTACTCCAAGTACAAAGGTTACACTTGGAGGTTAATACCTCTCGTAGCTACCAACACATCAACACTCCCTCCTAGCTAGGGAGGTATTAACTAAGATGTTCTTCATGTGATGGTCTCAAACACATCCATCCATCTCACATAGCATGGGAAATAATTACATGGTCTTGTAGACCATTATACAAGTAGCATCACCATAGCCACACAAGCTATCTCATGATCAAACAAATCATGTAACAAGTAGCATGGCCAAACAATCCATCTCACGATTAAACAAATCATGTAACAAGTATCACCATCATAGCCACACAAGCTCTGTCATAGTCACACATAGAGACTATTCGATGGTCATGTCACAATCATGCATCTGGGGTCTCGTCATCCTTCCGAGCTTTATGTCATCACGAGGCTTCAACTAGTTCATATAGAACTAGGCAACTCACTGACTCACACATAATCTGGCATCTAGTTCATAAAGAATTAGTAGCTCATCATCTCACATAGAATCCAACATATATTTCATAAAGAACTATTAACTTGCCATCTCACACAAAATCTGGCATCTAGTTCATAAAGAACTAGTAACTCGTCAACTCACACAAAATCTAACATCTAGTTCATAAAGAACTAGTAACTCAAAAACTCACACAAAATATGGCATCTAGTTCATAAAGAACTAGTAACTCGCCAGCTCACACATAATCTGGCATCTTGTTCATAAATAACTAGTAACTCATCATCTCACACAAAATCTGACATCTAGTTCATAAAGAACTAGTAACTCACCACTGCACACAGAATCTGACATCTAGTTCATAAAGAACTAGTAACTCATAAGCTCACACATAATCTGACATCTAGTTCAAAAAGAACAAGTAACCTCTGGTTGGCACAATAGGAAACCGATCCACAATGACCATGCATCTAATCACGAGGATTATGTGATGTAGCGCGCACACACTACCCATCTAGCCCAAGGCTAGGAAACACCTCTAACCACACAGGTTTCGCCCATTAGCTTGAAAATCTGGGTAACTCACCAACCATGAAGGCTCGACATCTGCTAACCTTGTGCGAGGTCATGCTGACTGGTGCTACAGTTAGTAACATGCGTACCAAACTATTTCACTGGAGTAGCAATGTCTCAGCGTACCAGACTATTTCACTGAAGTAGAAATATCTCAACGTACCAGACTATTTCACTGGAGTAACTATGCATACCAGACTATTTCACTTGAGTATCATTATACCATGTTGTTATCTAGAGTCACATATGTAACACATCATACCCTATCACAAGGGAATTCCTTCTGTACCACACCAAGCTTGTCCCTGAAGTATACATACTTCACTCTCGACAGAGGCTTGGTCAACACGACTGCTATCTGCTCATCTGTAGCGACATACTGGAGCTTTACTGCTCCCTTCTACACCATATCTCTGATATAATGGTACTCGATCTCTATATGCTTGGAATTGTCATGAAACATTGAGTTCTATGTCAACTTCACAGAACTTTGGTTGTCACACCAGATACAAGTTGCCTCTAACTCGAGATCAAACAATCCTGTAAGCAACTTCTGAAGCCGCATTGCTTCGCTGCCAGATGAACATGTTGCTATGTACTCTGCCTCAGCCATACTGAGCACCACACTAGTCTATTTCTTGTTGAATCATGAGATCATAGCTGATCCCATATGGAAGAAACATCCATATGTACTCTTTCGGTCTGCAACACTTTCAAGTACCTCATCACATGTTTTGCTGCAATCAAGTGAACACGTCTCATCTCAACCATATACTGTCTCAATGTGTTTACTGCAAAACATATATATGGTCTTGTGTTCATTAAGTACATCAATGAACCAATCATTTGTCTATATAGGGTGTCATCCACTGTCTCTGAAGATGTATCACTCAATGACTTTAGATTTGTCACCATTGGTGTAGGCATGGATTTACAATCCATCATTTTGAATCTCTTCAGAATCTATACAATATATTTTCCTTGGTTAAGGAAAATCTCACTCCGTCTCTACCATACCTCTATACCCAAGAAATAGTGCATCATACCGAGGTATTTCATCTCGAACTCTGCAACAAGATTCCTCTCGCACTCAACAATGAGCTTCTCCTTCCCTATTAGAAACATGTCACCCATATATAATAGTAATATCACTAGTCCACCATCCACAACCTTGTAGTAAGGGTTGGAATCTACTTTACTCTTGGTAAAGCCCAAGCTCATCAAGAAACTGTCTAATCTGGCATATCATGCCCTAGGTGCCTACTTAGGCCCATACAAAGCTTTCTTCAATCTGAAAACATGAAACTCCTTCTCATGTCTATTGTGGGTGCTCTATGTATACTTCTTCTGACTAATGGAGCAAGTGTCTTGTCCTAATATTATCCCTCTTGTCAGGAGAATCCTCTGGCCACAAATCAGGCTTCATACATCTCTATGTTGCCATCAACAATGTGTTTGATATTGTATATTAATTTGAAAGTCACCATTCACTTCCCTTCTGTCTTAAGGAAAAAACCCATATCCCAGTCCTTCTGAATGGCTTCCTCCTCTGTCACTGAAACAAGGTAATATTCCTAGGAGGTATCATATCTCCTCAAATCCTTTGAAGCTTCGATCTAGCCTCCTCGACTCATGGCACCTGTCTGTCAGTCCTTGAAGATGTCTCTATCTCCCATCTGAATATGAAGTGGAATACTTTCTAAATGAAAGTCTCTAAGTGGATGACTCTCTCTGAGATCATATTCACTCTGAGTTTCCATACTCCCTCTGAAGCTTGAAACCCTCTGAGTCTATATAATCTTCGGACCCATCTGTTCCCTCCATATGTGATGATTTCCTCTGAAGTCTTCTATGAATGGTCCTGGGGAGGTTTCTCCTCCCTACTGGATCGTCAGGGTTGAATCCCTCTAAAATATAGCTCCTTTTGAGCTGGTACTTGGTGTGGGCACTTTCCTCACCATTGGTGGAGCCATCCGCTCCTCATGATGTGGCTTATCAATGCTATATGTCTTTGCATCCTGCAAAGTGTCACGAGACCATGTTGGTCTCTTCCTGGTTACCCTAATGATTCTGGGTTAGCCCTTCTAGCTCTACTAGCTCTTCCTGATGATATGAAGAGTGATCAACTGCACTAGAGGGATTTATTCAGTCATCTTTGAAGCCTTTTTATCCTTACAATCAATCTCCATATGAGATACTTTGTATCTCGCAAAAGTACCCTCCTTCGTCCTCTTTTTCTTTGGTACATGGATGTATGCGATCGAGTATACAACTTCTTATCTGGGTAGTCTGCTCCATGTCTCAAACTAGAGACATTTAATATGTTGCCTCATGAAACAGTCACTATAGATTCCCTGAGAGTTATCACATGTGACCTACCTGGAACAAGACCAACAAGGGAAAACAATAAACAAGAATAATACTCTTATAATAATAATAAAAACAATAACGAGAATAATCGTCATAGTAGCTCCTTCTCAGATCTATCACTTTTGACCTACCTGGAACAAGAGACAAAATAACAAATACAATAATAAAAAATAGGAACAACACTCTTCTTGTGTTGTGACCAATCATTCCTCCATGGTAACCTGCTCAGAACAAGAAAAACAAGAGCAAAAGTATTTCCAATATAATAACATTTTCATAAGAACATATCTATGTTAACAAGAATAAAAGACAATTTCATGGTAATCAACATAGCATTACCAAAGTGACTTGTCTGGAAGCAAAACAAGAAGTATATCCTAGAGGAGATATTGTTGAAATGGACACTTAACACTGAGAGGNGGTGAATTAGTGTCACAAAAATTTGGACAATTTTCCACTTTTCATAAATTAACTGAACAACATATATTTATTTCATTTTCTCAACCAATATATAAAAGAACAAATATTTTGTTTATTTATTTAACTTGAATGAATACATAAGATCAATCTTTGAATATCTTCATCTTCAAGCAACTATGAGAGACCCAACTCTCTGTTACAAGACCCAGCTTGTATTTCTTAGATCCAACTGAGAAATGAGAAATCCAACCCTCATAACAAGTCCCAGCTTGTCGATCTCAGATCAAACTGAGATGTGAGGAATCCAATCCTCATACAAGACCCACCTTGTAAACATGCACCAACCTGATAGAATGAATCTTCATTCAATCCATTGTATATAAATATATATACTTCAAAAGATTCAACTTCCCTTCTTCTTACCATTCTTTCTCATTTATATAGTCTTCCAACTTGTGCAAATTTGAATCATTGCATCTTTTGATATTGAACCATTGTATCTTTTCATTTAAATGATAATATTAAGCTTTAAATAGTATAATTTTCCCGTTTATCCTTTATTCATAATGCTTATGATTTAACTCTCTTAATCATGACTGTGTGTCGGTTCTTTTGTCTTCATGAGTTGATCACAGACATGGATCAACTCATTATATCGTACTCATGCCTCTATTGTGTCCTCAATTCGTCAACATAACATATTCGATCTTTCTCCTATTCTATGTATTGTTATGGTGTTAATTCTCTGTTGAATTATAGAGATGAAATCTATATGAGGCGCTTCCTTCAAACCATTTTGATATGACCATAGGCGCAGAACCACAGGCTTATTAATTTAAGTGTTGCCTCTTCTTTTACCCTTATTTATTTATTCCATATGACCGCAGGTGATGACCAGGCACTAGGCCAAGCGAGTGCTTGATCAATTATCAAAATCAACGATCACATTTTAATGTCATAATGAGATAGACGGTTCTCATTTACTTCGGAACTTCGTCCTTCACGACTTCTAGCCTCTGTAATCTTTCAAATCTCTCGAAGCAGATTTCGCCGAAGTAGATCAGACGGTCGATATTTTATTTGCACGATAAGCGATTCTCGTTCACTTCGGAACTTCGACTATTCGTGGCACCTGAACTCTGGAGTAGCAATTCCTCCGAAGTGATTACCTACCGAATAAGTTTTAAAGCAGTGGTGACTACTTTTTGTCATTTAACACCTTCACTTACGCTATCCTTCCAGTATGCTTGATCATCAGTTGAGAATGCTCCCGAAGTAGATCAATGGTTAGCATTACTTCATGATTTACGCTTACTCTATATTTCCACAGTACTTGATCAACGGTCGAGAATGCTCCCAAATTAGATCAACGGTTATCATTAACTTTGGGCTTTGGCACTTCAGGAAGCCACTGGTGTTAGAAACTGGTTTCCCCCTAAGTACATACTCCCGAAGTGACGTAACTTGTTGACGTCACTACTGACTTGGCATTGGTCGAGTGGTTGCCACGTGTCACTTAGATTTGTGACTTACACGTACCTGAAATGCCAATTTAATATTGACACTTGCCATCATCTGATTATGTCATGTGTTCTTGCTGACGTGGATCTCCTCATGTGGCACATGTTCTTCTCCCGAATCTAACGATTTTCCTAACTCTCGAAATGTATCTCAGATCGGATGACTCATGTCCTCTTCGGAACATTTGTGGCTTACACTGTCCTTCCATTTTACTCGATCCAACGGTCGGTATATTATGCAAAGTGTTCCTTGGATCAGATGATTCATGTCCACTTCGGGACTTCAGCCTTCGGGTAATCTTACTCGTTCTAGGCTTCTTTTCTCCAGAGTAGTCATCATCGGGGTTGACTGTTGTTCTACTCAGCTTTAATCCAACGACTAAGATATCTTCTGAAGCTCCTGCTTCAGATCTTTCAGTTGAGATCTAATTCTTCTTACTTCCCCTCGATCTGACAGTCCCAATTTGTCTTGAAATCTACATCAATGGACATGATTATTTTCCTTCTTTACGTAGGTTTCCTCTATGATCCAACTGTCGGGTTTACATCCGAATTCTGGATGAATGGCTCCCGTTGCTTGATATTTTATAAAGGTTTCCCTTGTTCAGTAAGTTTTTCTCGTGTGGTATTTCTGCAATGCTATCTCTCTTGAGCTTTGATCATATGATCATTGTTGATCCTATCGTGATCAACAATAATCATGAATTGCTTCAGCCTTAATGTGATTTTCTTCTGTCGATCTTTTGTATACTTTTCCTCCCGAGATTAACCTTGTTGCTCTGTTGCATTCTCTTTCCATCATTGACCCTTCATTACACATGGAAAAACCTTATTTGCCATCTTGACACTAATGTCAACTGTATAACTGTTAATGACTGATTCATGTTGCCATCATAACAACGTATCATGACTGTTGACATTAATGACAACATATCAATGACAATATGTCCAACAATCTCCCCCTTTTTCATTGAGGGAAACACACTAACTTCATACACAAACTCCCCCTGTGACGATACTTCTCTCTTTTGAAGTTACTCTCCGCCTTTGACATCAATGGAAAAGGGTTGCTCCCCTTATGATCAACCTCTGTCTGTCTACATGTTGTTGACCAAAATCTGAACAATCATGCTCTGCCCGCCATAACTAAATGAATCCCCCTGTCAATATTCTTTCTTTGCCTCTGACTACTCTCCCCTTTTGTTTCTAAAAGGGTAGCTCTTCCTGATAAGATCTCTTCCCCTGTCAATTTACTAACTGTTTATCTCAGTCCATTGGTATATTTGTGTTCAAATAAGTAGTCTTCTTGATACCAACTTGTAGTGATACCCACTAGTAGTGATCAAGTCTTTCAAAACTTAATCTAATTACTTTCTTATTTGATAACCAAAATATTCCTCCTACGTTTTTACTAACTTTCCTTTGCCAAATAGAATAAGAGTATTAATCTTACTAATCTTTTTGATCTGCTTCTTATTCTTCTTTGATATTTCATAGGAATATCAATTGAGGATATTGATTTAATACCAATTTTGTTATCAATTGATCTTTGTTGAAAGTTACTCCTTGATCTTCTCTGCTACCTTTATCTTTCTTTTTACCACTAATCTTTAGATAGTTAAGACTTTCCATATGTTATTGAAAAACTCTTGGCATAATCCTTTGATTTTGTAGAAACCAATTTAAACTTCTTTTTGTATTTTCTTTCTTTGGCTAACAAATTATGACATCATCAAAATTTGATATTGTCCCATATTCTTCTATAGGCGCTTCCTTTTCTTGAGCTTGATTTATTTCATATTGAATTTCAAATTCTTTATTAGGACCTTCACCCATCATGTTCTTATTATTAATTTCTTCATTTTCAGGTGTAATATCATCTTTTTGATATTGACTATTTCTAACTTCAACATGTGACATAATTCTTCCCTTTTGGATGATTGCATCCTATGGGATTCTTCATTTTTCTTGGCTTCTTCAATTTGAGTTTTTAGATTATTAACCAATCCTTCTATTTTTTTTAGTACTTCTTTTCTTTTACTGTCATGTGTATTTAATTCTTCCATATCTTCTGTTAGATTAGTAACTTCGATTTTCAATCTTTTGATCTCTTCTTCTTTGTTTTCTAATTGAATCTTTTGCTCATGCTCTTCATGGTTAGATTGATCTAACTTTTGAAGTAGCAACATATATTTATGTTGAAGTTTCTCCAACTCTTCTAGAGTTCACATAGTTGTGTACTCAATATTTTCAAAAGACTCCACAAGAACTTTAATATGCATATAATTTCCTGGTGCCAAACGAATCTCTCCTATTGAAACTGCAACATCAGTTTTAAGATTATATAATGTTTCTTTAGTGATTACTGATGTATCCCTCAATTCCTTGATGATGTTGCCTTCCTCATTGTTGACTAAGGTTTGCATCAAATCATGTATTTCATTCTGATTAGAAATCTATTTCTCTATATTATGTTCTTCAATCTGATTGCAATTTTCCTTTCTTTATCTTGTTCCTTATCTTGATAAAAATTCTCTTCTTCTGAGTTTTGTTCTTTATTCTTACAGGAATCCTCTTTATCTGAGTCTTGTTCCTCACTTTGATAGAATTTCTCTTCTTCTTGTGTTTCATTCTGATAACAATTTTCTAGTTGGAGCCATAATTCTTTAGAAGATTTGTAGTGCCTCATATTTTCTTTGACTTGGTCTGACAATCCATCCTGGATTTATTTTAAGGCTACTGAATCATTTCTCCTTGTTTTTTTTTTTTTTTTTTT
>JZKD02S1616077.1:968962-981610 GCA_000966675.3 Picea glauca
GAATTAGTGTCACAAAACTTTGGACAATTTTCCACTTTTCATAAATTAACCGAACAACAAATATTTATTTCATTTTCTCAACTAATTAATAAAAGAATAAATATTTGTATTTATTTATTTAACTTGAATGAATACATAAGATCAATCTTTGAATATCTTCTTCTTCAAGCAACTATGAGAGACCCAACTTGTAGTTCTTAGATCCAACTGATAAATGAGGAATCCAACCCTCATAATAAGTCCCAGCTTGTCGATCTCAGATCCAACTAAGATGTGAGGAATCCAATCATCATACAAGACCCAACTTGTAAACAAGCACCAACTTGATAGAATGAACCTTCATTCAATCCATTATATATAAATATATATACTTTATAAATTCAACTTCCCTTCTTCTTACCATTCTTTCTTGTTTATATAGTCTTCCAACTGGTGCGAATTTGAATCGTTGCATCTTTTTATATTGAACCATTGTACCTTTTCATTTAAATGATAATATTAAACTTTAAATAATATCATTTTTCCTTTTATCCTTTATTCATAATGCTTATGACTTAACTCTCTTAATCATGACTGTGTGTCGGTTCTTTTGTCTTCATGCGTTGATCACACACATGGATCAACTCAATATATCGTACTCATGCTTATATTGTGTCCTCAATTCGTCAACATATCATATTCGATCTTTCTCATATTCTTTGTATTGTTATGGTGTTAATTCTCTGTCGAATTACATAGATGAAATCTGCATGAGGCGCTTCCTTCAAACCATTTTCATATGACCATAGGCACAGAACCACATGCTTATTAATTTAAGTGTTGCCTCTTCTTTTACCCTTATTTCTTTATTCCATATGATCGCAGGTGATGACCAAGCACTAGGCCAAGCGAGTGCTTGATCACTTATCAAAATCAACGATCACATTTTAATGTCACGATGAGATGGTTGGTTCTCATTTACTTCTAAGCTTCATCCTTCGTGACTTACAGCTTCTGTAATCTTTCAAATCTCCCGAAGAAGATTTCACCGAAGTAGATCAGACGATCGATATTTTATTTGCACGATGAATGATTCTCGTTCACTTCGGAACTTCGGCTATTCGTGGCTCCCAAACTTTGGAGTAGAAATTACTCTGAAGTGGTTACCTACCGAATAAGTCATAAAGCGGTGGTGACCACTTGCTGTCAATTAACACCTTCACTCATGCTATCCTTCCACCATGCTTGATCATCGGTTGAGAATGCTCCTGAAGTAGATCAACGGTTAGCGTTACTTCATGATTTACGCTTACTCTATCTTTCCACTGAACTTGATCAACGATAGAGAACGCTCCTAAATTACATCAACGGTTAGCGTTAACTTCGACCTTCGACGCTTCAGGCAGTCACTGTTGTTAGAAATTGGTTTCCCCTGAAGTACATACTCCTGAAGTGACGTAACTTGCTGACGTCACTGCTGACTTGGCATTGGACGAGTGGATACCACTTGTCACTTAGATTCATGAATTACACGTACCTGAAATGTCAATTTCATCTTGACACTTTTCATTATCTTATTGCACCACGTTTCCTTGCTGATGTGGATCTCCTCATGTGGCACATGGTCTTCTCTTGGATCTAACGATTGGCCTAACTCCTGAAATGTATCTCAGATCGGACAACTCATGTCCTCTTCATAAAATTTGTGGCTTACTCCGTCCTTCCACTTTAGTAGATCCAACGATCAGTGTATTATGCAAAGTGTTCCTTGGATCAGACGATTCATGTCCACTTTGGGACTCCAACCTTCGGGTAATCTTACCCGTTCT
The DNA here is from genome assembly GCA_000966675.3 of Picea glauca. NCBI lineage: Eukaryota > Viridiplantae > Streptophyta > Pinopsida > Pinales > Pinaceae > Picea > Picea glauca. The sequence continues at coordinate 970,771 of JZKD02S1616077.1, forward strand.
GGGCTTCTTTTCTTCGGAGTAGTCAGTGTCGGGATTGACTGTTTTTCTACTAAGATTTAATCCAATGACTAAGATAACTTCCGAAGCTCCTGCTTCAGATCTGTCAGTTGAGATCTAATTCTTCCGACTTCCCCTCGATATGACGGTCCTGATTTGTCTTGAAATCTACATCAACGGACATGATTCTTTTCCTTCTTTACGTATGTTTCCTCTATGATCCAACGATTAGGTTTGCATCCGAATTCTGGATGAATGGATCTCGTTGCTTGATATTTTATAAAGGTTTCCCTTGTTCAGTAAGATTTTCTCCTGTGGGATTTCTGCAACGCTATCTCTCTTGAGCTTTGATCATAGGATCATTGTTGATCCTATCGTGATCAACAATTATCACAAATTGCTTCATCCTTAAGGTGATTTTCTTCTGTCGATCTTTAGTATACTTTTCCTCCCGAGATTAACCTTGTTTCTCTGCTGCATTCTCTTTCCATCATTGACCCTTCATTACACATGGACAGACCTTATTGGCCATCCTGACACTAATGCCAACTGTATAACTATTCATGATTGATTCATGTTTCCATCATAACAACTTATCATGACTGTTGACATCAATGACAACATATCAATTATAATATGTCCAACAGATGTTAGTTCATCTTGCAAACAAGTACAATAACATTTATATCAATAGTATTCACATGCTACCAAGTATTCGTTGTATCTAGCAGTAATAGAACCTTTCAAGGATTGTTGTCACAACTATATTGTTTATTTGTAATGTAGCAATTATCAAACTTGATATGTGCAAATTGGAAACTTATCAATTTAATAAATCAAACCTGGAACCTGGAGTCTTATCTTCAAGAATGAGTGTTGTTTCTTTTCTTCTAAGTCTCAATCACTCAATATGACAAGTATTCTCTCCAACCTGTCCCCTGTAATAAGACAATATGCTTTCTTGACACAAATCTAAGTTAGGAAATATAATGCAAGTAAACTCGAAAATCTCAACCTTAATGAATCTAATAGTTTGACTAGAGTCAGATTATAACTTTAACTTTGACCAAAGGTTAGTATGATAATCATAATTTCGATAGATCAAAATACAACTAGATGTTCATAAGATCAAAATAATGCCATAATAACTAGAGGCATATCAAAACAATCAAACCTGGAGTGTGTTGTTCGTTTGAATGTGTTGGATATGAGATCCCTTTGGATCTACAATTGTTGCTTGGACAAAAGATCCCTTCTCCTACAAATACCTTAAGATAATGATACAGTTTAAACACATACTAATACATACCTCTGGAAGGAGCGGAAAACAACAACAAGCAACGATGAATCCTAAAAATTCAAGGTGATACAACTTGAAATTTGAAGGTAGTTGGAGATGCGCTAGGGTAAGGCGCACTAGGAAAACCAAAAATTAGGCCCAACGTTTCACATAAACTTCACTACTCCAGAGGAACTACAACTGGTACTGCAATTGGTGCTGCAACTCGCACTGTAACTAGTGTTGCAACTGGCACAAAGAAACTAACACTACATCTGTAACTATAACCAGTACTGCAACTAGCACTACAGACCTAGGGTTTTATGAGGAAACCCTAATTTTTAATTTCATAATTTTGGAGATCTGATCTGGGGGAAAGGTGCGCCCTACTTAGGAAGCCTTCTTGATGGGTTCAATAAGTGCTCAATGAGCTTGATAATGAGGGAAAATGAGGATCTTCCTTCCAATGGTTAGACTGTTACGAAGGAAACAAACTCTAAAACCATGTTAAAATTTTGTTATGCTCATTTAACCATAGACAATGTCACATCATTGTCACCTGATCATAGGCATTCACTATGCCCCCCCCGAGCACACTAACCTTTTCTTAGATAGAATGATTATGACAAGTCCACACTAGAACCAATAGATAAACCCTAACTAGAAAACACCAATGTTGCAACAACAACACAATACCAAGAGAACATACCTCTACTAATAGAAGTGTAGCTTTACCAAGAGAATCACACAAGAGAGATACTAGAAAGACTAAGATTGCACCACGACAACTGATGCACCACCCTCTCTAGACTTGCGCCACCTTCTGCTGCAATTACAACTGCTGCAACTACTGCTCCTTAGACTTGCGCCCTCCTTCTACTGAGTGAGTGTGTATCAAAATGAGTTAAGGCGTCACCTTATTTATACTTATTCTTCCAATGAACTTTTCCCACAGGGCTGACCTATCTTTTCTGGCAAATATAATTTACTTTGACTTTTTTTTGCAGGGCCGACTTCTCTTTCTAGGGTTTTCTATTTCTTTATTATTATTCTCCTTGGGCCAACTTCTCTTCTATGGTTTTCACACATCTGTTTAATGGTTCTCTTACTTCCGGAATATTCTATTCTAAGTACAAAGGTTACACTTGGAGGTTAATACCTCTCGCAGCTACCAAGACATCAACACCAAAGGCACATACAGTTCACGTGATTTTGACTACCTAAAAATGTCATTTAGGCCCTCAAAATCACTTCGCAAGTTGATGACATCTGACTATAAATTTTCATGGAAATTGATTGTTTTCCTACTGTAATAGACCCAAAATTCAAACCTGGGACCTGTTGGAACACCTTTGCACCCCGTTTTCCATTGGGAGAATCAATTATCCTATATCCACACTTCCCCGAAGCTCGTGATCTGCAACCAATCACAATTTATCTCATAGACTTTCTCTGAGGACATGCCAACTTACATAATATTATGTTTTGTTTGTGACCTGGGAATCACAAGCATTTGCGACCTTTTACCTTCGTGGGGCGGTTGAGTTAACACACTATAGGATTTTCCCATAGCCCGCTAGCTTGGAGGACTCTTCTTCACGGATTATTCTTTGCGCGATGTCAAATTACCTACTACCAAGATATTCCCGTGACCTGTAAGTTTCAAACCTGCATGGCCTTTCCTTCACAGACATTTCCCTACGGTTTTCAAAACACAGACCTAAGGTTTTCCTGCGAGCCACAACCCACAAACTTGTGCGACATTTCCTTTGCAGAAATTTCCCACAATTCTCAAAACACAAAATTAAGATTTACCTGCAAGTCGCAACTCGCAAACCTATGCATCCTTTCCTTCGTGAACATTTCCCACAACTATCAAAACATGAACTTAAGTTTTGCCTGCGAGATACACCCTGCAAACCTTCTCCCGCCCGTGGACTTGGAGATTTTACTCACTCCAAAAGTAATATTGGTCGTTGATTCCAAATGTTGGAATGATCTAGGCCATCGATTTCCTCAATTTTTCAATCGCCATTAAAACACGACAATCGACCTCCCACGCTCAAAATTAAATTTGTGACTTGCAGATTTACACCACAAATCCCCTCTTTGATTGTTCTGAGATACTTTTAACTCAGATCTTCTCACAAATTTTGGGGATTTCACTATATTTCCACTATTTTCCTCAAATTCGCCACAATGAAATTCTGCAACAATGAATTTATGCTGAAATCATACTGGCTCTTGGCCCATACAAGCTCAGTGTTGAATCTTGAGCTCTGATACCAATATGTAATGTCCCCTAGCTTAACCGAGGAACATTACTATGCAAAATTACTCATAAAATAAAATTTATTTGCTAACTAAATTCATGTAGCTCATGAGCTATGAATTATACACAAATTTAACAAGTTTTTGATACCAAATAATTAAATGCATCTACAACATTATAACTGCACATGAATGCAACTAGTAACTCAATACAACAACATATAATTCATTCCCATTCACATAATAAAAATTCACAACAATTAAACTCATAAATTAATTAAAAAACACAGATAAACATTTATCTTTTTAAAACAGTTGTGCAACGAGTTGCTTGGGACGAACGTCCATGCAACCATACACTTGTTTTTCCATATCTGAACATCAAGTCACCCCTAAGTTGGGGCTAGGAATCCATAAGAAAATGGTGTCTCTCATTGTCCACTCATAGCTTAGATATCTCACAACCCACTAGCATTCTCCTACAACTATCCTAATTTTCACTAGCTCTCTTCCTCTTGACCTGCCCAACCCAAGGAAAGTGTCCCTTCATGCTCTCATCCCATCGAGTTGCACCATTTCTTTATGAGGGTCTCTCTGGCATGGGTAAACATGAATCTCGCTACTAGGAACTCAAGGGAACTCACTACTCATAAAACTACCAGAAAAAACAACAACAATCACTTGTTGTTACAGTGCAACTCACACATGAGTTCACTCCTCAGGCCTTACAACCTAGTTCTTATACAAGCCTGACAACTTGTTTCTTCAATCTTTAGCTCCAAATACACTCTAGAATTTGCCCAACCTTCTTGCTCTATCTTCATTTCTCTTATTGTAGTATACCTAGGGGGTTAATATGGGAGGTACCAAATATATTCACCAAGATATTGAACACAAGAATGTAGACAAAACCCTTGAGGTAGGGTAACACCATATATTAATCCTTATGGAAGGATACAACTCTTCAAGCAATACTTGCTTCTACATCAACAATATTCTTCACCATGCTTCAATACATTTCTTACACTTCATTATATAACATTCTTTATCTCCTATGAACATTCTAGAGAAGAAATCTTCTAGAAGGCCTATTTATTATATCTAACTACCATAATGGTCCTTATTTAATACTATGGTGGACCTAGTTCACCTTACATTAAATGGACTCCACTAATAATACATAACCACCTTCCCCTTGGGTACCTCCGATATTACCCCCCTAGGTATACTACACTTTTTCACTACTCTCTGTTTGTTGTTCATGCAAAAACATGCATGTAAAAAATGCATGTTCTCCCCATATGAATTTCCTCTATTTTACAAAGCTTGTTGACTGCTCACTCTACCCAATGTTGATTGTACTTCAGCCCCATCCTCCCCAATAACTATGGGATGTGTCTTTCTACATCCACCCTATTATAGGTATTCAATCATTGGGCTCTTCTACACTCAAGGGAAAATCAGATGGTTTCCCCCAATCATAACAAAGTTCAGAAATTTGGGTTTTGAATTAATACCCATAAATAATTCCCCCCTTGGACTCATCCCCCATATTTGTCCATGTACCCCAACAGTTGGTATCACATCTTATTTATTTAAAAACAAAAATACAATTCACATATTACATAACTTGGCCATAGCCACATTTCATTATATCTACATTAAGCATTAACTAAACTGGGGATTATAACGGGGATGTTACAACCTCCCATTTCCATTTTGGTAATAGCAGTGTCTATAGCAAATTGAATGGATGTCTATATTCAGTTTTTATACTCTAACATTCGACACATTTGGTTATATAGTCGACAATATCATTTTTTATTATTGGCCAAAAGTATTGATTCCTTACTACTACAATTGTCATTTAGTACCCAAGATGTTAGGCATATGGAACATTATGCATCTCGTGCAATATAAGTTTCCTTAATTCACAAGAATCTGGAACATAAACTCTATTCTTATTCATAAGAATTCCATCATCTTCTATCTTATAATGTTCATATTATTATTCTAATTTTTCCTAATGCAATCCTTTTTTTACCTGAAGATAATGCTCATATGAGATTACAACTTCAAGAATTCTATTTTTCAATTATGATTTGAACGTGATAATTGTTGTAGCATGGATTGCATGTATTTTTCTATTGATTACATTGGTAACTTTGTTTTCTTTCCCTTTAATATGTTTGATGTGAAAATCAAATTCACAACGAAATTCTAGCCATCTTGTTTGTTTAGCATTCAAATTTTGTTGTTCAAATAAATATTTCAGACCATTATGGTATGTTCTTAACTCAAAGTTTCTTCCCATCAAATAATGTCTCCACATATTGAATAAATGAAATATGACAACAAGATCTAAATCACATGTGCCACAATTCTTCTCACGTTCCTCAAGTTTTATGGACTTATAACAAATTGCATGCCCAATATGAGTGACAATTCCACCAATTCGATCTTTACAAACATCAATTCATACCACAATATCTTCATTTGGATCAACAATTTTGAGAATTGGTGTGCTAGTGATCAATTTATTCAACAACTATAAACTTTCCTCACACTTTGGTGTCCATTTAGATTTAATTCCTTTCTTCTATAGAGATGTGATGGGATGTGCAATCTTGGGAAATCCTTCTACAAACCTTTTATAATATCAAGTAATTCCCACGAATGACCTCACATTTGAAATATTCTTTGGTATAGGCAATCCCATCATTGCTTTAATTTTCTTTGGATCCATAACTATTCCTTCTTGAGAAATAATATGCCTCAAATAATGAATTTGCCTCTGGTAGAAGGAGCACTTGTTCAATTTAGCATATAGATGGAGTTCTCTTAGCACTTGCATGACTAACCTCAAGTGATATTCATTCTCTTCCTTTGAATTCGAGTAAATGATAACATCATCAAGAAAGACAATAAAAAATCTATCCAAATAATGTCTAAAAATTCCATTCATCAAGGACATAAAAGTAAACGACGAATCTGTCAAACCAAATGGCACCACTACAAATTCATAGTGTCATTTTGGTTTTGAAAGTTTTATTGTTGATATCTTCATCTTTTATTCTTACTTGATGGTAGCCATACCTCAAGTCTATCATCAATTTTTTTTTTGATTCTCTCAACTGATCAATTAAATCATCCATTTTGGGTAGAGAGTATTTATTCCTCATAGTGACTTTGTTCAACTACCTAAAATCAACGCATAGCCTCAAAGTTCCATCTTTCTTCTTTACAGAGAGCATCAGTGCTCGCCAAGGAGAGACATTTGGGCATATGCACCCCTTCTTTAACAATTCCTCTAACTACATTTGCAACTCCTTCAACTTTGGTGTATTCATTCTATACATAGTCTTAGAGAATGGGGCAACTCTAGGAACTAAATTAAAAAATAAATAAATATCTCTTTTTGATAACAGTCCAAGTGATTTTTAAAACACATATGTAGATTCTTGTAATACTAGAAATCCCATAAGACTTCAACCATTGCCTTTTCTTGTCTCTTCAACTGGGTTGCATACAGCTGAAACCATTTTCTAAGGCATCTCTTCGATTGTGAAGTTATAATTTACCTTAATATAGAAATAGGCCTTGGAATACCTTTCACTATCCTTTGATTTTCTTCTTCATAAAGACAAGTGAAAGTTTTGTTGTGACAATCTACAACAACATGATGTGCATCTAATGAATCCATTCCAATGAGAACATCGCAAGAGACAAGTGGTAATATGTCCAAATCTTCAAAAGTGTTGAGTTCATTCATATATAATGGACAACCTTTTACTATTTCATTGATTTTCCTTTTTGTTCCAGTAGCCAACTTAACCAACCATGACTTAATATGTTTACTTCTCTTCAAATGAAATCTTCAACTAAATTGGGAGCAACATAACTATGAAATTATCCTAGATCAATTAAAATTGCAAAAAGTTGCTTGGCAATCTCACCTTCAACTTCGATCATGTCCGATTGACGATTAGCTTAACGAATTTCCAAGGTTGCATAAATTCAAGGAAGGTTCATTGCCACATCATTAACCATATAACATTCTTGAATGTTGTGCATAGTCCTCATTCTATCTAAAGCTATGGGAAACATTTATGCACATGTTGTCCTTAAACCCCCATCATTTAACTGGTTTTCTTTCCCTTTGCCCCAAAGTCTTATCCATCTTTGATCCACTCTGAAGTGGTTGATTTTGCAGATTAGTATTATAACTTCTTATAAAGAAATGAGGTTTGAAACCCTTCTTCCTTTGATCTTGATTTTCTTTCTTCTCATCCTTCATCAACTTCTAAAAATAGGATCCAGTTGGATATCGATGGCCACCCACCTCTTCCACTGGCTCATCATGGTTCTCCACATTGGTTGTTTTTGTTATGATTTTTGGGTCCTAAACTTCTAGGGTCGTTTTGAGGCCCTAAACAATGTTTTTTGGCCATATAGGGGCCTTGGATTGCCATGGCATTTCCAGGTCCTACTAATAATTGCACTTCTTGATTAGATCTTTCCAACGCGATACTAAACACCACAAATAGATATTGTATGCAAAAGTTGCACCCCTGGGAAGTTGATGCATCAATTAACCACCTCATGGCCCACAAACCTTTTGGCACTTCACTTACTAGGGTCAGAGTTTTGGATAGTTAGGGTTCTTTATTTATGTTAAAAGGAAATTCTTGTAGCCCATTGTATTGTCTTTTTGCAAATGAGCATATCTGACATCTCTTTCTCTTCAGAGATAAGCTACCGCCATTCTAGCCAGTTTGTGTTCTACAATATTCTACTATTTTATTCATTAATAGAAGTTGGGTTTCATTGTATTTTTGTGTTCTCTACTATAGATTTTTTTATATCTCATTTCGTTCTCATATAATCTGGATCAAAATATGCTCTATTTTTGTTTTGATCATACAAATATTTGGCCTTCTGGATTGTTTCTTCAAAAGCCTTAGGTTCCTCAAATTGATTCATATCCTTGCAGAATGAAGGTAAACCGCTGAGAATATTTTGTATCTTTACATTATCATCCCAAATATATCCAACATACTTTAACATATCTAGAAACTTTTTCCCATACTCCTCTATAGTCAGATTCCCCAATTTGGGCTTAAACAACTATTGCATTTTCTTATCATAATAGTGCTTAGTAATATGTTTTTGCTAGAAATATTTCTTGAATTTTTTCCAAGAAATCTTCCTTTCATTGATTTTCTTTCCTTGCCTTAGCTGGTCCAACCAAATTGTATCCTTTTCATGCAGATTGTATATATCGATTCTAGCTTCCAAGTTATATGAGTAATTATGCAATTGGAAATACTTCCTTGTCCTCAACAACCAGGCTTCAACATCTTCTTCCATTTTTTTCTCACCATCAAAGGTAGGTGGATTAATATTCCTAATCTCTCCTTGCAAATTGTCTTGTACATGTATTCTTCTTTGGGGTTTGAATCGAGACACCTTTAGGCTGTTCATTTGTTCTTTAGAAGTATAAAACTCCTTCCTTGAATGAGATGCAGAGTAATGATACTTCTGAGCTCTAGTAGCTCTTCTTGGATGTTTGAATATTCCATGAGACTTTGTTTTTGAATGATCTTTACCTTCTTCCACATGCTTTTCCATTATTTTTTCCCTTTCTAATTGATTCAAGCTTTGCACTAGCTAGGTGTTTAGTCGATTCTACGTCTTCTAACATCTTAGCATCCTCTCATCATCAACTCCACAAATCTACACTTCCATATATAATATTCTCATGGTTTCTACTAGTTCTACTAGTTCAATGGTTTCTCTATGCCCATTATACTCTATTTCTTCATTTTCCACATTGATATTCATTTCTCTAACTTCTTCCCTATGGTCAAAATGGTCTTTTCCTTCCTCCATATTCCTTCTACAAGAGCTCAATCTTGAAATCTAGATTCCAATTGTCCCTAGTGTAGCACTATATCTGCAAAATTGTTCATACAATTGTATTTGTTAGATATATTTCATTTCCAAATATGTAATTAAAAATAAAATAAAATTATACATTCTTGAAATTACCCACATTGGCCCTTTTCTTATCCAATTATGTAAAATTTAGAAGTACTTCTCCAAAATCTAAATCTCTAGGTCTATTCTCTCATGGAATAGCTTTCAATGGTTGTACTCATGCTCCATTTTGATCTTTGAGCTAAAAGTTACATCTCTATGAAGTTACCATTTTTGCTCAATTTCTACACTTTTTTTGCTAGTACAATCACGCTTAGAGACTAGCTTCTTCCATATGTAGAATCAAATATATAAAGAAATATAAAAAATTTTTGTAAATAGTACTTATAATACTTCTTATATGGAACACACAACAATATTTAGCTTAATGATGCGATACTCTAGCCATTTTCGGCATGTCTATATTGTTGAGGAAATCAATTGTTGAGTAAACTTGTTTTCTTTTTCCAGATTTAATGTCTTGGATGACTTTTCCTCCATTTATAGTTCCTAAAATTTCCAAAAAGTCTCTTGGAATAGTGAATTTGTTCTATTTCATTAGTTTCACACCGATCCACTTGGAATTGAACCAAATCCTATACTAGGTTTCTTCATGCTTGCTCGTGTTCCTTACTATCCAAATTTTATAATTGATTGAGCTCTTGTCAATGAGTATTATCATGTTCTTTAAAAACTACTAATTTCCTTTTTTGAGATTTTAGAGCTAAATATGCAATACCCTCAACGCCATTTTTGTACTCCTTTACATCTAAAATTTCTCTTCAATCTGACTTCGCAAGCTCATGTTACAGCCAAAATAAGAAATTGGCTCTAGAATTTTTTAGCTAATTTTTTCTTTTGCTAACGTGGCATGACATGTGTCCCTCTAGAGTCTATGTGTGATCCTCTAGCACTGTAATAACACCCTTTGGTCCTCCCATGCCACCTTAGCTTGCACACACATTATATTTTGTCATGTCATCATGGCCCTTTACTTTTTATTTATCTTCTTATATATACTTCCCCTCATTTCGAGGATGGTACCCAGGGTAAACCCTATAATTTTTAGGGAACAAGGTCAATCAACAACAAGGCTCAAAGACATTACAATAATATACCCATCAAGATCTCAACATGTGTCACCTGTGGGAATTGAACCTCGGTGGGGAGGATAACAATCATTCCTCCCAATTACCCGAATTAAACCCAATTGACAACACACACACACACACACACACACACACGAGATCCTTAGGACTTATTGTGCCTTTGGATTATCCACGCGACATACATCTCACAATTGATGTGAATGTG
>JZKD02S1616077.1:981619-995289 GCA_000966675.3 Picea glauca
CCCCTTGTCCACGAATTCCCATGATCTCTAATGGTAGTGTTTCGCCTCAACATGTGGCATCCATACATCAATTGTAGAGGCCCAACATGTCGATCTTCAATGGGACCCTCACCCTTTGCAATTTGTAAACCACCAAAACATGTATCACTTCCACAAACTATGGTTTCTGAAACCACCCTTCGAGGCTCCGCAAATTTCTTACAATTCTTCTCCAAAATACCATTTACTATCATTCTAGAGCTTTGAATGTTGGTTTCCAAAACCACCCATTAAGGCTCCACAAACCACTTACAACCTTTACAAAACCCCTTTTCTCCAAAGCCACTCTTATTCTTATATTAGATTTTTTAACCATGGCTCATGGATTTCACTTGTTTACTCTATCAAAGATGGCATGTTCCTCCACATCAACATATGGGGTCCGCTCCATAAGCATGAATATGTAACTTTTTTTTAATTCCAACTTGACGCTTGGCCACGTCAATCGTAACTCGATCAATTTCCATGCAACCCTCCACTGTTCATTCACCATTGGATGACCATATCCACTATAGATTCACCATTACCTACCTATTTTGACCTCCATTCAGTTCCTTTTCTCTCTAGATGGAAATTCAACATCATTGATAACAATTTCAAACTTATGTGATCACCAAAATTAGGCATTTTCACTGATTTTGTAGTTCACCCAAATTTTCCACATAATCAAGCTTTGTATTTTATAAATTTCTTCAACAACCACTTCCATGCCCAATCCATATATTTTGTCCAAAAACACCATTTGGGCATTTCAAATCCATTAATTTCTCCATTATGGACTTTATACTCTTCTTCTTCATTATAATCTTGTCAAACATATAATCTACAAACTACATTTTCCCCGATTTTTCATAGAGTTGACTCTGTATCACACAATTTCGCTTGGTCTCGCTTATTCAACCATTCAAATCCTATAGTTTTTTCTAACAATAATCCAACTAGACTTTTACAACCATTACTCCAACATTTGTAGACTTCATACACTTTTCTCAAAATTTTCTCATTAACATTCTATTAAACACTTAAGATACAAACTATAATTTTCTTCATGCATAGTCTAATATCTAGCCCTTATAGCTCTAGCGTTGTAACCAATGGCTCTAATATCATTATGTAATGTACCCAGCCACCTTTGTACACCAATTGAGGTGACAAGGTACCCAAAAGCACTCTAATTATGACATACATGCATTCTAATGTGGAATTCAAAACAATTTTAAGCAACAATTAAATTTATGAAACTGTAATTAGGAACACAAACCACCTAATGCAATTAATCCGACATACGATAAATTAAATTCATCTAAGTAGAAGAAAACCTTAAGACAACAAGTAAATTCATACACATGTAGAAGCAATAATAATTGTAAACTCATAAACAACCAAACAATACTTATATTTCTGGAAATTCCACCACCAATTGACTGCAACCATTCCACCCAACCTTAAGCTCTTTGTCACACATAAGCTCTCTATAACAAAGACCACCCTTGATTCGAGGTTGTGAATCCATGTGAAACAAGATCCCAACCATTCTTGTTAAGGCTACCAAACTTTTCCATTTAATCCATCGACACCACGTGAAACAATATCTCAACCATTAAGCCTACCAAAATTTTGTCGTATTAATGTAAGAATTAATGACAATACATTAAGATGTCAATTATTTCCATTACTTATACTAAGTTTAGAAAGTAAGAGTTTTTTAATAATAACAAAAGACAAAGAATGAAAAAATAAAATAACAATACACTGAGGACAACTCTACTTTGAGTAACTTAATTTCTTCCAATTTTGTTTCTCTATTCAAACAAATTGACTTGAAATGTATGTCTATGACACACACGAATGTCCTTTTGTCTCGAGGTGTTTATAGGCCGACATTGTTACACAAAACGAATAAGATAAGGTTCCATAAAATTCATACAATAACAATGTTTATTTCTGATTGCAAAATAGTTAATTTAGTACAATTTGAGTATGTAAATTTCCATAGATTTTTTTGTCTATAAGGTTTCGAAACGTTCAACTTTCCATAAATTAATTTACGTTTACTTTTACTCTTTCTCTTAATGGTCATTTACTCTTTTATTTTATAAATCTGAAACTTAATACTCTTTTCTACCATATGAGTTTTTATGTCCCTAGTAATGAGTGAAGTGTCTACTTGAAACATTGAATGTTTAAAATTTCATACAAATTTTTATCCAAAAAAATCTTCAACATCAATGCAATTTATCACCCAATAAAGAATTTAATATGCAATTCCTTAAACATAATAATTAGTATTTTAAAACATAACAATATTATATATAAAAAAAAATTAAAATAATGCAAATTTAGTAATTCCTAAGACATGTATTGTTCGGTTTTTTTTTATTAATTCAAATTCCAAAATTATATCTATCATAATTTTGTTTTAAACATAAACAAATATACTACATATTAACTAATCAAAATCGTTAAAATAATGTTAATACAACTAAGTTAATATCTATCCTTTATAAATTGGAAACAACTACCAATTCCTATATACTTCCTTCTATAAGGCAAATGCTTTTTAGCTACATTAGGAATATCACGAATAATATATGGTCCCATGGAATCCATGTCATTGCAAAATAGTCTATTAAATGTAATTTTTCATAAGTAAAGAACTCGATATGCCATTCCTAATTTCTTAGGGAGCAAATACTTGTAAACCAAAAGGCCAATCCTAAACATTGGGCAATGTATGATAAATGTGTATTGGTATGTTGGAATCCCGTCAAATATCACATTGACATTTTTATATTGGAATTTTTAAGAGTATGGATTGATTAGGAGAAGGTTAAATATATCACATTAAAAGTTGTATTAGAATTTTTAAGAGTATGGATTGATTAGGAGAAGGTTAAATATATTACATTAAAAGTTTTATTGGAATTTTTAAGAGTATGGATTGATTAGGAGAAGGTTAAATATATCACATTAAAAGTTTTATGGTTATTAATTTTTAAAAGAGAGGGTTAAATATATTTCATTAAAAAGTTAAAAGTGTTAAAAGTTTATGATTATAAATTTTTAGTAGTATGGGTTGATTAAGAGAGTAAAAAATTATGGAAAATATTGATAAGTGAACTGTATGTATCATAGATTTAACATTAATTTTTAAAATTTCAACACTATAACAATGTTTAATAAGATGCAAGGTTCGTGGTTTAATAAAGAGGATAAACAAAATAGGCATGTAAGTGGAGTGGTTGCTAGGATTAAAAATACAAACACAAGTAGGTGTAAGATTATTTTCTTTCAACACTATAACAATGTTTAATAAGATGCAAGGTTCGTGGTTTAATAAAGAGGATAAACAAAATAGGCATGTAAGTGGAGTGGTTGCTAGGATTAAAAATACAAACACAAGTAGGTGTAAGATTATTTTCCTATTGTCGTCTAGAATCACTGCATCACAAGTGAAGCTTATCGAACTCTCTTGGTCGTTCTGCTACAGTAGCATAGGACCAGAAACACATACACAAGTAGATGCAAAATTATTTTCTTATTGTCGTCCAAAATCATTGCATCACAAGTGAAACTTATCGATCTCCCTTGGTCGTTCCACTACAATAGCATAGGACAAGAAACATAGACAAAAGTAGGTGCAAGATTATTTTCCTATTGCATCTAGAATCACTGCATCACAAGTGAAGCTTATTTATCTCCCTTGGTCAGTTCGCTACAATAGCAATAGCTTTGTCATGGAAAGTAGCAACAAAAACTTGCATTTATTGTGACAAAGTCGTCAAACTTGGCCAAACCATACACTGTTATGAAACCAAACAATAACAACAAACAAATCCTAGCACATCGGGAAGTTACAACATGAAGGAAAATTTGATATCAAACAATTTCGTTAAAGCCTGCCCCCGCTCTTAAAACCCATCTAAATTTTCGAGCACCAACGAACGAATTTCTCCACAACAAAGATTAACTAACACCTGGTAGTTGATAACAGTAGGAGGAACATGCAGTAGCTAATAATATTATTAAGACGAACACGTGGTTGCAATAATATTATTAAGACGAACACGTGGTTGCGGCTAATATTATTAAGACAAACACGTGGTAACAACTAATAATACGAGGAACACAATGCATGACAAATAAAATATATTATAGATTTATTAAGCATTATAGATTTATTAAGCTATGGAGAGAGATACTTATACTAGTGAATCGCTCCACAACACATATTAACTAACACATGGTCACTCATAACATTAAGAAGAACACCCGTTAGCTAATATTATTGGTAGCAACTAATAATAAATTGCATATAAATAAAATATTCGCTACGCACTGTGCCATATGGGAATTATAAAACAAACAACTTAGACTGGATCGAATCTACCCATGCCACTGAATTCTCGTATATAAGAAATCAACCTAGATAAGTTCTAGTTGTTCAGTCACATATAGGGTAGGAATGAGAATAATAGTTCAAGGGAATTAGAAAGGGTAGGAATGAGAATAATAGTTCAAGGGAATTAGAAGAAAGGGACCACAACATGGCATTGGTTCAGGAGAGCACCCTTAGTACAGAAGGAAGTCATTAATACCAACTACAACCCTATTGAAGAGCATAATTAAGCTTTGGATAATGTACTCCCGGGTCGCTTTTGAATCCCACAGGTTGTGTATTAATTTCCATTGTTTTTGCTACAGATATTGAAGATCATGGGAGGTGGATAGGGATGAAATTCCTAGAGGACGAAGACTCCTTTCCTTTAATGATAAGCACCTCCTTGCTCATGGTTATGTAATATCTTCTCTCATAATAGCTACTTCTCCTAGTTATCTTGAAGGTAACTACTTCTCTTATCTTTTCTTTTCTATTGTGCACCACCCAGTTATATTATATCTAATGATAGCTTTGTTGCAACAATATAAGGAGCGGCCTTAAGTGGTAACCCCTTGAGAGTTCTGATCAATCTGTGGTCAGGGATGAACAACCAAGTCATTGGTAGGAACCAATCGTCCTAATGGATAAGGATGGATACTACGAGATTTGTAGTGCAAATTGAGGAACATGTTGAGTTGGAGCATCAGGTTGCAATGTTGGATCTCTTGCTGGCAGAGACTCCTAGATGGACATAGTGATTCCAATATTCTTTGGAATAGTGTTAAAGATTATATGTTGACGAGACCCCCTCTATTTAGAAGTCCACAGGAGCAGGGGTATGAGTAATCTTTTTGGCTAGATTTCATCATGCACCTTCCCCTCCATTGGGACTTAAATTGATTTCTCAATGAAACATTGATAACTGGGGGGGATGGGGTTCAATTGATCATCCAAGATAAGAGGATCTTATTCAACCTCAGTTGTTATTAGTTTAGTTTAGCCGATGCCCCCGTGCTATTTAGGTTAAGAGCAACACCTAAATTATGGGGAGACAAAACTATGGTGTTGTTATCATACCAAACAACGACTGCAATCACGTAGAGAACTAGACTCAAATTTAGGGCCAAGGTGATACGTACAAAAAGGTATGCTACTTGGAATAGAGCTACAACTTCCAGGGTTTAGGGTTTGAGGATTTTTGAGTTGTTAATTTGTATGTATTATAGTTAACAATATTAATTGTATGTTAATAAAGGCATTATTTAGCAGGCTCAATTTTTGTTGAGTTTTACACTTCAAATTCATTGTAATTCTTCAAGATTACCATAACCATTATGCTCCATGTTTGTAGTCTTACAATGGATGATGATGTTTATTATTATAATTCCAGTATGGATCATCCTTACAATGAATAGTAGGTACAGAGGTACCCATTACAATTGTGTCTTTATAAGTGTACTCTTCTTACAGTTCTCAATGGAGGAGTGTTTAGGGTTCAATTTAGTCTTAACCAATTGCACTAATCAGGGATTTTCAAATGCGTGATTACAAGTTTGGATTGGGTGTCAAGTGTTTGTGCCTTTTTCTTCACAGTGTTGTTTTCATCATTTATCTTGTATGGTTTTGCAACTTCAAAAGCATTAGGGATTTTTCTTGTTAGAGTTTAGGATTCAAGGTTTAGGATTTTGTAGCTTCAAAAACACTACCTTCAGCAGGTGGATAGAATGTTTGTTACTATGGATGATTTTGTAGGGCTTGTCTTTCATATCCTAATACATTTGTGTTGTGCATGTTTTGCCACTTGGGTGAGAAAAAACAAATCACTTAACTACCTTGTTAGACGAACAAGATAATACAAAAAATAGTTAGTTGATTAGTGAACCAACCATGGAGTAAATAAGAAAGAAAATAAAAGAAAATACAACTAAACTAAGCATGCATGAGACAAAAATAAAAACTTCACAATGGAACAAGGGATAGCTACCAACTGAAAGGATCTTTGAATTGATAACACCGTTGAGAAATGCAAAGACTTATGAGTCCCCTTTGTTGATATTATGGTAGTTGCGGGAGGTATTAACCACCACTTGTAACCTTTGAGGAGACTAGAATATTTCGGGAAGCAAGAGAAACCCTAAAGCCTTCGATAATAACCCTAGAAGACAAGTCAACTTAATAGAATAATTAATATTGAGTTATTAGCCCCCAGGAAGAGAAGTCGGCCCAATTAGTTAAGATGGAGTAGTATAAATAGAGGGCGCTAGAGCTCATTTATCACTCACTCACTCACGACTGCATAAGGACAAAAAGTGTGCATGAGTGAAGGAGAACTGCAATTGTTGCAATAGTGAATTTTTCTCGGGTTATTGGTTTGGACTTTCTGCTTGGTCTTTGGTTATATTTTCTTGGTGTGCTAGCCTTGGTTGGCTATTGGTTTGCTACCAGAATTATTCTGTCTGTCAAGGTTAAGGTGCTCGGGGGTGGCCTTTGTGCCTATGGTTGGGTGACAATATTGCTATATTGTCTATGGTGAAACAAGCACACCCATTTTTCTAACAGGTTATGGGCCCACACCTCCTTCAATCAGTCTAACCACTGGAAGGAAGCTAAGCCATAACATTATCAACCTTGTTGAATAACTGTCGCTAAGGTTTCTAGCAGGTGTAGTTACTAAAGCACTGTTGCTAGGGTTACTAGCAGGTGCAGCTTCAAACCCTAAAACCTTTTGCCCATCACCTTATGATGGAACACTTTACTCAATGAGAGGATATTCTAGTGCACCTTAGTCCAGCGCACCTATTGGCACTCTCAGAAGGAAAAAAATGTCAAGGTTGAGATTTTGGGTCAAAGTCAAAGTTTGACTAGCTATTAGTCAATAGAAATCATGAATGAAAAGATAGATCATCTACACTATTTATCTCTTATAGGAACTCTTAAAGATGACATGTGGATAATTGACAATGGAGCTTCCAGGCATATGAGAGGAGACTAGGTCAGACTCTCCAATTTGAATGAAAAGAAGACATCCTACAAGGTATAACTTGGAGACAAGAACACCATTCAAGTCAAAGGAATTGGTCAAGCCTTCATCAAATTGAAATCAGGTAACAATGTTCATTTGAGTAATGTCTTATATGTACCTGGTTTAGAAAAGACTCTTGTATCTATATCTTTACTAGAAGACAAAGGAAATAGAATAGCCTTTGTAGATGGTGAAGTACTATCTTTGTCTAGAGAATCCAGCATAGAGAATGCTAGAGTTATTGGAACTCGTGAAGTCAACCCCAATGAACTTTGGCATAGAAGGTATGCTCATATTAACTATCAAGCATTACCTTTCCTTGAGAAAATGGTTGAAGGAATACCAAAACTACAATCTACACATGAAGGAATTAGCAGAGGATGTGCACTTGGTAAAAATATTAAGAATCCATTCTGAAGTAGCAATGATAGATCCAAGGAAATCCTATATATAATACATTCAGATGTTTGTGATTCGATGCCAGTCAAATCTCTAGGAGGTTATCTTTATTATGTAGCCTTCATAGATGATTACTCGAGAAAAACTTGGTTATATCTCTTGAAGACAAAGGATGAAGTATTCAACAAGTTTCAAGAATTCAAAGAATAAATAGAAAACCTCACAATCAAGAAAATCAAGACTTTGAGAACAGATAATGGAGGAGAATACACATCTAAGGAATTTTTTGCCTTTTGAAAATCAGTAGGGATTAGGAGGGAGCTAAGCATTCCTCATAATCCTCAAAAAAAGGTGTAGCGGAAAGGAAGAATAGATCCATTGAGGAAACCGTGAAGGCACTAATGAATGATTAAGGTTTATCCATGTATTTATGGGGAGAAGCAGCCATGACAACAATATATGTTCAGAACAGAAGTCCCCACTGCATATTGAAGGATATGACTCTAGAAGAAGCCTTCTCAGGAAAGAAACCCAATGTGGAACACTTAAGAATCTTTGGGTGCCATGTTTACATTCATATCCCCAAGGAAAAAAGGAAGAAACTAGAACCCTCAGGAAAGAAGGGAATATTTGTTAGATATAGTGAATCTTCCAAAGCCTACAGATTATATATTCCATAACAACATACGATTGAAGTCAGCAAAGACGTAACCTTCAATGAGAAGATGGCTTTCAAGAAATCTATAGAAGAATTCATGGAAGAAGAAGAATATGAAGAGCATAAATAAGAAAACACTTGTCTTCCAGAAAGTCATAATGAAGAACCAAAACAAATTGATCATCTGATGCAACCATGCAAACCTATTGAATCAGTCATTGTAACAAAAACTAGAAAGCGTCCAACTTGTCTTGAAGCTACTCTACAAGAAGCAGAAAGAATCAAAGCTCCAAGTGGCACTTTCAGAGAAAGCAAGAAGCCCAGAAGATTCTCCAGCTATGTAGCATGTATGAAAAAACTTATAAATGAAGAACCCTCCACTTTTGAAGAAGCAACTCAGAAGAAACAGTGGAAAGAATCCATGATAGAATAATACCATTCTATCATGAAAAATGACATGTGGGAAATCGTGCCTAGACCCAAGGAAAAATCAATGGTAACTTCAAAATGGGTCTATAAGATCAAACATTCAATAGATAGAAGCATGGACAAATACAAGGCAAGGTTCGTAGCTAGAGGGTTCTCCCAAAAGGAGGGAGAGAAGATTATGATGAAACCTTTGCTCTTGTTTCCAGATATACTTCTATTAGATCCATTATGTCTCTTGTTGCTTCCATGGGATGGAGTCTACATCAGATGGATGTAAATACAACTTTCCTCAATGGAGCAATTGAAGAAGAAGTGTGCATTGAACAACCTCAAGGTTTTGAGGTACATCTCAGAGACACTCATGTTTGTAGATTAAAGAAATCCCTGTATGGACTCAAGCAAGCTCCAAGAGCTTGGTATGCCAAAATTGATAATTACTTAATAAGACTTGGTTTCTCTAAGATTCATGTAGATCCAAATCTCTACTACAAGGTTGTGAACAATGCACCTTTGATTCTACTACTATATGTTGACGATTTATTCTTGACAGGTGCAGAGTCTCTCATCACCCATCGTAAGAAGGAATTAGCTTCTCAGTTCGATATGAAAGATCTTGGTCTCATGCACTATTACTTGGGACTAGAAGTATGGCATAAGTGTGGTGAAATCTTCCTTGAACAAGGAAAGTATGCAGTGAAGATTCTTCAGAAATTTGGAATGATGGATTGCAAATCCATGGGAACTCCTATGACCACAGATACAAGAAAAGTAAGAGACTTGGATTCTGATCCAGTAGATCCGTCCCTATATCGACAATTAATTGGGTTGTTGATGTATCTAGTGAATACTCAACCAGATATTTACTTCATTGTAAACACTTTAATCCAGTTCCAGGTGGAACCCAGTCATGAGCACTGGATAGTTGCAAAGCATGTTCTAAGATGTATTCATGGGACGCTAAACTATGGTTTAAGATACACCTCATCCAATGATATACAACTTCATCGATTCACAGATTCAGATTGTGCAGGGAGTCTAGAAGACAGAATGAGTACTTCAAGGATGTATTTCAGTTTGGGCTCTGCTATGATATCATGGGCAAATAGGAAACATAATTTTGTCGCACTCAACACAGCAGAAGAAAAATATATCGCAACATGTGAGGAATGTACCGAAGCAGTATGGTTGAGGAAACTGATATCTGGATAATTTGATTAGGTACTAGATTTGACTGTAATATATTGTGACAATCAAAGTTTTATGAGGCTATCAAAACACCCAATGTTTCATGACCGGTCGAAACATATTCAGATCAAATACAACTTTATTCATGATAAAGTCCAGGAAGGAGAAGTGAAACTCCAATATATCTCCACAGATGAGCATGCAACAAATATTTTGACAAATCCTTTGTCCATGATAAAGTTTGTGTACTTAAGGGACAAGATGGGGCTCATGGAGATAACTCCCTTAGCTGAAAGGGAAGAGATGGCTCCTTGGTTGGGAGGGAGCACTGATATATTATTGATTTATGGGCAGTAATTTTCCATTTTGGAAAATGGTCCACGTTGGGCAGTTCCTTTCCAGTCCGGAAAGTGGATCGAGATTTCTGACGGACGGGCATTTTTCAATTTGGAAAATGGTCCAGATCGGACAGTCATTTTCGTAATGAAAATGGTTTGATAGATTGTTGATGTACCATAGACAAGGATTCCCCTTATGGCCAATGTGGGGGAATGGTCTAGAACAATCATTCTTCTTGGCAATCACTCTAAGTAGTGGTCAAGTAGAATGTCCTGCCTCACCGGGCAGTCATTCTTTCAAAGTTCATAGTTGTGAGAAGTTTCGAAGAACGGTCTATTTTGGAGGTTGGTGCAGGACAATGATTTCCTTAGGAAATGGTCCGGATAGTCATTCCCTAGGGCAGACTCATTCTCTCCAGGTTGCACTATGATTAGTGCTGGAGGAATGGCCTAGTTAGGTGAATGACCTAGGTTCAGCAATCAAAGACATGCATTCCCTAGGGCAGACTCATTCTCTCCAGGTTTCGCTATGATTAGTGCCAGAGGAATGGCCGAGTTAGGTGAATGGTCCAGGCTCAAAAATCAGGGACAATTTTTCTTCTATGCTTTGGAAGAATAGTCCAGATAGCCCATGGCTCATGTTTTACTTTCTAAGGGTTGTTGCGCTTCCATATCTCACAGATGTGAGTGGAAGAATGGCCCAAATTACTCAGTTTGTATCATGATATTGTTTATGCAGATTAATATGAGATGATATTATTGTTGTAGAGACTGTATGTCTCCAGACAATAGTTGTACACTATTGTGGTGGATGTGATCCACTGATAGTGAATGTGTGTCAATGGTTAGTAGCAGTGTGCTACTGAGAGTGGTTGTGTACCACTGGATAGTATTTGTATACTACTATGAATAGACACAGTTGTGGTCTATTGGATGGCATTGTTATGATTGCCATGGAGACTATCTAGTTGGATAGTGATGATGATGCTTATGATTTGATCATGAGATAGCTTGTGTGGCTATGATGATGATACCTATTGAATGGTTTGTTTGTGCTCAATAACATTGCCTTTAATAGCTCCCTATCTAGGAGGGAGTGTTGATATTATGGTAGTTGCAGGAGGTATTAACCTCCACTTGTAACGTTTGATGAGACTAGAATATTACGGGAAGAGAAACCCTAAAGCCTTGGATAATAACCCTAGAAGACAAGTCAACTTAATAGAATAATTAATGTTGAGTTATTATCCCCAAGGAAGAGAAGTCACCCCAGTTAGTTAAGATGGAGCAATATAAATAGAGGGCACTAGAGCTCATTTGTCACTCACTCACTCACGACTGCATAAGGACAAGAAGTGCGCATGAGTGAAGGAGAATTGCAACTTTTGCAGTAGTGACTTTGTATTGGGTTATTGTTTTTGACTTTCTGCTTGGTCTTTGGTTATCCTTTCTTGGTGCGCTAGCCTTGGTTGGCTATTGGTATGCTACCGGAATTATTCTGTCTATCAAGGTTAAGGTGCTCGGGGGTGGCCTTTGTGCCTATGGTTGGGTGACAATATTGCTATATTGTCTATGGTGAAATGGGAACACCCATTTTTCTAACACCCTCTTCCTCCGTGGTAGGGCCCTTGAGGTCCCCGATATAGAGCTTCTTTCTCTTCTAACAATGGAGTGATAATGGTGAACAATGGTGAGGAATTGCTTGTTAAGCTTTTCAAGAGGTGAGAAGGATAACACTTTATATGAATACTTGAATGGCTCTAGGAGAAATATGGATTCTTAAAAAACAAATTCAGCAACATAACAATACATCGAACTCTGACTTTTTTTTTGCATGCCCCAAGCTTTTATTTATAGGATTCATGCTAGATTTTACATAACTAGTTCATAGTGTGAATATGGGCTCTTTGTAGGTACCTCCTAGTCCATAAATGGCCCCAAGGATAGATTTTGGCCTAATTTGGGCGTCTTGTCATGGTACACCTCAGGCTAGAAGTGGGTGAGGTTCGAAAAAAATCATTAATGCATTATTTTTGCATCTGCACGAGTTTTTGTAGAGACAATCGCGCAATTTGCGCAAATTCAATTGTGTTGGCCCGCACAAATGTGCACAAGCAACCTTCTATGAGACTATGCATAAATTCAAGGAACCATTTGTATAATTTTTTACTTGTTGAATGAATCTTGTTAATGCTGGAGGCATGTTGATTGGTATGTTGCACTGGAACTTTCTTCAACCATTGTCGGTATTGTTGTGAATGATTTTTCGGTGATAACAATTTGTACAAACATCTCATTTGAATATTGCAGTATTGCAGGAAGCTATATGCTAAAGAATTAGCTAAGAAATTACAAATGAAGGTAGAAGCTAAAAAACAACAGGATTTCAACTAGACTTCGAGTCTGATTCAAGAGGTAACCTAAAATTTTCTTCTGTTATTTAATTTCATGTCCTCAAATTCCACTATTGTTAGAAAAACAGGACCGCGGAGCAATAAAATAAAACAAATGCGGAAACAAAACACAAAAGATACACAATACAAGAGAGACATAGATTTACGTGGTTCACCCAGTGTGGGCTAAGTCCACCAGAGAAATTGCCAGGTCCTTTCTTTATTATTATCCAACAAAATGAAGGGATACAACCTACAACAAAACCCGTTGTAACTTCCTCTTCTTTCTCTCACAGTCTCCTCTCTCAGAATACAATACTTGCCAACATACATAGCCGCAATACATTTCCCTCATAAAAGAGGGTTGCCTTCTAGGGCAAAAAACTCTAACATAATCTCTATCGTTAGATCTGTGACCTTATAATGAACGGTCCAGATTTACAATGAAATTACAATATATTTTTACAAGGCAATTTTTTCTTCAGGGGCTTCGCCCCCAAACCCCTGTTGGGGGCCTGCTTGCCCCCAGACCCCCCAGCCGGGGGGATAGCCCCCCCGGACCCTGCAGAGGGGGTACCCCCCTTCTGCACTCCTCCGCGTGGAAGAGTGTACATACTTCTGGGGTGTAAATACTTCATGGGGTATAAACACAGCTGAAAGTAAAAGACCTCTAAATCAAGAAGATAATCAGTCTCCACAACCAACAATCTGCCACTTGGAGACTGATCTCAACAACTCCACCACTGTTGTATATGATGGACTCTGAACCTTCTTGGACCTGACAAATTTCTCATCTTCATCTTCATTCTTGAAGACCAACTGAAAC
>JZKD02S1616077.1:1012933-1047084 GCA_000966675.3 Picea glauca
CTCAGTTATTGCATACTTGGAAAGAAGTGCGAAGGTGGCAGGCATAGGAATTAAGGATTAGGAATTGGATATTTCGTGAACCCGCCAACTTGATGATCCACGAAAGAGATTCCAAGAAATGGCTAAGTATGGAAAGCGGATAGACGGGCTTCAAAATGGGGTGACAATAGTTCCCCGGGAGATGTGAGGACCCGAAGGTCAAATTGTAGGTCTCGAAACTTTTGAGTGCAAACTATGTAACACGGAAGAGGGTATGATGTGGGAGTTCGGCAGTAAATTTGTATATCATGGAAGTCTTGGTGATGTTTGCAGGTCACTGAATAATGGAAGTGCAATGTAGAGCCCGTCTGCCCAGGAATCCGTAATTGAAAAAGTGGCTAAGTATGGAATGGGGAAGCAGTCGATCGAAGTTGCGATATAAAAGCACGAGTGCAAATGTGATCCCGTGAGTCCGCCAACCTGCACAGTTAGACATTTTTGGAAAAACAACTAAGTAACCAGAAAGAGAAAGTAGAGGGGACAAAGAAACGAGAATTTGGTTAAGTATAGTAGAGGGGAAAGAAGGGATAATATATTCAAATCTGTAATAGATATCCCATTTCCTGGTAAGATCTTTTTTGCATGTTTCTAGAGAAGTTGTATACTTATTGCATATACTTGGAAAGAAGTGTGAAGGTGGTGAGCATAGGAAACAATGACTAGGAATTGGAAATTTCCTGAACCCGACGATCCACGAAAGAGATTCCAAGAAATGGCCAAGTGTGGAAAGCAGTCAGACAAGCTTCAAAATAGGGTGACAAGGGTTCTCGAGGAGACGTGAGGCCCCGACAGTCAAATTGTATGTATCAGAAATTTTGAGTGCAAAATGTGTAACACGGGAGAGGGGATGATGTGGGATTCTGGAAGTGAATTTGTATATCGCAGAAGCCAGAGTATTGTTTGCAGGTCATGGAACAATGGAAGTGTGATTTAGAGACCGCCTGCGCGGGAACCTGCGATTGAAAAAGTGGCTAGGTATGGAAAGGGGAAGTGCTCGGTTGGAAACATGATATAAAAGCATGAATACAAATGTGAACCCGTGAGTCCGCCAACCCGCGCAGCAAGACATTTTCGAAAAAACAACTAAGTAACCAAAAAGAGAAAGTACTGGGGAAAAATAAAGGGGAATTTGGTTAAGTATAGAAGAGGGAACAGAAGGGAATAAAAGAGTGGGAAAATATAAAAGCGGAGGGCAATTTTCGTAAGAAGGAATTGGTATTAAACAAGCCCCATTGTTGCAAAACCATCACTTTCTAGTCCAATATTTTATCCACTTACTCGTTTTCTATTGTGCTTGTACCATTAAAAAGGGTGTGAGCAAATGCTTTTGTTGAAGATTTGTTTTTATTTCAACTTGTGGGAGTAATTGTGTTCTTGATACATTCTTCAATGACTTTGACATATCATCTTAAGTATTAAACTTCTTGCATGATGAGTTGTTAGCATTAAAGATTAATAATTGCATTTCTAGAAACAACAATGACAATCTTGAATTTTAATATTGTGGTTGATTTCATAGTCCCATTTGACTTCAACCACCATAGATCAAATTTTTATTTTTATTTTGGTCGCGAAGAAGAAATTTGGTAATTTCATTAATAAAGTAAAAAGTGCTCAAATAAAGGCCAGGGAATGGACAATTAATAAAATGTTTCCTTTTGGAGTAAAGGAATCAAGGAAGCGAAAGGGAAATACAAAATCGTTTGCTTAGCAAGGT
This sequence comes from Picea glauca, assembly GCA_000966675.3. NCBI lineage: Eukaryota > Viridiplantae > Streptophyta > Pinopsida > Pinales > Pinaceae > Picea > Picea glauca. Next base: position 1,014,690 of record JZKD02S1616077.1, read on the forward strand.
TGAGATGAAAACAAAATTTCTAGGGTGGAGCCCCGACTGCCGCATTGTGAATTAGTGTTGCTATGTTCTATCTTCATTACGAATAGAATTGAATGTTGGTTTGAAACTGTCTGAAATTCATTTATGTTTCCATAGAAGCCTGATGGGATCGACACAATGCATTGCCATATAATTGTTCAATGCTCCATATTAGATCAAAATACTTAAGCCAATACAATATTCAAGAACTACGAGACTATCAAACCATGCAAATGAGAAGAGGTGTTAAATCCAACAAAGAAGCAACAACCAAGGTTCCAAGGAAATGTTTTTAATAGTAAATCCATAAAAACAAAATATTGGGCAGTGTATATCTATCCATAGACATTGGACTGAGTTCTTTGCACCGAAGCATTGAACATATTTGTCATAAATACAGGTACAGGAGTTAAAAGAAAAAAGAAACATGCATACAATTATGTGTTGTTCCTCTAGTGGGACAAAATGCAGGAGCCATCGAGATGCTCTTCAACATGCATACAAAACTCATTACCATGTTTTTTTAGGAAGTCCTTGCAATCTTCTCCTCGGAAGGTCAATGTTGGCTGTTGCAATCTCAATATCTTGCGGAAGACCTGAGGTGACAAAGAAACATGAGAGTGGTTCCAGAGTGGAATAATTATTTGGCTTGAAGCAGGTGAACAACACTCTTGCTCCTGACGTTGTTGACCTGGAGACATTGAAAGGCACCATTGAATTGTACAAATAACAGGGAAAAGGCCCCGGTGAGAAGAGTTTCCAATCCATGGCCACCACTACCAAGAGCACAACATCCCACAACATCGCTCCAATGACCCACCCCAGTAAGAAAGCAACCCAGAATTTTTCAAACGCAGGAGGACATAAGAAGCCATCCTCGCGGTAAAATTGATAGTTCTCACAAGCTTCCCATGAGGAAGACGAGGAAAAACGTTGTAGGGCAAGCAGAAGATCCTGAAACTGAAAGTGAGGACACACCAAGAGACCACCTCCTCACAGTCGAAGACTTTAGGGACACAACCTGCACAAGAAATTCGAGAGGTCAAATTAGTTCGTTATGGGTAGGAGGGGACCAAGGGACCCCCTCATTACAGGCAACGACTTCAGGGACACAAGCTGCACACGCAATTCCAGAGGCCCAAATTATTTCATTATGGGCGGAAGGAGATGAGTAGCAAGAACATGCATTGCACCAGTGGGAATTTTGGTCCTCATCCCCTAAGATGTTAATTGTATATCCAGAGAACATGAGAGTGGTCCCGTAATTGAATAATTGTTTTCCTTGAAATATATCTTTGGGAGCATCAAGAGACCATTTCCTTACAGTGAAATATTTCGACCGAGAACAGACTAATTTGGGCCTCTAGAATTCCTACTCTCGAGCTACAAAGCGACTATTGCGTTCAACGTCAGTTTCTTTTCTAAAACCCCTTCCTTTTGTCTTGTCAGGGCCGCCATCGCCGAGCCGAGAATTCCCCCCCGTTATGGTTGATTTCAATTTGGGCGCAAGAGTGGGAACAATATCTTCATTTCCATCATCCATCGTCATATCATCATCCATCAGATCATCTTCTTTCGGCTCGAAATCGACCACATCAACCTCTGCGCCAGCCATCAACCCAGGCGGGCGAGCTGTCTGATCAGGCGGGGTTCCTTGGAATTGTTTGGATTGAAATATATCTCTCGGTGCACGAATGGACCATCTCTTTTTTTGCTTCTGGGTGGAGGGAGATGAGTAGTAAGAATATGCCTCAAAGCACTGGAACTTCTGGTCATCATGCCTGAAGGTGTTTACTATATCTGGACAGAACTATTGTCGAACTGCTGCCATAAGTTAATGAGAATGTTCGTTTCTCCAAATGATGTTTGAAATGAACATTCAAAAGGGATAATATAACCCTCCACAAATCTTGGTTTAATGTGTATCAATGGGAGATCTCCTCGAGCCTTTCGTTGATCAATGACACTCTCTACGGTTCATGCGTAATGAGTTGTTACCATTAAAGCTTACTAATTTCATATTTAGAAAAAAGTGCGAAGGTGGCGGTGATGACGAAGAGGGATTAAGGATTAGAGATTTTGTGAAGTCGCCAACCAGACGACGCGCGAAAGAGATTACATGATGCTTGAAATGAAAACTTGGAAAGGATAACACAACCCTCCACAAATATTGGTTTAATTCATATTAATGACAAATTTGCTCCACCCTTTCAGACATTAATGACAATATTAACGGTTCCTGCACAATGAGTTATTAGAATTAAAGATTAATAATTGCATATCTAGAAAGAAGTGTGAAGGTGGCGGGGATGGCGAAGAGTGCTTAAGCATTGCACATTTCATTGATCCGCCAACCCATGAAAGAGATTCCAAGAAATGGAAAAGTATGGAAAGCGGTTGGTTGGGATTCAAAATAGGGTCACAATTTATACTCAGGAGACGTGAGGGGCTGATGGTCAAATTATATGTCTCCAAAGTTTTGACTGCAAAATGTGTAACACGAAACATGGCACAATGACGGATTTCGGCAGTCAATTTGTATATCGTGGAATTTTGGGTGATGTTTGTAGGTCGTGGAACAATGGAAGTGCAATGTTGAGCAAGCATGGTCGGGAACCGATGATGGAAATAGTGGTCAGGTATGCAATGGGGAAGCGGTTGGTTGGACTCATGATATAAAAGCATGAGACGTACTCAGAATAGGGTATATTGACGGGCTTGAAAACATGGCCACAAGTTCTACTCAAGAGACGTGAGGGGCCGATGGTCAAATTGTATGTATCCCAACTTTTGATTGCAAAATGTGTAACATGGAACATGGGACAATGACGAACTTCGACGGTCAATTTGTATATTGCGGAACTTCGGGTGTTTTATATAAAAGCATGAGACATTTGGAAAAATGACTAAGTAACCAGAAAGGGAAAGTAAATAAGAAAAATAAAGGGGAATTTGGTTGTCAATTTGTAGATCGGGGAAGTCTGGGTGTTGTTTCCAGGCAACGGAACAATGGAAACACAATGTTGAGCCCGCTTACCTGAGAACCCGCAATCCAAAAAGTTTATTGAATATGGAACGGGAAAGCGGTCAATCGGACTCGTGATATAAAAGTATCAGTGGAAATCTGAACACGTGAATCCGCCAACCCACACACCTAGACATTTTCCGAAAAACAACTAAGTAACCAAAAAAGGAAAGCAGAGGGAAAAAAGAAAGGGGATGGCAATTTTTGAAAGCGGGAATTGGATGTAAGAAATCCCCATTCATGGTCTTAACAGTAACTATGAAGTGCATTAAATAGGTGAACAGGTTCTTCAATCAAGGAATAGATAAAGCGATCCATGCTTGTAGTTTCTAGGATGTGTTTGCATAAGAGAAGCATCGAAAAGACACAAGAAAATCAATTTTGGGATGTTTAAGTAAAATTATTGTCAACTTCACCGTAAGTATAACAACGACGAATTTGAATTTGATTTTTTGTGGTTGATATGATAGTTCCATTGGGCTTCACATAGTATATATCCTTTCATTTCAAAATATTCCTGAAGATGAATTTTGGTAAGTTCATCGATCAAGTAAAAGTGCTAAAACGAGCCACATACTACATTTGCATTAGAGAGCTTATATTAAAAGGTAAAGAAGGTCATGTATATTCTTTAAGATCATAGAAAAACCTTCAAGATCTTGAATGTATCATTAATTTTCCAGAATGAAGCATACAACCAAGAGCCAAGTAAACACCAAATGTATTGAAAGTCAAGGCACAAGGAAATGCATGAACACATAAGGCGCCAAGTGAGATCCAAAAAGGGTCCATAGAGCAGTACACATCGACCTATGCATCACACAATTTGATAAAAAAAAAAAAACATGTGGCATTGGTTTTCTCTTACATGTGGTATATGTTCCCATGAGAAAATAACTGGGCCCATGAGAACCCTAAACTACAGCAGGAAAGCACATGAACAAAAGTCTGCCAAACACAAGACAACACAAAACCAGTGGAGATTCGACATTATAACCCAACTATAACCAAACCCCCAAATGGGGAACAAGAAACTTGTCGATTACTATTTTACCATGAAGCAAGATCACTATGAACATTTGCTTCTAATAGTGCCATGTTCTATCACTACCAGTTTTAACAATGCCAAATTTCCAATATTATTGGAAATGCCTGATGGTTCCGTTGAGAGGAGCAAGCCATTTCGACGGTTCAAAGGATGGGCCTGATTTATTCACAGTTGGATACTTTGTATGGGGTTTGTCCTCATGCTTCCCATTTCTGGACTGAACAATCTTATGTGCTTCCTGTTCAATTTTCCATGGCATTGAAAAATTCTATTCATATCCTCATTGGGTGGCATGGACATATACACATGAGATTTTTCCGTTTTCTGCCAATGCTTGATATGATTTTTTTTTTTTATTTTTTTTTCCAGCCAATATGCAGTATTGCATTGTCCTCATTTAAGGTAAATTTGCTATGGACCTAAAAGTCATGCAACATGTAGACATTGTTTTCCTTTTTCTGTAGGTATACTTCATATGGCAATTATGATAACCCAGGAAGCACATCTTGTAACAAAGATTGTCTAATTGTACAATGTACGATTGTGTTGCCCATGGTTCAGATGGTAGCATTGAGGAAATGCCTATATATGTGAGGGCATTTTTTACTGCATCGTAGACAATCAATTGTACCATCATTTATGAAAGTAGAGGCAGAAGTAGGAGAGTTGCATTTGTCACATACATGCTCGAAGGCGATCGAGTATGCATTTGTTGCAACCAAAACGCCCTCAACCTGGGTACGTGAGCATATCAATTAATATATTGAATAATATAATATACAATTTCACAACAAAAACAAAGCTGCAGAAAATTGGTGAAGGCAATTTGTATGAGCAAAGTGAGGATGAAATTGTAGATGTATATGCACAACAATTGTCGAGCTAGTTAGTTTCTTGAGATCATGTACTATGCTTGTTCGCAATTTTATTACAAATGTTTCTTGGGTTGTGTGAAAGATCATTTATTTAACATCTCTTTTCTTTGTTATATTTTTGAAGAGCATAAGTGAAAATTGCTCTTTATGCAATTGTTGTTCCATTGAGGAAAACAAATTTGAATAGGTGTCGAACAATTGCAGCTGCAACATGGAATAATGCAATAGTTGTGTAACATAACCGAGATACATGGACATGTGAACGTAAAGGAAAAAACTGGATATGGAGAATGGTACCATTGCCTTGTCATTGTCTGACTCTCCATCTTTTATATGGAGAATGTGTTGCGATCCAATTTTTCTCACGAGTGTGACAGCTACACCAATGGTTCTGATTGGGTAAGTGTCGTCGCTCTGTGCAAGTTGGTTGATTGTTGTATCTGGTACGAAATGATATTATGAACAAATTGCGGGATTTTTTTCCATAATACTTGTTTCGTTGAGCGATATAATCCGATCACAGTCACCATGGTCATATATTGTTTTGGGCATTATATTAAAATTTGTAATGGATATCGCATTACCTGACAATATATTTTTTGCATGTTTCTAGACAAGTTGTGTAGGGATAGTCAGTGTGACTGTCATTAGGGCTTCATTCTTAGTCATGTCATCACGCACAATGGATCTAGTTTTGTTTTCCTTGTCCAAGTAGGTGCTATAGACGACCATTATGTCCCCGACGAACACTTGTCCAGTTCGGCGGCTGTTCAAACCCTCTATTGATAGTATTTTGGTTGTTATAAGTTTAGACCCGGTGACATTTTTTGAACAAGGAAAGTAATGTGAATGGTAGTCTGCATTATTTTTTTGTTTTATTTTTTCCTGGCATAAATGTACAAGTAGACGCACAACTTGGATGAAGTATGGGGGCCAAATTTTTGCAACCAGACCTCTTAGTCTGTGGAACTTGCGCTATGTTCGGTGTCTCACTTGCGCTCGTTGATACTTCTTCTGAACTACAAAGTATGTGGTGTAAATGACATCAACATATTTATCATGGCATAAATGAATAAATGGATCAGAATATTTGTTTGGTAAACATATGAGGAACACAATGTATGAATCTTTACATTTGGGCTTGTCATTCTATTGATGTTTGTGATGATTGACTGCTCATGGCCATGTCACTAATCCAACTTTTTTTTATTTAAGCATGTGTAGATGAACACCAGAAGGAATAAATAAGCATATGCATTGTATATTTTCCATAATTGTTTTGAATGTCACATATAGGGTCGAAGGAGATGGAATACAAAATAGGGTGTCAAGGGATACTCATGAAACATGAGGACCCGACGGTCAAATTGTATGCTTCAGATTTTTTGACTGCAAAAATGTGTAACAGGGAATAGGGCATGATGGGGGGGTACGACGAACAATCTGTATATCGCGGAACCTCCGAAGTTAGAGGCGCAATCTTGAACCCACCAGCCCGGGAACGCGCGATCGAAAAGGTGGCTAAGTATGGAATGAGGGAACCATCGGTTGGAGTCGTGATATAGAAGCATGAGTATAAATGTGAACCCGTGAGTCCACCAACCCGCACACCTAGACATTTTCGGAAAGACGACTAAGCAAAGCAACGAGAAAGCGAAAGTAGAGGAGAAAAACAAAGGGGAATTCGATTAAGTATAGAAGAGGGAAAAAAAGGGATAATAGAAAGTGGGAAAATAGAAATGGGGAGGGCAATGTTTGGAAGCGGGAAGTCTCAACAAAGGCCCATTGTTGCCAAATCATCATTTTCTAGTCCAATATTATATGCACCCACCCGTTTTGTGTGTTTGATTTACTATCACAGTCGGTATACCTTTTCGAAGATTGTACTTCAGCCCCCTTTGTTGTGGCATATAAGAATTCATCTTCATGTCCAACTAATATGTTTCTTTCAATGTAGCAACACCGAAAATACAATGGACATGAAGGTAAGTTAGTATGTAGAAAGACATATAAAAAAAGAAATACAGTTCTATTTATTTCAATGTAGCAGCAAAGAGAATACAATTCACATGAGGATAAGTTACTATGTAGGAAGATATGTAGTATCTATATACAGTAAATTAGGTGCAAAGAAGTAGAACAAATACACAGACAATAAATGGAATACTAAACATTGGAATATGAAATAAGAGTAGAAGCATGCACCTGTGTATCTCCTCTTCTACATTTGTGGCAAAGCGTCCCTTGTCTTCTCCAGTTATTTTGTTTGTTTAAATGTAGCAATGCAGAAAAATATGATGGACATGAAGGTAGGTTGGTATGCAGGAAGACATGTAAAAAAATAAACAGAGTTCGATTTGTTTCAATGTAGCGGCACAAAGAATACAATTGACATGAAGATAAGTTATTATGTAGGACGATACGCAGTATCTACATACAATAAATTAGGTGCAAAGAATTAGAACACATATACAGATAATAAATGAAATACAAAACAATGGAATATGAAATAAGAGTACAAGCATGCACCTTTGTATCTCCTCTTCTACATCTGCGGTAAAGACTCCTCCGTTTTCTCTAGTTATTTTGTTTGTTTCAATGTGGGAACGCACAAAATACAATGAACATGAATGGAAGTTGGTATGTAGGGGAGAACAAGTAATATGTACATACAGTAAACGAGAATCAAAGGAATAGAATAAAAGAGAGTTAGAAACATGAACCTTTGTTTTTATTGATCCATGGTTGTAATTATATAGAATTTTTCATGTCCAAAATATATTACAAGCCAGAAAATATTAAGAAACTGCATGGCCATAGCTGAATGATTTTGGTTTTGTGCAGCAAAGTATCCAAATATGCTTTGAGACATGGAAATATAATTTTGCAATATCTTTGATGTATATCTCATATTTCAAGTACAAGACAAATTGTATCGTGGTCAGACCAGTCTGTGTACAAGATAAAAAGGTTGTATTGTGATATGGGCACATTTCACCATATATGGTTAATAAGTGCGTTTTGCACATGTTTTATCTTAACCAGAAGAAAGCAGACATTGTAATTGCACATGTAGTTGTCCAATTATTTGTTATGCCACTATTTTGTAGCATGTCAACACTGAAGTATCCTAGAATGATAATGGTTTCATCCAAATGTAAATGGTGTGATGCATTTGAGAACACATTAATTATGTTAGCAATGTTGCACGCGAAGCAACATAGAAACTGAATATTGTGATTTGAAATCCACAGAACACCACTCTTGCTAGCACCATCTCAGTATCTTTTTCTTCTACAAGAACATTTTTCAAAGGCATGTAGGTATGGTTCAGAGTTAGGAGAAAATATTGGAGCAAAATTTAAGAGCAGGATGGAAAGATATGCCAATGTTGTGCAATTTTGTTGCATCCTAGGCACGGTTGTATCATACATATCCCTTCTACACCTACATGTAGTTTTATTCTACAAGAACATCCTACAAAGGCAACAAGATTGACATCGTAATTTCCATTCGAAAGACATGGGTTCGATTCCCGTACGGGATAGGCGTTAGATCTCGACTTCGCCACACACAGCAATGCTAGAAAAAATGACAGCCAAAGTTGTGCACTTGTCACTGGCATGGACATGGTGCAGAGTCCCGGGAAATAATCAGAGGAAATTGAAGAGCAGGAGAAAAAGATATGCCAACCTCTATGCAAAGTCTGCAGGACAAGAACGATGAATAAATACTTAAACATTCTTACTTGCAAAAATGAAAACAATGAATAGTAAACAACGAACACGAATGAAAGTATACTATTGAAACTTAATCGTTAATGATGAACGACAGAACCGTAGGTCCACTTGCGGGTGCAGGACCTGAACACTACAAAGTGAAAACAAATAGCTCCAATTGTTGGCGTAGGACCCCAACCTTGCAAAGTCGAAGCAAACAAAAGAAAACGGCAAGCAACAAACCAACGAGCAAGCACGAACATGCCTAACTGCAGCCGCAGGACCTCAAACTCGTAAACTTGAACCAAACAACAACAAGCAACAACCGACGAACCAACGAACCAACGAACAAGAAACAACCACTGAACCAGTAAACAACATATGTATCTTCAATGATTACCAAATTGCATCCCAAGCATAGAAGAAAACCGAAACATATGACGACCATGCGAGTAGAAATAATTAAACATTATTACTTGCAAATTGCAAACAATAAACAACAAAGAACGAATACAAATGAAATTATGGCATCAAAACTTACTCTGCAATGTTGAACGACAGAAGCGCAGGTTGAAATGTGGGTACAGGACTTGGACCCCGCAAAGTAAAAAAAACAGCTCCAATTGCGAATGCAGGGCCCCAACCCTGTAAAGTTGAAGCAAACAAAAGCAAGCAACAAGCACCAACAGGTCCAACCGCAGGTGCAGGTCCTCAACCTTGCAAAGTTGAACCAAACAACAACAAGCAACAACCGACAAACCAACGAACAAGAAGCACCCACCGAACCAGTAAACAATATATGTATCTTCAACAATGACCAAATTGCATTCCAAACATAGAAGAAGTATGAAACATACGATGGCTATGCAATTGGCGGTGGACAACAATATTGTCCAAATTCACTACAACATTGTATGGAAAAATTTGAGGAAAAATGTATTGTGAGAAACCTATTTAGGTAAACATTTAAGGTTGTCATGTTGTTTAAGGGCCTCACGGTATGCAAACATTTAAGTTGTCATACCTATTTAAGGACCTCACGCTATGTAAACATTTAAGCTGCCAGGCCTATTCAAGTACCTCAAAAAGAGTGTCAATGATCTAAACCTTTGGTATGTAAACATTTCAATACAAATAGAAATAATAAAAACATTAAAAAACAACGTCGATGCTCAGAACTTTTGGTATGTAAACATTTCAGTAAAAATGTAATAAAAATTAAAAAAGAGCGTCTAAGCTCAAAACTTTGGATATCTAAACATTTACAACATTTGGAACAACGAAGCTGGCAATAAGACCTCCAATATATTCTCCAATAAAACGATGACATATAAGGTTTTTTTTTATTATATAAAAAATAATGTGTTTACTTCTATAGTTCGAACAATACAAATGTTGCGAAAATTTATAGTCAAAAGACATATTAATATGAAGTCAATGAATTATCGAGCACTATAGTCCCTCTACGCCTTCAATAAGAACTAAAAAGTGAACATAGTTAACTAGATAAACTTTAATAACTATTTGTGCATATATGGAAATTCATTTCATATTTAAAATAAAGAAACATTAAAAAAATATGATAAAACAGTCATAAAACAAATATATTAAAATATTATAACATAAAGTGCATGTAGAAACCATGACATATGATAAGACAACATCATAAAGCAAATATATTGAAATATTATAATATAAAGTGCTAAAACTATGTAGAAATCATGGCATATCATAAGACAACATCATAAAACAAATATATTGAAATATTATAATATAAAGTGCTAAAACTATGTAGAAATCATGGCAACTATTACAACCACTACAATTAGATGAGTTCTTTGACTCCTCAGCCAAGCCATGGTCATGTAGCGTGTACACATTAATTCTATAACATAGAAATAATTCTTCACGTATTTCAACATCACCATACACAAACATTAATTTTATAACATAAAAATAATTGTTGGCATATCTCAACATCACCTTACACAAACAAAGCCTACACAAACATAGATATGCATAATATCCAACATAACTAACAACAAACTTCATTCTTTTTCATGATTATCTTAAATACATAAATTCAATAATGTCCCTTTATCAAACCTTTTTGATTAAGTTAACTTAGCTTAGAATTTATCCATGCATAATATCCAACATAACTAACAACAAACTTCATTCATTTTCATGATTAACTTAAATACATAAATTCAACAATGTCTTTTTTTCTAACCATTTTGATTAAGTTAACTTAGGTTAACAATTTATCACTGCTAATTAATTATTCAACATTTGTTTTGTTCTTATTAGAATAAATGCTTACCTTTTTAGATTCAAAATATTTAAATTCAAGTACAAATACTTCAATAAGTAATTAAATTACATATGTTAAAAATACCACCTAAGTATTATTTGATCCTTACTATTTGGTGGCCTCTTGACCACCCTCAACTTACACAGGCTTGTTGACTCAGAATGTGTTCGTCTTCCTTGTCCATTTAGTGCTCTTCAACTGGGTGGTACCTTGTCCTCGATTTGATCTTTCGTTCTTCTTCTATGTAGAGTTTATTGTGTTTTCCTATAACCATCGATGTCACTTCCTAAGTGCGAGGCTCTACTCAACATTGCACTCTATCTCTACATAAAGCTTCTTTGCCATTTTCATAACTTCTTAAACCTGATGCTTATTGCAGCAACGGATTTCAATTTTCTCGATGCGACTATAATGTATGTTTTTGTCCAGTTGGAAGAGAATGTTGTTTTTGATAAATTCATTTTTGCTATACATGATTTCCTTTGTTATCTACTCTTGTATGAGCTTGCCACTTGTTTCATCAAAGACAAAATCATTTAGAATGCAACTACTGTATAACTCAACAAGTTTTATCACAATGATCATTATGGTATATTTAAGCTCTTTCATCTTTCATTTTAATTTTTATGTGTGACTTTTGATCATTATTCTTCATTTGAAGGAATCCTTCCTCTATATATCCTTCTTAACTTGATACATTTTCATGTAGCATTGCATTGAATTTGTGGATTGGGAATAAATCATATTTTGCTACATTCTTCTCAGTATGCACATGTTTTTCCTCAAATCTCTCCTTCTTTGGTGCAGAAAGAGAGATCTTCTCTCCTTCCTTTACTCTATCAAGCTTAATTATCGACAAAAGAACCATCGAAGAACCACAACTAAGCAAAGAATTAATGCCCGCGATCTAGTGGGGGTTTCTCTCAACACTTCATTCTGTGATTGAAAATAAATTGTGACAAGGTGGAATCTCTAAACGGTTCACTATGTGAATGAGTTCCTCTTACAAAATCACTTAAACAAATTTACAACCATGAACTATCAATGAATCATTACCAATAATTGTAATCAACGATGCTTGTGTGTGTGTGTGTGTGTGTGTGTGTGTGTGTGTGTGTGTGAAGCATAAATGATGCAGGGGTAACCTTCAATCCCATACTATGTCAATTGTATTGCTAGAAAAATTACAAATACAATCCAATGCCCATGAAATCACCAACGAGCCACCACATGCTACGCTCTTCCACAATGACGTTGTTTTCAACAAATTCCCTCCAATCATGTCTTCTCGCAGTCAAAGAAATACTTCGAAGTCAAGATTCCTCTAGGAGCCTTATTCAAAGAAATATTTCACTGTAGAAATTTATTTGGCAGTCTTATTCAATTCGTTGTCTTGCAGTTGCAACTCAGACATTAGGGGTTTAAAGGTTTTAGCCTCACCAATGATTGAGCTATGAATCTCACCAGTGATTGAGGAGTATACATATACAAAGTTTAACAATCACAAAAAACATTGTTTTTGTTAAACATAAGAGCTAATAAAATACAAAACAATTTACTGAGATCTATGGAAACTTATTTTATTAACCTCTTCAACACACAGAAAACATCAATGCTACAACTGGTTTTATTGCCACATGAACAGATTTATTGATCCAGATTATATTGAGAATGAAATGAGATACGAATGAAAATATAACAGAGAACCCATAAATACAGTGAAATCTAGATTCTATTAATGAATGGAATACAAAAGATTGTAAAATGCAGAGCACACAAATTGGCTAGAATGGTGGTAGCTTATCCCCGAAGAAAGAGATGTGTCAGCTACACTCATTCATAAGAAGTTGATTAAAAAGAGGCTGAAAAGGCATTTTAACATAAAATATCAATGAGAAAACCCTAAACATCCAAAAACCTAAACCTAGAAGATGAAATGCCAAAAGGTTTGTGGGCCCCGATGTGGTTAGTTGATACATCAAATTCCCCGGGGGCGTTACTTTTGCATAAGATCTCCGTTTAGGGCTTTCGGTGGATAGTTGGAAAGGTCTAGCCGAGCAGTCCATCCTAGACATGAAATTATGGAACTATTTTTCTTGTGCTTAATGTCTGATAGGTAGCAACAAAGTTAGAGTCATTCTTTCATAATTGTAGCCACCCTAAGGTCTCATCCCCACAAGAGTTAAGAACTATGGTTAGCGCCACAACCGGGGGTTGACTGAGGTAGTCTACAACATGGTTGATGTTTCCCTTCTTGTACTTGATGTTCAAGTGGAATTGTTGCAGGTACACGGACCACTTCTGATGGTGGTCGTTCGGTAAATTTTTTTGTGTCTGCGTGAGTTTCATAGGTCTATGATCAATGTGGATGATTGTTTCCTTTCCTAGAATGTAATGCTTCCACTGTCGACATGTCTGGACAATGGAGTAAATATTTTTGACATAGGTGGGGTATCTGCAAACATCATTAGATAGTGTTTCACTGTTATAGGTCACTATATGCCCATGTCGAGTGAGGACTACACCAATGGCATAGTTTGAAGCATCTATCTCAATCTCAAATGGTTGTTGTAGGTCTAGAAAAATAAGGATTGGTGTTGAGTAGAGGTGGAATTTCAAATCCTTGAATGCCTTTTATTGTGACATAGCCTAGACAAACTTGGCCTTGGCTCCACCATTGGTCACCCAGATCAGGGCCCAAGCAATATGAGAGAACCCCAACATAAACCTACGATAGAAGTTGGCGAGGCCCAAGAAGTTGTAGAGCTTGGTCGGTGTCTTTGGGGCCAGCCAATCACGAATGACTTGGATGTTGGTTGGATCCACATGCACACCTTGCTCATCCACATTGTACCCTGGATATTGAATTCTCTGCATGTTGAAGGAACACTTCTCCAAATTGGCATATAACTTGTGTTGTCACAGGATGCCCAAGACCTATTGAATACGCTTCAAATGTTCCTCCCATGTTTTGCTAAAGATGAGGATGTCATCTAGATATACGACCACAAAGGAGTTTGTGAATGGACACAATATACCATCCATCATCTACATGAATGTGGTCGAGGCATCAGTTAAGACGAAAGGAATGACCAACCACTCGAATAGACCTTCTTTAGACTTGAATGTTGTATTCCATACTCAGTTTTCTCAATCAACACCTGGTGGTAGCCTAAATTCATATCAATCTTACTGAAAAATTTGGCACCCTTGAGCTCATCTGGAAGATCATAAATCTAGGGCATTGGGTACCAGTTCTTGACTGTGATCTTGTTCAAATATCTGTAATCAATACAAATACACCATGTCTCATCCTTCTTCTGTACCAAAACAACTGGGCTCCCACAAAGCGAGGAGCTTAGTCTAATGTGGCCCTTCATAATCAACTCTTGGATATGGTGTTTGATTTCTTCATTCTTTGTAACAGAGCACCTATATACAGGGTCATTGGGAAGAGGAGCATCATGTGTCAAATCAATTGAGTGATTTACTTGACAGTGCAATGGCACCTCAATAGGTGAGGCTAATATGTCTTTACTTCTTCTATTGTTTTTTCCACTTGTTTTTGTTGTGTAGAGAGACCTTGTGTAGAGGTTTTGGTGGTTGCACTGATCTTTCATTCAAAATCCAACTGGACCATAAAGAGGAAAAATCTCACAGTCTGAGAGATCACCTTTCTGCACTACTTAGTAGAGACTAAAGGGACCATAGTAGTTGGGAATTCCTCTGGTATCATGTATAGTTGACCTCCCAAATTAACAATGACACTATGGGGCCTAGATTCATAAACAACATGATGCTTCCACATATATGGTTGTCCTAAAATAACATCACAAAATTCAAGTGGAGAAACTTCACCCAATACCTCATCTTTGAAGGGTTTGATGCCATAGTGCAAGCGACATTGTTGGATGATGTGAATGTCTCATCCTTGGTTGAACCAACAGATGGTGTATGGATGAGGGTGCAATGTCGTTGTTAGGTTCAAGCTCTGGATGACCTCTGTTGAGATTAGTTTATTCTAGCTACCATTTTCAACAATGAAATGGATTGGGGCCCCCTTCACCAACATATGTGAGTGGAAGAGGCACTCCCATTCTTCAGAATCCTCTAGTTCCTCTGGTTGTACCTTTGTGGCAGGGATGGTGACATTGGGTTCCACGTCAATGATTTGTTTTCCCCTATCTAATTTTGAATCGGTGTCTGAATTGGCATCTGAATCTGAGGCTTTCATCTTATCCACCAATGACTATTTGGAGTGACATTCATCAATGTTGTGCCAAGGGATTTTGTGGAACTCACACCACTTTCATGTGTCCTTCTTTGACTTCTCATTACCCTTCTTTTCCTATGGCTTGGACTATTTGTCTCGGGGTTGGCCATCCTTGCTTTGTCCTTTGTTCTGGGAGTTAGGGCCACCTTTACAGTGCTTATGTTGTGATGGGTTTGAATAACTGAAATCCCTCTTATTGTTTTTCTTGATTTTTTGCTCGATCTTGACAACATATTGGTAAGCGACTCTAGTGAGGAGATGTCCAGGAAATCCATATCTATTTGGATGTACCTATGTAGGCCACTACAGTACTTCAGAACCAAGTGCTTCTCAAAGTATTTAATACCTAGCTTTGTGTGCAAGGTATGGAAAATGTTGGTGTAGTTTGGCATCATCTGGTCTCTCTCCTGATGCAAATTTGTCCATCTCGTGTACTGGTCTTTGTAGTTTCCAACAGGGTAGCATTGCTCCTTGAGGGCATCAACAAAATTTACCCAAGGAGGTTTTGGCCAAAAAGTTTCAGACTCATCTCCGACATGTTATTTAGAGTAAGTTTCCCACCAATCTCTGACACGGGGAAGATATTTAAGGAGCGTGAAGGTAATTTTTTTACTGTTGAAATTTTTTTGGACAGTGAAATAACCCTCTAGCAGACTTAACCATTTTTCCAAAGTGTTGACATCTATCTGACCTTCAAATAAAGGAATATCAAAGTTAACTTGTACCTTGAAGGGTGTCACACCTCCGAAGTGAATGATGGTTGAAGGAGCCTCTGTTGCTATTGGCATTCATCGAAGGATATGGATGGAATTATCCATCATCTAGTTCCTATGTCACACGAGGGATTCCTCAAGAAATTGTTTGATAGGATCTCTTGCTCCATCGTCTCTCTTTTCTTTTTCCATGGGAGGTTGTTTGGTGTGGCGATAATGTTCTTCCCCAAGCTCAACCAGTTCAAGACCCAACTCTTGATAGCCCAACCTCGTCGAGAACATGAACTGAGAAACAATAAAGAGAAGATTGCTCTGATACCACTGATCCAGATTATATTGAGAACAAAATGAGATACAAATGAAAATATAACATAGAACACAAAATATATTGAAATCCATATTCTATTAATGAATGGAATACAAAAGATTGTAAAATGCAGAGCACACAAACTAGCTAGAATGGTGGTAGATTGTCCTTGAAGAAAGATATGTGTCGACTACGCTCATTCGTAAGAATCCAATTACAATGAGGTCGAAAAGACCTTTTAACATAAAGAATCAATGAGAAAACCATAAACATCTAAAAACCTAACCTTAGAAGATGAAACACCAAAAGGTTTGTGGGCCCCAATGTGGTTAGTTGATACATGAACTTCTTGGGGGCGTTACTTTTTCATTTGATCTATGTTTGGGGCACTTGGTAGCTCATTGGAAAGGTCTATTCGAGAAGTACGTATTCTAAATAGCCCAATACATGTGTTCCCTTATCTAGTGGGTGTTGCCACATAAAAAAAACATCGTTTAGGGCCTCAAAACAACCCTGGAATTTTGGGACCCAAAAAACTATAGAAAATTGGCAAGATGTGGAACCATTTTGAATTAGTGTAACAAGTGGGTGGCCACCAGTATCCACCTGGATCATTTATATATAAGTAGATCGATCGCTTCCTTTACACACTAGTCACCAACAATCAATTATGCGCCCCCTCCAATCAGGTTACATTATAACTTGATTTTATGGCCTTCATACGCCACGAGGGAGAGGAATCAATCTCCAACAAATCTTAATCAATATTCCATTCTTAGGAAGTACAAAAAAAATAAAAATTCCTAAACAAACTTTAACATGCCTAGATACATGCTCAAATATGCTAAAACAAGTAAATTTTTATTTGTTATTTAATTACATGAGATTAAGGAGGTTATGGACATGTAAGGGTTTAAACAAGTTCCTCCACACGTGTATGAAACCAAAAGTATCTAAAATGTAACACACCTGACCCCTAAGTACCATTTTAAGGGATGGGACATCAATTTTTTGTTTTTCTTAATCATCTTGAATCCTCTTCCCGAGGTCTCCATCATCATATGCTCGTCAAGATCTTTCCAACGACTGTTACCATGCTCAGATTCAAGCTCTAGATTGGAAGTTATTCCTTTCTGAAGCTCTTTCGACATCATTGGTCAAGGGCCAGGTGACACCCATGTGGGTTCACCTCATTCGCACCATCCTACATGGCACGAACTCGACCAAGGTTGTCACCCTTTAGCGATGACATGGTCGTTGGAGGGGCGGTTACAGGGGATGTTTCCCAAAGCCCCAGAGTTCCCCAACACTCTTTCATATATGGTGGAAATCCATCCATCGTTAAATCCCATGGCTGAAATTTGCCCTTGTTTAACGCACATGCTTAAGGGATTTTGGCATTCGGCGTTGAATGCCCTTTTCTCTATTCGCATATCTTATGGAGTCCTAAAACCCCGAAATCCTGCCACGTCGCTTTGGCCTTCGGCCCTTTCGACTTATCCAATATACCACACTCAAACCTCCGAAGTTTTGAAACCCAGACTTCTGAAGGGTCCACACTTACACGTAGTGTCGTGTTAAACATAGAAGCAGGGACAGGTAGGTCCGGGCCTTCGGTCGGCTAACCCCAACGTCTCAACTTTCCAAGTTTCCCAAAGTTCTGAAAACCTAGTGCCTCGAGGTATTCCATGAGCTATTAGGCCAACGAGTGTGTGCCAGGTTGTTAACACCTAGCATAGGGAAAAATACAACACATGGCCCCATCAACGGGTGACACATGTCACGTTCCAATTGGCATTAAAGGTTTGTAAAATGCACGAATCAAGGTGAAATGTGGCATGTCGAACATGGGTCCACATCACCCTAGGTGACGTCAACATGCCACGTCACTTCAGACTGACAACCTCTGGGAGTCTCTGGCCTCTCCTTCCTGCAAAATCGCCCAGAGCTCCAAAGCCCGAACTCCCGCCAGCAACCTCTCAATACCCCCTTTATCGCACGGTCGAGATAGGTCCACGTAGATCCATATATCTACAACCTCCCTCGCTTTGCGACTTCAACATTTAGGAGCTTGGCTATCTAGTTTCCTTTTAACTCTCGGAGTGGTCAGCGTCGAACTGAACACAATCTAGATCCAATGGTCAGAAGGGATCCCGATGCATCCTCGGATCGACGGTCCTCATCGCTTCACAACTTTGGCGTTCGGGGAAACTCCACGCCTTACATCCTGAATCACCCAAAGTGGGGTTTAGACGAAGAGTCGAATAATGACCGGATGGTTGGGAGAGGTCCTCAATGGACTCCCTAGATCAACGGCTCCCAACTCTAGCTCAAAGTTCCCTAGGTCTCAATGTTAGACCAGTTCTAGATGGACACCTGTCAACCTGAAACATGTTGTCAATATGCATGGCACATTCCTCAGGTCACCAACATCTCTTTACTTTGTCACAAGGCCACCACACATGGAATCACTATTGCTCGATGCATGGACCCCCACGTGCTCTTGACGTGAAACACACGTCCCCAAGATCAAACAAACAAGAGGGATCTCGAAGGATCCTTAGATTGATGACCCACATTACTTCGCAACTCCGACATTCAAGGGTGTTGGTGTTATAACACCTCTGTTCTCCCAAAGTGGTCAATGTCGGATTGACCATGGCATAGATCCAATGGTTAGAGGAGGTCCCAGATCACCTCAGATCTACGACTTGCGTTACTTTTCATTTGAGAAGTGGATTGGGGTTTAACAAGGGGATGAATCCTACGATAATGGGTAAATGACCACCAATTGTCGATCAACCATCAATTTATCGGTCTAATAGGTCTCCTTCAGTGCAGTTGGACATTGCAATGTTCATTCACCTCAGAGCTCCGGACTCTCGAATTCCCAAACAACTTAGCTCCTTTTTTAGTGTGGCGAAGGGTTCCAAGGTCCTGGCCCTATGGAACTTTGTCAAGCCCCATAGGCTACACTCCTAATTCTTAGCCGAAATTTGGTTAAGGCCATGGGAATGAGCCTGTGTTTACTTGGACGACTGGTTTGAAGGAAGTGCCTTTCATTCACAAAATTCAAGTTCTCAAACAAGGAAAGAAAATTGAAGGGATCGACCGGACCCAAATGGTCTTGTAGAGTCTGTCCCAACTCTTTACTTGTGGAATTGATCCATGAGCAATCCCTTTGAGGAATTATTTAAATAGTACCCGGGCCAAAGCCTTATGTCCCAAATTCATTTAGAACCTCATTACTGATAGTTTTCCTTTTCTAGGTAGAAGTAAGCAAAACCTTTGACAGGGGACAATGGTCAAACTCTACCTCAAAATATTCAGTCGGCTAGACCGCCAAAGTCACAATTATCTAACATCCCAGCAAGATACAATAATATACCATCATCCCTATATATCAAGGATGTATTTGTATAGAGGAAATACAAGAATTCAATCAGACATTTTAAATTTGATTCTACAGAGTCTATGGAATACTTATCTATTACAGTTGATCATTGTCCAAATGACTGTGGGTGTTCATTTTTCCACCCAACCGTAGGCTCAGAGGCATTCATTCTTAGCGCATTGGCCACCCTCGTGCCAAGCCATGATATCACTAGGGAACTTTTGAAAATTCTCATAGATCCTTTCTCTGTCATAGTCTCTGCAAGGTTTATCAAATGCTCCCTCAACATCAAGCTCGTGACCCTCTGCTCAGGTCATGTTCTCTGCAAATTCTTCGAGATCCTTTATCGTGTTCTCTCCCTTTAACCAGAACAACTTAATCCTTTAGTTCTTCTTCTTGGATGGAGAGCCTCACATGCTCTTCCTTTTTCTGAATGGTATCCTTTCTCTCTTGCACACCCTCTCCTTTTTCCCCTAGGGAGGTTTTAGACCTGTCATGTTCCTTCTATCAGAAGGAACTCGGGTCAGTCTGGGCTTGTAGGAAAACTGCACTCTGTGGTACTTTGGGCTGACAGTTTTATGTCTCCTCAGCCAAACTCTCCATGCTTCCATTCATGGGGGTAGTTGATTGTTCAACCACTAATCCTTCTTTCATTAACTGATTTTTCCTTGGGATCAGGATGAGGCTTATTATTTCAGCAAGGATAATTTGGGTCATTTTGACATAATGAACCCTCTCTACAGTTTCCTCACTCTTTCCTCTAGTGATATCATCGCCAGTACTTCAAGGCTTCACCCCTGCAATCAATTATTGGCAATCTAAACAATAATACATTTACATTTTTCACATGCCATAACATGGTAATCATAATTAATGATTAATTATAAACTGGGGGAAACAAGGGTATTACATAAAACCGATGACAAAACATACATGTATTACTATTTATGCACCTACATCAGACTACCAAGGAACACAAGATTTCTTCACGAGCTCATGTCCATGAGTTTATCAATGTTGCTACCATACTTGGATATGTCTGAAGTTGTCATCCATGTAATATCTTCAAGTGGATGATCATTCCACTTGATCAAGTATTGAAGATAGTCATTGTCCCTAGTCTTCTTAACCACCTTCTTGCCTAGGATTGTGTTGATGGGTTCAACTTCATCAGACAACAGCAATGGGTACTCCCCGGTATACGGTCCCAACTAGAATATACACTATTTGGATTAGGAGTCCCATCCGGAATTTGGCTCGGCTGCCATTTGTTGTTGTCTTTTGGTTTTCTTAATGGTTACGGCATGTTGTACCGATGAATCAGATGGATGGTGAAGATGCAATACAAATATGTAGATGAAGACTATATATGAAAAGATAACTAATCTATCGCTAATATATGCTAACCTATCCTAGATAGGAGCACACTAGAGAGTAAATGGTGAGTTATCAATGCGACCAAAATCTTACACAACTTTTATACAGTTAGTTGTAACAAAAGAGAAAAATTGGAGACAAGTGCATACAAATGTATATAATCAGATTAGTCTAGATCACAACAATGTATACAATAACAACCCACGAATCTCAAGGCATTGAAATATTCAAAGAAACATCAATAACTGCAGAATGACAAAGATTGTATGAGAATCAGTTTACAACAAACAAGCATTCTTACAATCCATAGAAACAGTAATTATCTTCACTTGAAGTAGTTCAAAGCTCCGATCCATTTCTACACATAATTCCTTCTATAATCTGCTAGCCCTGAGGGATTCTCAATATTCATTAATAGTGTATAAGTTCTCGAAAAATTTCTTGGGTCTATACAATGTTTGAAAAGGAAAAAAAGTCCCATTCAAAGGAGCCTCTATCCTATTTTATACAAAAAACTAGTAACTCATAAGTGTCCTTTCGGCTTCTTCTTGAAGAGGCAATTACAAAATTGTCATCTTCTCTTTTCTAATGGCAAGTGGCAGAAAGGATGAAATTCGAAGTGGTTAGGAAGAGGATGAGATAACAACAACCATTTTGTCCCTTTCCTATGAACTTTTGCTTTGGAGATAAGCTATCCAAACTTCCAACTGGTCATAAAGTGACTCGATTCTCCTGTATGTTAGTTGTTCCAGTGTTGTGTCGTTCATGGTGATGTTTTCATCAAGGGCGTTCATATCCTTTTCTAATTTTGTCATAAAATCTTGTACCATGGTGTGAAGCTTCATTGGTTGTAGTAGATGTTGGTCAATGATATTAGTGGACACAAAGGTTGCCACTTCAACTATTTGTTTCCTTCGACTCGTGTTGTCCTGGAATGCATTCACCAATTCTTTTGTGGCCAAATTATTCCCAAGTTCATCTAATATTGGGAGACGACCATTCCTTATTAGTTCTTGGGCAGCTTTGTGAGTCCTTGAACATATTGCCATCGCCTTGGTTACTTCTTTACCTACTCTTTTCCCTATCTGTTGGCAATGATCTAATGCATACAAATATGTCTTTCTCGTTGATTTTTTGGGTCTATACAGCTCAGGGGGTGCATCATGATTCTCCGCTATCCATGTATCAATGTCAGTTATACCTTCACGGATAGTGTTGTATTATGTCAACTTCACTTGTATCTGGTTGTTTTGGTCAATGATTGTTGTAGCTACATTTTGGAAGAGGTGTAGATTGGCATACATGTCAATGATGGCACCTTCCAAGTCACTCCTAACTCTTTCTGCATTGGCCTTAAAGTTGAGGAGAATTATTTCATCGATCTTCACTTGTTGAAGTCTTTCTTCTAGTTCCATGATCCTCACATCTTTCTCTTGATTATGCTAGCATAGCCTTTGTATATTGTCTATGGTTGCATTCATAAATGAAAAACTGACCTTAGTTGTTGCCACATGGTCTTCTCTAACATATCCTATGATAGGGACTTGAGTAACCACTGATATAGGGGCTCCTTCTGTCACTGACACCTTTTTAACTCTTTCTTGCACAATTCTACCAATTTTACTATGGTATGTGAAGCTTCTTAGATCCAATACTTTTGTTGTTCGGAAAGGATCTCAGGGCCCGAGGCCTAAACCATTGCTCATTGTCTCTGTTTTGTAACTACAATGGATGTTCCTGGGATATCCAAGTCCATCAGGTGTGTGCCACTATCTATGTTCTCTACATTCTTCCTCTGTCTTTCTTCTTCAACATCTTTATCTGTTGCTTCTTTTTCCACCTTCTCCGCTAATTCTGTTGCTACTCTTGCTGCTTCTCCCAACTCCTTTTCTTTTTCTGCAACAACTTTTTCTTCATCCTCAGCTTTCGCTTTCGCTTTCTCTTCTGCTCTAGCCTTTGGTTCGTCGACTTTGATTTTTTGTTTCTTTTTAGCGTCGTTCTTATTTTTCATCACCTTCTCTTTGTCTCTTCTCTTTTTATTTGTTGGTGCTTCTACCTCCTTTTCAGTGGATCTTGAATGAGTTGAGATAGATATGGAAGAATATCTCTCAACTTCATCTTGTTCTGCATCTTTTCTGGCTTCTTTTCTTTCCGCTTCTTCATCAACTATCCTTCCTTTTGGCTGGCCACGCTTATTGAATATGACTTCGTCATAAGTTTTGGCATTTTGATGCACCTCCTCTTCTTCCCAGAGTTCAGTGGTGTATTCATATGGGAGCCTCATGCTATTGAATTTCTCTTTGACAATATTCTTAGGGTAGTCCCTCCTAAATCTTTCCTCTCCAAAGTGGTAGGAAAGTAAGATGTCCACTTCTATTTGAGCTTGCATGGTGTTCTCAAAGAAATAGTTTCCAATGTATAAAGGCAATGGAGGCCAGATTGCTTTCTTTGATCTGTATAGCATCCCTCCAACCCCATGTATGACAGTCTAATAAGCTACCTCCTAAAGCATAAGTTTGTCAGGAACGAACCGAGGGAATAGGTGGGGTGGTTTCATCGCACCATATATTCTTATATAGGTACCGTGCTCCATCAAATACTAGTCCTCAATCCTTCTTATGACTATTATGGCTTTGTCTGTCATACAAGGTGGGGTGGTGTAGAATATAATTTCATATAAGGGGGTGAGGAAGTGTTCACAAATTCTTTGGTAGTCTGAACGATATTTTTGTTCCTAGAGCACTTTGAAATAGATGTGGATTGAGGTGCCAGCTGACAACCAACTCCACCCCATGTTCGGGTACCTGTGGGAAGTACACATTATTTCCAGGAGATATGAGGACATATGAAAATTAGGAAATATCCCTGGTTGTGCTTGTGTAACTGTAGAGATGACAGCTTTGATATTTTCAGATAACATGTTTGCCCAGTTGAATGGAACCCCCGCATCTGCATAGAAATAAATTAGGGGCATTTATGATAGAGGGAAATGAGTTGCATATGGATCCCCGTATAACCTGCACAATATGGCTACCATATGCTAGTAGGGTTTCCTTAAATTCATCGTGGGGTATCGACTCTTGGGCCTATACTTGAACTGCTTATCTGCCTTGTACCATCAAGGGAATAAATCTTTTTCTGTAAGTTCCAACTCACTGAGGAGTTGACCATCCAGTCTTTTGTTCCCAGATTCAATATGACAACATTTATACAAATCAGCGGGCATGAATGAAGTTATAGGCTCTTTTCTATCATTACATACATATCGACTATTTATGTCTATGTTCTTCAAAATCCATGAAATGGTGTCTACGCAAGGGAAGACCACTGGATTTGTTGCCACAGTAAAAATTCCTAAATTTATGATGTTCCTGAACACTTGTAGTTCATCTGGCTCTTCCACCTCCATAGAGAAGTTTGACTTCTTGAACATATAATACACTTCTCTCCATTTTAAGGTCTCTCCATCCTTCTCTAGAAGTCCTGACGTATCATCATATATGGTCCTAACAATTTCTACATCTACTGTTTGCTAGGAGCTGCTAGATGGCTCAGCCCATGTTGCTTTCGTTGTCATCTTCTTTCGTGGTGACATGTCTGAACCTGCAAAAAGGATAAATTTAGAGCATGTTATTTGAAATACAACTAAATGATCGGACAATTATATCAAGACATAGCAAGTTTCCTTTTGTATGTGTTAGGTTAATAGTAGACAATGCTCAAATTATTTGATGAGATTTTAGGGTGAAATGATTGGCACCATCTTAAAAGTCGAAATCAGAGATCAAGAAAATAACTTCTCTAATACAGATCGGAAGGGTTAAGAACAACTCCTTCGATCGCATCGGAGGAGTTAGTAACAACTCCTCCGATGAGATCAGAAGAGTTGTTTCCAACTTTTCCGATATGTCATCGAAAGGAACTGTCACAGTATCAATGAGTTTAGAGAACTTAAAAGAAACTCCTTCGATCATATCATAAGAGCTGAAAGTAACTCCTCCGATATGATCGAAGGAGTTGTTTCCAAAGGTTCCAAAATACGCGGAGAAACAAAAAAAAAAAAAACTTTTTCAAACACATCGGAGAAGTTAGTAATAACTTTTTCGAACGCAATAGAGAAGTTAGTAATAACTTCTCTGATGTGCTCGAAGAGTTACTTTGAAAGTCTCCAGTTTAGAGTTAGTGATTTTCGCAAAAATTGGAAAGAAATCTAGGGAAAAACCACGACTAGTTTAGAGGAGTGTGAGGAAACC
Source organism: Picea glauca (assembly GCA_000966675.3). Taxonomy (NCBI): domain Eukaryota; kingdom Viridiplantae; phylum Streptophyta; class Pinopsida; order Pinales; family Pinaceae; genus Picea; species Picea glauca. Next base: position 1,040,006 of record JZKD02S1616077.1, read on the forward strand.
CTAGAACCCTATGGATCATGGTCGTTGTGATCGGGGCTTGCAAGGATTAAGTGCAAGGGTGTAGAGAAATTTTGTCGTGGTGAAGGAAAATGGTTCGACCGGTCATTCATTCCATGACAAGGAACATGCTCTAAGAAAAATGTAAGGTCAGTGAAGGGGGGTTTGGCCAAGAGTGAAGCGACGAGGAGCGGGGGAAAAAGAAAAACTATCGATCTAGGGCAAATGGAGAAAAACTAATAAACAAAGACCTAACCCTAACCTTACAATAGAAGAGAGGTGAGGTGTTCTTACCTGGATTATTCCGCCAAGTGGTGAGTATGGATATGTGAGAGGCTTCGAGTGGATTTCAACTCGACGTGTTTAACATCAGGGTTCCTCGTTCACTTGCAAATGTTAGGATAACGCTAAACCTAACCTCGTTCCGTTTATATATCCAAACGGTCATTTATGGCATTAAATGTGGTGGTTGGGGTCAGTTTGATTGGAGTGCCAAAGAGAAAGTTCTCTGATCAGTTTGAAATCCAAGAGAGTAACTCTCGTGATGTGTTTGGAGGAGTTGAAAGTAACTCCTTCGAACACATCAGAGGAGTTTCTCCTAACTCTTGCAATAACGTTGTGTATCGGAGCAAAGTCAGGAAATCTTCTGAATTGTTCGAAGGAGTTTGAAGTAAATCCTTTGAATTGTTCGGAGGAGTTTGAAGTAACTCCTCCCAACAATTCGAAGGAGTTTGAAGTAACTCCTCTGATTTCAAATTTGGATTGTAACACCAAGCATTTATGACTTTTGTTTTTCCAAGTGAAACATGAGTTATCAAAATAATCTTGAGATGGAGAGGGAGACTTATTAGGCTTTCTCTTAGGCTCAAAAGATAAAGGGGCTCCATTTTTAGGGAGGTAAAAAAGATCACACAAAAATGGAGGGTTTTAGTGCCTATCACAACAAAAATTAACTCCTCCAAACTATTCGAAGGAGTTTGAAGTAACTCTGTCGATTTCAAATTTGGATTGTAACACCAAGAATTTATGACTTTTTTTTATTCCAACTGAAACATGAGTTATCAAAAGAATATTGAGATGGAGAGGGAGACTTATGAGGCTTTCTCTTAGGATCAAAAGATAAAGGGGCTCCATTTTTAGGGAGGTAAACAAGATCACACAAAAATGGAGGGTTGTAATTCCTGTCACAATAGATTGATTCAATTTCCTTTAATTGTGCTTTAGATAGTTGTTGTTCCAAATTTATAGTCTGGTAAACATCGGGTTCAGATGCATTTGCTGAGTCTTCTCCTCCAGGATCCCAAAATGTGCTTGCTTGATGTATACTTGCTTTGATTTCACATGTACATCCACCTAATTATTCTTTAGTGATTTTACCTTGATGCTTGAATTCTTCTTGAATATCAATCCTCTCTGTAGTTTCTCCAAAATACTGAATTGTAAAGATTACAACTTAGTTATCACAAAAACATAACAAGCTTCTTTGCACAAGTGAAGTATTATCATTGCTCATCTCTACACTTTTCATCTTCAATCTCTCCTTATTTTCTTTGATTACACCTTCACATGAAGCAAACATATTAAAGAAAACAATTTGTTCATTAGGATTTTGAGGCCCATTATCAACCATAATGGTGACTACCAAGTAGATAGCTACCAAGACAACTTGTAGGAATGATTTCTTCTTATTCTTTTGTCTTTCCTTCCTTTCTTCTACATATGTATAGTATAATACCTTATTTTGCACCTCATATGCATGAAATTGTACCTGAATCACTTGTTTTTGCTTCTCCTTTCTGGAAACCACAAATACTTTTTCTTCTACATTCTGCTCATAATAGTCTTTACTCATACTATTTTCAACACCAATTGGAGGTTTCTCACACAAAAACCTCTTGTTTTCTCTCAAAACAACCTCTTACTCTTCACTCTCTTATTGTTCACTTGTCAAAATTTCTTCTCTATTGCCTTCCATCGCAACCTCTTTTGGAAAATTAACTTATCCATTAGATGTCTTTGGATGATCTATGTTTTTTCTTAACAACAATTCACTAGACAACTCATTAATAATCATATTCTCATGCTCATTTAATAAAATCTGATTTTCTAATGTATACCGTGATTCGTCTTCTTTTTCCTGCTTTAAAAATTCATTCTCACTCATCATCAACATTTAATTACTAATTTCTACTGTCACACCTTCATCCTTCAATGGGACCAACATGTGTCTCTTACCATCCTTTTCAAAAGTATAAGTATTTTTCCTCCCATCGTGAATTTCTCTTTTGTCAAATTGCCAAGGTCTACCCAATAGAACATGACAGACATCCATGGATATCACATCCCAAAGTACCTCATCTTGATAGTTGCCTATCTTAAATTTTATTTTGCATTGTTCATTCACAAAGACCTGATGTGCTTTGTGTAAGCATGACACTTTATAAGGTGTAGGATGAACAAACTTTTTCAAACACAATTTCTAAACCATTTCAAGGTATACTAGATTGTTTGTACTACCACTATCAATAATCATTTTACAACACTTACCTTTTGACTTGCAAGTGGTTCTAAGCAAAGCTTTTCTATGTATTAGCTCTTTGATCTCCTTGTTTGGGTTGAGAAGTATCCTTTTCATTAGCAAATGATGATCCTACACTTTCTTCATCTTCAACTTGTACACTCTGATTAGTATCATTTTCGTGGAGATATTTTGGACATTCCTAAGATCTATGACCATATTCATTGCATCTAAAACACTTACCCCAAAAAAATTCTATGTTACCTTTTGAATGTGATGTTATTCTTTTGTATGAATGACCTTCTCTTGGACTTTGAGTTTGACTTGAAGGGATTCTTTCTCTTCCTTCATAAACATGAATTGAATTGTTGTCATCATGTTGCCTCTTACCTTTGAAATGGCTACTTTTGTCTCTTGGATGCTTAGTTTGTTTCCTGGATAGTTTTTCCTTTGCTTTGAGTGCAAGTTGGTAAGATTCCTCTATTGTTTTTGGAGATAATAAGTTGATCTCATCCTGAATGCTAAAATTTAGACTATTTATATACCTTGCTACATTTTGCACATCTTCTTCTGTGTGACATGCCCTTATAGTTAACTCATAAAATTCCTCTCTATAATATTTCACACTCATTTCCTTCTTCCTCAAATTCTAACGTCTCTTGAAAAACTATGTGTAGTAATCCCTTGGCATGAATTTGGACTTCAACTTAGCTACCATTCTATCCCATGATGTGATATTTCACTTGCCTCTCTTTCATTTGTCATCCTGAATGTTATCCCACCATAGTGAAACATGCCCTTTCAATCTTGTAATAGGAAACTTGACCTTTTTGTTATCTTCTACCTACTCGTATTCAAAGTACTTATCCATGGTTGCAATCTGATCAATCAGTTCTTCTATATTAATACTTCCTTCATACACTTGAACTTCTAGCTGAGGTTTGGAGCCCACCTTCATGATTGCCTTTATAAGCATTTCTTATGCACTTTCCCGTTCTTCTTATACTACCATATATTTTTTTGGTTCCTCTTCATCACTCATGTAACTTTCTTCAACCCCTCTTCTATGATCAATCTTTATGGTCTACAAACATTCTTGAATGTTCCCGGTCTCTGTCACCAATACCTCTGATGTCGGTTGCCTCCTTTGACCTTTTCTAGCACTTCTTATTTTAAGTGTCATCCTTGCGAGCTTCTCTTTCACAACTTGTTCCTCTCTTTTCAACTCTCCTTCACAACCTTTTGTTTCACATCTTGCTTGCTTTCTTAGGTCACTCTTATTGAAGCACAACCAAAAATTCCTCTTTATTTGCTCAAATCTTGCACTCTGATACCAAAAATGGTGCAAAGAGAGAGAGATTATCTCCTTCCTCTACTCTGTCAAAATTAATGCCCAATAATCTAACACTAAGCAAATAATTAATGCCCGTGATTTACTAGGGGTTTCTTTTCAACACTTCATTATGTGACTGAAAATAAATGGTGACAGGGAGGAAGAGATTATCTCCTTCCTATACTCTGTCAAAATTAATTATGAGCAAAAGAACCACCACTAAGCAAATAATTAACGCCCATGATCTACTAGGGGTTTCTTTCAACACTTCATTATGTGACTGAAAATAAATGGTGACAGGGAGTAATATCTAAATGCTTCATTATTAAATTTTGATGAAGCATAAATGGTGCAAGGGTAAGCTTCAATGCCATTCTTTGTCAAATGTATTGCTGGAAAAATTACAGATATGATTCAATGAATAGGAAGTCGTAAACAAGCCACCACACACCATGCTCTTCCACAATGACTTTGTTTTCAATCAATTCCCTTCAATCCTGTCTTCTTGCAGTCATAAAAAGACTTTGAAGTTGAGATTCCTTTAGGAGCCTTATTCAGAGAAAGCTTTCACTATAGACATTTCTTCGATGGTCTTATTCAATTTGTTATCTTGCAGCTGCAACTTAGACATTAGGGGTTCAAAGATTTTAGCGTCGTCAACGATTGAGCCATGAATCTCACCAACAATTGAGGGGTATTCGTATACAAAGTTTATCAATCACAAAAAACAATTTTTTTGTTAAATAGAAGAGCCAATAAAATACAAAACAATTTAATCGAATCCGTGGAAAATTATTTTATTAACACCAAAACACCAACACTACATCTAGCTTTATTGTCACACGAACATATTTATATATGACTAGAATGATCGTTGTCTTTACACACTAGTCACCAACAATCGATTCTACACCCCCTCCAATTGGGTTACGCTATAACTTGATTTTATGGCCTTCATATGCCATGAGGGAGAGGATTCGATCCCCAACAAATCTTGCTCAATCTTCCATTCTTACGAAGTAAAAAAAAAAAAAAAAAATCTTGCTCAATCTTCCATTCTTAGGAAGTAAAAAAAAAAAAACTAAACTAACTCTAGCATCCCTTGGTACATGCTCAAATATGTTATAACAAGTATTTTTTTATTTGTTGTCTCATTACGTGAGATTAAGGAGGTTATGGACATGTAAGAGTTTAAACAAATTCCTCCACACATGAATGAACCCAGAAGTATCTAGAATCTATGACAAAACATACATGTATTACTATTAATGCACCAACATCGTTCTTTTGTCTCTATCAATGGGATTTTTAATGGCATTAAAAAGGTCTTTAAAATCAACCATTGACTAAATATATTTTGTTGCCTATTTTGATGTGTGTTGCCCATCCCTTGATTTTTATCTTGCAAACAACCATATCCTTTTCTTTATTTCCAATGAATATGGTCTAATTTAGGAAACTTTTATTTTGGCACCAAAGCACTTGCACTTGCTGCATCCCTTGGGACTATGTCAATTTAATCTTTAATTTCCTCTAGATATCTTTTATATTATTTTTTTGTGCAATTTTGTTATCCAAATGAGTCTTCGAGTTTATTTGTGCAACATCAACCCTGCTCTTAGCTTTGTTAGGGCCCATTTCACCTTAGTTTTTGTATATTAGTAATATGCGCCTAACCTCTCATATTTGGTTTTGTAATGACTATGAGCATTGTTGTAATTTATAGAATGACACCTTCTTCATTAATGCTCTCCTTGGCCCTTAGTTTGGATCCTATCTTCATTTTGCAATATATTTGATGGCTCCTTGTTTCTCAACTCCCATGGACCTATTTTCTTTTTCTTTCAATAAACTATATGATTATGAAGCATGTACTACATATTAAATGGAATGTATGCCATATTTGGATGGGTCTTCAAGGGATGTGTTGATGTAGAAGGTGAGATATATATATATGCCTTGTCATGTTGTTTTTCTTGCTCTTGTTTTTGCAATGATTGTTGTTCCATTTGATTCTTCTTCCTATTGTGCCTTCTTATCTTTATATTTTAATGGTTTAGTTTTTTTTTCCTTTATTTTGAGCTGGTTAATAGTTTTATATTATTATTATTATTATTTTCTTTCATATTCTCTTTATGTATTTTTCTTCTTTTGTGGATTTTTAATCATGCTTACTTGGGAATTATCTATTGCTTGAAATTGTTGTTCTACCTACTTCTAAATGTTCTTTGTTATTAATTTGTTTATTCTTTATCTTAATAACATATCTTCAATCTCTTTATATTATTTTGTAGTTATTGGTATATATTCTTCATGCTTTTATGGAATTTATAATATGTTTCCCTTGGGTGGTTCCTTGGTAAGACCTTGAATTGATTCTTGTTGGGATATTCAATGGTGTCTTCATTTTATTTTGAATATTCTTCCCCTTGTTTTTCTCTTATATTTCGTGCACTATGTTTTTGACCTAGTATTGAAACTTTCTTTTTTTGGTTATTCTTTATCACTACTTTGGTTCTTTGTTGCTTTTCCCTTTTCCTACTTGTGTTACCTTCTTCATGGTTTATTTTTTCTTAGTATTTTTCATGGGGTATTTATCATCTCCATGCCCATCTCTAGGGCCTCCTTAAAAAATATCATAATTATATTCATATGAAAATAAATACTTTTTGCATGTGCATATTCCATTCCCAACCATCCGAGAATGACCTTCAAAACTTTTTTTAAATCTTTAAAAAAAAAACATATGGGGCTTCCCATAAAGGAAAAAAAAAAAAACAAAGGAGTAATTACATTAAACATAAATCCTATTCTGTCAGCATTGTAGTTGTCATAGAAATATCAAAGAAGCCAAATTTTACATGTTTCATACAACATCAAATATAGAATACAGAGTGTCCATACAATCCATCATTATACATCATGAAAATTTTAAGGTGAGCTACAACCAACTCTCTCAATAGCAACATAAAATACAACATCATCACAAAAGAAATAAAAAGACTTTAAAAATTTATGCATGGAACTACCTGATGAATTCGTAAATATGGCCATCCCTTGTTTCAAGCACTATCCAAGTATCGACACCCGGTGATAAACCAAGTTTTGAGATAAAATTTGATTTTATTATTTTCTCTGAACACATCAGATAAATAAATGGAGTTATGGCGGCCTCAAACATTTTAATTTCCCCAAAAATGGGACTTAAGAACAAAGTTAACATCATGTTTT